>JAPXFY010000031.1:6804570-6809570 GCA_030674185.1 Monoplex corrugatus | reverse complement strand
TGGGAGGCTTAAGGGAGTTATGGAATACTAAGCTGACAGACACCACCCCCAAACATTAACCCTTTGACTCCAGCACCCTATCCACCAACCGCAAAACCGTAATCCTTTCATGAAACATTAACCCTTTGACTCTAGCACACTATCCACCAACCGCAGAAACTTAACCCTTTGATTCCCTCACCCTCTCCACCAGACCAACTTCCTGCAGGAAGCTGGTGGAGAGGGTGAGGGAATCAAAGGGTTAAGTTTTTGCTTTGCTAGTAATAATGGTTGACAATGCAGGATGCTGGCGGACAGGGTGCGGGAGTCAAAGGGTTAAAACATGAGCAGGCCAGTGTTTAATTTAACCCTTTCACTCCCGCAACCTGTTCATGAGCCACAAAAACTTAACCTTTTCGCTCCATCATCCTATCCACCAGCTGGAATTAGCTGGAAGCTGATGGACAGGGGATGAGGGATAGAAAGAGTTAAAGTTTTGCTTGCTTTACTATCACGGCTGATAAATTCAGGATGCTGGTGGATAGGGTGAGGGAGTCAAAGGGTTAATGCCGGAGACCAGCTGGACAAATAACAGAAGCAGACGCATTACTATGTAACCTGCATAATTTGCATGTGGCGTATATTTTCCATCTCATTTACTTCAGGTTCGCTCTTAAGCTGAATAATTCATGCCCTTTCCGTCATATATTCTATTGTTCTCTGACACTAATACACTGCAGTGCTTAAAAAAAAATAAAAAATTAAAAAAAAAATTTAAAAAGGAAAAAAAAAAGCTTCACACACCGTCATATATCTTTTTATCCACGCATACCAAACCGGAGCCGTCACAGTGGCCATGTTTAATGCAAGTGCACGTTCCATTCCTCTGTACTATTCTATCCCTCTTTGTCTCTCTGTTCTGTCTGTCTGTCTTCTGTCTGTCTCTCTCTCTCTTCTGCCTCTTCTCTCTTTGTCTCTCTGTTTCTGTCTGTCTCTTGTCTGTCTGTCTGTCTGTCTCTCTCTTTCTCTGTCTCTCTCTCTTCTTGCTCTCTCTTTCTGTCTCTGTCTCTCATTTTTTTTCTCTCTGTCTCTGTCTGTCTGCCTGTCTGTGTCTCTATCTCTCATTCTCTCTCTTCTCTCTCCCCTCTCTGTCTCTGTCTCTCCTCTTTTCTCTCCCTTCTGTCTCTCTTTCTCTCTCTCTCTCTTTGCTCTCTCTTTCTGTCCTCTCTCTCTCTCTCTCTCTCTCTCTCTCTCTTCTCTCTGCCTCTCTCTCTTTGTCTCTCTCTTCTGTCTTTCTCTCTCTCATTTTTCCTCTCTGTCTCTGTCTGTCTGCCTGTCTGTCTCTCTATCTCTGTTCTCTCTCTTTCTCTCTCCCCCTCTCTGTCTCTGACTCTCTCTTTTTCTCTTCCTTCTGCTCTCTTTCTGTCTGTCTGCCTGTCTTTCTTTCATTCTCTCCTCTCTCTCTCTGTCTCTCTTTTTCTCTCTCCTTCTGTCTCTCTGTCTCTGTCTGTCTGCCTGTCTTTCTCTCATTCTCTTTTCTTTCTCTCTCCCCCCCCCTCTCTGTCTCTGTCCGTCTGTCTCTGTCTCATGTCTCTCCTCTATCTCTCTCTCTCAAGAAACACAGACAGACACAGAGGACAAAGAAAGACAGGATAGTCAGACAGACAGACAGGCAGACACATAGACAGACATAGAGAAAGAAAGATGTCAGACTTCACACGATTCATTCATTACTACTAAACCATTGCCCCTTTACGAAAAGGGCGTGAAACACACACACAAAAAAAAAAAAATTCCGACCATGCCATATGTTTGGTGGAGACCTCGTAAACTATGACTCATCAACAACAGTAAGGCACTCACTCCACAAACAACATATACAATTAATAAGCCACAGAAGAAAAACCAGGCAAACCATTCAAGCAACAATGTGTTTCAAGGAAAAAATTCCGGGGGTTCAGGGGGCCGCATAGGCCCCCTGGCAGGGTCCAGTGGCAGAGCCCTTGGTGGGGATCTGGGGGCGTTGCCCCCAGAAGCTGAAGCATTTCAGTCTAGTAAATGGAAATTTAACCCCCTCTGGTGAAAGATAAATCAAGTATTTCAATAAAAGATAAAAAAAAGGGCACAAGCATTGTTAACAATGAACAAAACATGCAAATACTTCCCTTTCGCGGATATATATCCGCAAATTCGCGAAGACATTTGGATTGCCTGAAAAACTGCACAGATGTGACTTATTTTGGATTTGTTTGTTTTTGTTTTTTTAGTTGTAAACCTTTTTTAAGAAATGTCCACAAGAATAATGCCAAAGATTCTAACAACTTGTGAGAAAGGATAAAAAAAAAGCTTGGGTTTTCTTCAAGAGGCATTCACAGCACCCGGACATTCCATATAAATATGCGCTCCATCCACCCCGATCTGCCGACAGTTTTCTTGGCAGACTCCTTGACCCTGCGCAAACCTCTACGGCATTGGCAAGGTCTTGAACCGAGGTTAGGAAGGTAGGAGAGGGACTTATAAAACGTTAAATTAAAACCAGACCTTTAGAATGGTGGAAACATTTAACCCTTTTGGCTCCTGCACTCAACCTACTAAATGCAAGAACTTAACCCTTTGAGTCTCTCACCCTATCCACCAGCTTCCTGCTTGACAATGCATGACGCTGGTGGACAGGGTGCGGGAGTCAAACTGTTAAGATGGGCAGTGACCAAACCAGTTTTTAAGCTGCGGGCCGGGACTGAATTCGAAATATCACACCTGGGTCTATGAACTCCAAAGAGAGAGAGAGAGAGAGAAGGGGAGGGGGGACGGGGTGAGGGAGAGGGAGAGAGAGAGACAGACAGACAAACAGACAGAAGACACAGAGAAACAGACGAGCCAGAGAGCAGGAGAGAGACAGACTGACAGAGACTGACTGACAGACAGACAGACAGACAGACAGAAGACAGAGAGAAACAGACGAGAGACAAATAAACGAGAGAGAGGGGAGGGAGAGAGACAGACAGACAGACAGACAGACAGACAAACGACAGAGAGACAGACAGACAGACAGACATGCAGACAGAGACAGAGAGACAAATAGACGAGAGAGAGAGAGAGGAGGGGGAGACAGAAAGACGACAGACAGACAGACAGACAAACTGAGACAGAAAGAGACAGACGGGACTGAGAAGAGAGAGAGGAGGAGAGAGAGAGAGATGTGCGTGCGTGCGTGCGCGCACGTGTGTGTGTGTGTGTGTGTGTGTGTGGTGTGTGTGTGTGTGTGTGTGTGTGTGTGTGTGTGTGTGTGTGTGTGTGTGTCTAATGTGTGTTTGTGCGCGCGCATGTGTGTGTGTGAGTGCGCGCGTGTATATGTGTGTGTGGTGCGTGCGTGCGTGCATACATGTGTGCGCGTGCGTGTGTGCTGCGTGCCTGCGTGTGCATGTAATATGTATGTGTTTGTGCATGTCTGCTTATTACATCGAAAGCAGACGGGAGCAACATTCAAGTGGATATGACGATGGGACTTTCGATCGGAGGGTCTGTGTTCCATTCTGCCCGGGTACCTCCTACCCGGTGAGGTAAGGGGTAGAGTTGGTTTCTATGTCCCACGTCAACTGGCTAGTACCTAACCCCATCCCCACCCCCTTCGTGTATATTATATGACCAACACCGGTCAAACTTCCAAAGAAATACAGGCACTCAGGTCACCAAACACTTCAACCAAACTGGCCATTCACTTCAAAACTTGAAGTGTATCGCAGTGGAAAAGGTGCACTCTGAGAACCTGGACACCAGACTGAGGAGGGAGTCTTTTTGGATGAACAAAATGAAAACCATATTTCCTCTGGGCCTGAACTCTGTCAATTGATGTCACAACAATATCGAGTCAAAACTACGTAATGTAGCCTACGTAAAATATTCTGATGTGTTTGTGTAGCATATCGTAGTCAGTGACTAAAGTCCCCTTGAAGAAGGCGGGTGTACCGCCGAAAATTTGGGAAATTTTTACATTGATTTGTTGCCTTTTCTGTGCACATGCTGCTTGAATTATATATATATACACATATATACATACGCATGTAGTACATCATATACGCACGTTAAAGATCCTGTCAGCCATGTCAATATACACTTAACTTATGGAAAGATGAATATAATACGTATGCAGTACATCAACTCATCATCATCATCAGGTGCCCTGCCCTGCGTTGGCGTTGGCGATCATGGACTTCCATCTGTCTCTATCTCTATCTCTGCCCCTAGCATCTCCACCACCCTCCTCATCCCCAGCCACTCTGCAAGTCCGTCCAGCATTCTCTCCCTGGGTCTACCCGGTGCTCTCTTTCCCTCCAGCTTTCCCGGTGTGACCAGGTGCTCCAAATCCCCCTTCCTCATAAAATGGCCTATAAATGTTGCCTGTCTTTTCCTAGTCTTCCTTATGAGTGATCTACTTGTGTCTGCCTCCATCAAGATTGTCTCGTTTGTTTTCTTTGCTGTCCATGGAACTCTCGACATTCTTCTTAGAAACCACATCTCGGCAGTACATCAACTACTCGCGTTAAAGATCCTGTAAGCCATGTCAATATACACTTAACTTAAGGAAACATGAAAACAACCAGCATGCACGTCTTCTGAAGACAGAGTACGCAGATAATGTAGCAAAATACCGCCTGCACAGTGTGTGCAAACGAAAGTGTACATATATATATATATATATGCGTCCGAGAAATTGAAAACATTAAAATCAATCAATCAGCAATCGATCGATCATCAATCAATCAATCAATCGATCAATAAATCTATCTATCCATCCATCGATCAATCAAACGTTCGATCAATCAATCAATCAATCAATTGATCAATCAGTCGATCGATCAATCCATCCATCAATCCATCAATCAATCAATAAACCAACCAACCAAAAGCACGCAAAAGCAAACGTCTTTTTTTGTTTGTTTTTTGTTTTTGTTTAAACCTTTCGTTCATCACAAACATTGCGCAAAGATGACAACATCCGCCTCCGACGTCTTATTTTGACG
>JAPXFY010000031.1:6797070-6799570 GCA_030674185.1 Monoplex corrugatus | reverse complement strand
GAGATTAATCACTCTTTATATGGCAAAGTGACGTCAAACGTCCGTCGCGGTTTATGCAGCAAAATGACGTCAAAGGTCCACCGTGCGTATGTGATAAAGTGACGGTCAAAAGTCCACCGGGTCCCGTGGCAAAGTGACGTCGAAAGTCCACAACTGTTTATGTTGCAAAGTGACGACAAAGATCCGTCACGATTTATGTGGCAATGACATCCTACATGGTTTACGCGGGCGTGACGTCAAAGGTCCACTACGATTTACGTGGCAAAAGACACGGGCATGTGACGTGTGAGAAGTGACGTCACTGTGGACGAAGAAAGTCGAATGGCCCCCACAGATCTCAGAAGGATGACGTCATGGTGACGGCTGATGACAAATGCCTGACGTCATACAGGCAGACCTGTAACAAAAACAACAAAACACGTTAATGTGTGTAGTCAACGATTTTGGTGGTCGTGGTTGGTTGGGTGGTTGGATGGTTGGTTTTGGTTTGGTGGTTGGTTGGATTTGGTTGGATTGGTTGGTTGTGATGTTGGTTGGATGGTTGGTTGGTGGATGTTTGGTTGGTTGGTTGGTTGGTTGGATGATGTTGGTTGGTTGGTTGGTGTGGTTGGTTTGGTTGGTTGGTTGGTTGGTTGGATGGTTGGTTGGATGGTTGGTTGGATGGTGGTTGGTTGGTTGGTTGGTTGGTGGATGATTGATTGGATGGTTGGTTGGTTGGTTGGATGTTGGTTGGTTTTGGTTGATGATGGTTGGTGTTGGTTGGTTGGTTGGTGTGGTTGGTTGGTTGGTTGGTTGGTTGGTTGGTGGTGGTTGGATGGCTGTTGGTGTGGTTGGTTGTTGGTTGGTTGGTTGGTTTGGTTGGTTGGTTGGTTGGTTGGTTGGTTGGATGGTTGGATGGTTGGATTTGGATGGTTGGTTGGATGGTTGGTTGGTTGGTTGGTTGGTTGGGTTGGATGGTTGGTTGGTTGGATGTTTGGTTGGATGGCTGGTTGGATGGCTGGTTGGATGGCTGGTCGGATGGCTGGTTGGTTGGTTGGATGGTTGGTTGGCTGGTTGGTTGGTTGTGGTTGGTTAGATGGTTGGTTGGTTGATTGGTTGGTTGGTTGGTTGGTTGGTTGGATGGTTGGTTGGTTGGTTGGATGGTTGGTTGGTTGCTTAATTTTTCTGAATACATGATAGGTACAGACTTTTCTCAATCGCTATTTGATACACAGTTCCACAGAGTACATCAACAGTCTTTCAGTTCATAACACAGTCAAAATTCTAAACCTGTTTGTGAAATGAACACATAAATAATGACGACACATATTTCAAAAGAATTATACAGGTTTTAAACACACACATGTATGTGTTATACATATTAATGAAGAACTAAATGAATCAAGTCTGAAATATATACGTAAGTACAGGCATCACTGCACTGTTAAATTACAGCAGAGAAAGAAAAATAAAAACAACCACGTAACCCAGTTTCCAAGAAACATATGTTCATAATTTTGCCATCTGGCAGAAAACTGCGTAAGATCAAAATAAAATAATCTTTGCGTTATATTTTTCTGCCATGAACCCTGAGTGTACTAAGTAACTTAGTTTCTTAAAACCATCTGTTTGATCGATACTTTTTTTTTTTTTAATCTTGCATGTGAAAAAGTAGTGCTTAGCAAAGAATATAACAGTCAATTACATCAGTGCGAACGCTTTTTGTTTTTTACCTGATGATGATGATGATGATGATACGCACAAAGGGGAGGTTGGCACTAACACTAGTAACATGTCTATATACACGCTGAGACCAGAAAAGTCGCCATTCTTTATAGCATTCTTTATAGAACAGGCAGGAAGAGGATTTACTGGGCACTAACACTAGTAACAGGTCTGTATGCATGCTGAGACCAGAGAAGTCTCCATTCTTTATAGAACAGGCAGGACGAGGATTTTTGGCACTAACACTAGTAACAGGTCTACATACATGCTGAGACCAGAGAAGTTAGGAGGAGTTAGGCACTAACAGCTGTGTGCAAAAATTCTCCATTCTTTACCTGTCAGATGGCAGATACCCAAGCAGAATTGAACACTGACCTTCCAAGTGAAACTCCCATGCCTTACCCAGTGACTAACTCGTCCGCCGTTCGGGTATAAGTCCATCATTTACAAACCGCTTGCCGTGGTGTAGTGGTTAGCGCAACGGACTACCAACTGGAAGGTTGTGGATTCGAATCCCCATCAGTCCCTTGAAAAAATCATTTTCGTCTCCTTTTGAACGACTGGACGTTCAGTACAATTTTCCGGTTCAACTGAGGAGAATAGTCGAGGCCTTAATTAACGGGAAATGAACCCTGGACCCTCGAGTTTAGTTACTGGCAGGCGAACGTCTGAACCATTCTTCTCCTTGTCCTTTGACTGGGGCCTGAAGAAGGGAGGGGTCATATGCAGAGAAGACCACTTGGCATCATGTGTCATCTGTTATGGGAATCATGGGAACTGCTTGCATGACTGCTTG
>JAPXFY010000031.1:6784570-6787070 GCA_030674185.1 Monoplex corrugatus | reverse complement strand
CCTCCAGTCTGAGAGATTTAGAGGTGAAGTTGTCAAACAGCATACTGTCTTGTTTTGAAGCAGGGCATTTAGAGTCTGAGGCAGACTGATCCTCACTAACAGATACCCGTCTTCTTGGATCTGTCATGGGCAGCATTGGTACAAAGTGATTTGAGGTCCAATGACTGGGATGCATGTCATCTCTATTGCTTGTCCAGAGGATGTAGACAGGCATTCTAGATGTTGGGTGAACAGGATTGAGTGTTCTATTGTTCATGTGTTGAACAATTTCCCATCCCATCTTGGGATATATGGAACAGACTGGATTTGACAGAACATTGGCACAATTATACGTACACACACATACTTCTGAGATGGCCCCTCAATTACGATGGGCAAAATTGGTATGCACAGCTAAAGAGTGAGTAATGATTTATCGTCTTCTGATTGCTACTGTTCCTTTCGTGAACAAAGAAAGTGTCGGTTGTGATTTCGGACATGTCTTTCGAGGGGTCAGTTGTGACGGCGGAATCTAAGGAAAACTGACTCAAGTAATGCGAAACAAAGTCTGTGTCAGTATCTAGGCAAAGTGCCTACGTGACGATCAGCTCGTTGCCATCAACAATGTTTCGCACATGTTTTTAAGCCAAATTACCCTTCGCCACAGTGTTAATTGAAAGTGTTTTTCATTATCTTTCAGTCAGATGTGACCCCAAGGGTCGGTTGTGATGACGTACAAAGTGATGGACATGATATAACACTTACCTATTGTTCTCCGGTCTCGCATCGTCTGCTCTTGGTTTCGTTTCTGAGAAAGAGCACGTGACCTGGCTGCGGGGTAGGCAATTTTAAATGGCGGATACACACGGTGCATTGTATTTTTATCGCGTGAAGGTCGGTTGTGACGATCGGACATTAATACAGTGCATGTTAGATTTGTTCTGCTTTTGAAAATATAGCTTTACCAAAGCTTAAAATCATATGTTCAGTGCATCGGTAACACACTGAGATTTGCAGAACTGAAAACGCTGGATCGTTTCTGGCAAAATAAAAAGCAGCAGTGAACAAGTTCCGCGGTGCATCTCCAGGACATGGTGAATCACATTCGACCATGTTCACTTTCGAATTCGATTCAAATCAAACCAAAAAGTGTGCGCATATGCTTTGGGGACGAAAATGTTCGCAAAGGTATAGTGTAGTCATCTGATATGTTTCAGTTTTCATTTAGATCTTAAAGCAACTTTTCAATCCTGATGTGTGTGGCATGTCAGTAGATGTCCCATTTTGGAATGGCCGATTTCACCATTTTCTTTTAACAAAAATCGGTTTTGACTCACTCAGTTCAATGTAGCAACCTGATTTTGTTGCATTTATCTCTTTAGAATATCATATAATTAAAAAATGCAACCAGTCAAACAAAATCATGTTTCTAGATAGTTTATTTCTCAAATCAGACACAAAGGGGACATCATCAAGACCTTTTGTCACGCTCTCATATATATATTATATATATATATATATATATATATATATATATATATATATATATATAAAGAGAGAGAGAGAAGAGAGAGAAAGAGAGAGAGAAAGAGAGAGAGAAAGAGAAAGAGTATATATAGAAAGAAAGAGAAGGAGAGAGAGGAAAGAGAAAAAGACACAGAGACAGAAAAAAGAGAAAAAAGAGAGAGAGAAAGAGAAAGAGATCGAGAGAGAGGGAGGGAGAGAGAGAGAGAGAGAGAAAGAGAGAGAGAGAAAGAGAGAGAGAGAGAGAAATACATTCGCAAAAAACAACAACAACAACAAAACGAAACTCCATAAATAAATTGGCAAAAAAGGCAAACTCCATTATTTCAACTCATGAAGACAAGCACTAAAATAAGACGTCTACATCACATACATTGGAGACAATCGTTTCACAGAGTTTTTCCCTGATCACCCCCCCCCCCACCCACCCACCCAGCAATATCAAACTATACAATGACTAATACACGTTGACAACATAACATAACATAACATACAAAAATATGAAACCCATCCTATTTTCCAACCACAGTACATCCTGATTCCCGTCTGATTTCACACCAAGATACACGGATGTCGTAATAACTGAATGGAAAAATATTGCCATAAATTTTTGTCTGAAAGGTCCTGTATAAAATTGTTACTACTTCATTACTTCAAGAATTTATACATTTGCACCAACATGGGCATCGACATTTGTGCATACACTTATTCTCTCTCTCTCTCTCTCTCTCTCTCTCTCTCTCTCTCTCTCTCTCTCTTTTTTTTTTTTTTTTCTTTTTTTTTCTCCATCTCTCTCTCTCCTTTTCTCTCTCCCCCTCTCTCTCCCCCTCTCTCTCTCTCTCTCTTTCTACATCTCTCTCTCTCCTTTTCTCTCTCTCTCTCTCACCCCTCTCTCTCCCTCTCTCTCTCTCTTTCTCCATCTCTCTCTCTCCTTTTCAATCTCTCTCCCTCTCTCTCTCCCTCTCTCTCTCTCTCTCCCTCTCTCTGTCCCCCCTCT
>JAPXFY010000031.1:6777070-6779570 GCA_030674185.1 Monoplex corrugatus | reverse complement strand
AGAATTTTGTTTTTTGAATTGGAATAACACATGCACAGGGTGTTTTTGTTTGTTTGTTTGTTTGTTGTTGTTTGTTTGTTGTTTTCCAATTGGAGACGATAACTTTTTATTTGTGTCTGTACCTGAAAATATTTCACCATTCATAAATTGAACCCGTGTCTTTACAAACATCTATCTCGAGTTCAATCCCAACCAGTAATACTAAAAACTGGCCTGTTTGATGTCCATCTTAATGTTTCCATCACTCTGGTGACGTCACTCGCCTTCAGGTGCATACGCGTAATACAAAATATAACGTACTGTACGTCTGTTAACGCCTTACCGGTATACTCAGCCCTAACGGTATAATTCGTTGAAAACAGCATACACAACCATATAAATTTACGAAAATCTAAAGCTTATCATATTGCTACGGAAGATTATAACGCGTACATAATAAAAATTAAAAGGTCACGATTAAATTAGACATGCACTCATTTAAAATTCCCTGGAACAAATTGGCCTCCCTTCCCGACCTACTTTTGGTTTCGTCTGCTTTTACGTAATTACAGCGAACGGTGACCTTTTGTCCCCCACCCGACAAGCTACTCACAGCCATTTTATCATTTCGGTAGACAGTCCAATTTCGATCTAATGTGTACTAAAGAAAATGTACATAAAATGTAAAGTGGAATGGCAGACCACCATGCAATACAAAGTGGCGTGTATTAATTTTTGTGTGACTATGCCCGCTGGTTGACCACGGTTAGCCAGTGATGAGATACATGTAACCCTTTGACTCCTTCACCCTATCCGCCAACTCCCTGCAAGAAACTGGTGGATAGGGTGAAGAAATCCAAGGGTTAATTATTTTTGCAGTTGGTGGACAGAGTGCAGGCGTCAAAGGGTTAATATTTTGTTGGATGTTTTGTGAGTTGTTTGGGTGATGTCTCTACACATTGTACAATTCTACTACCTTAAGTCTGGTTGACTGTCTCTACGTATAAATATGGATGTCCCTCTTCTCTTGCTTATTGCAGGCAACAGGTCAGATGAGTTCCACACAGAAGGAAACGATCGTCACATGCTCAGGGAGCACAGGACCTTCACACTGAACCACTGATGTAGTGACAGAGCGCTCTTAGAGCTGTGAGTTACTGGAGATATTGGAGTCACTTCAAGAAGGATTCACCGCGTTCGGACAACTCCATATGCGCTCCTCGCAAATCTGCCAGCAATCATATGACACATTTCCTGAAATCCAAAACAAGTGTGACTGCCTGCGTTCAAGCAAACAGGAACCAGAAGAAAAAAAACACGAAAGAAGAATACGAACGCGTATTTAATACAACAAGACAAGACAAGCACAAATTTTCGGCCAACTGGCCTTTGTCAAGCTGTTAGAGCAGACGCTACCCTGCGGTAAAGATAACAGATGCGGATTACGCTGATGACCTGGCTGTTCTGCTTCGTTCTGTATGTTAGACCGGTCTGTAGGGCCTACATCTCCAACCCTGTCTGTCCTCAGCCACTCTGCCAGTCCGCCCAATATTTTCTCCCTGAGCCAGGACAAAATCTGCTATGCGCTGGCAAGGTCTTGAAACAGGGAAGGGGGAGAAGGGACCTATCAAACACTAAGCTGACACCACCATAACGATGGAAACATTAAGATGGAAGGTGAACAGGCCAGTTTTTTTGGTTTTTTTTTTATGTTGCCGGCTGGAATGGAACTCAAGATATCAGAAGAGCAGTTCTGCAGTGGATTCCAGCCCACTGCGGAGTCTCCGGGAATGAGCGAGCTGATATCCTTGCTAAGGAGGGAGCCAGAGAAGAACAACCTAACAACAGCGTCAGCTACAGTGAGAAGAGGAGCATCATCAGGGCGCTTTCCATGCCGAGACGACACAGGGATGACTACCACCTGTTGTCTAGAGAGCAGCAAGTTGCCCTAGTGAGGCTGCGCACTGGTCACAATAGGCTGAACAGCCACATGTATCGCAAACTGAAGCTGGCGCCCTCCCCTTCACCAGGTGGCAAGACAGGACGTGTGGCCGACAGACACTCCGCTGACAACCAAACTCCATGGCTGCAGACAGGAGCTGGAAAAGACGGCTGCATTCATCACCCGGACTCAGCTGATTGTGTAGCAGCTTACGCCAAGAAGAAGAACAGGAATCCAGTGATATTTCTTCTTTCCCTGTTGTTGTTGTTGTTGTTGTTTTTGTTGATGTTGTTGTTGTTGTTGATGTTGATGTTGTTTTTCTTTTCTTGCGTTGTCTTCCTCAAAGGTTTCTGTTTCGTTCTGTATATACAGACCAGTTTATTCTGTCCAGTACATCATCATCATCATCATCATCATCATCATCATCACCATCATCATCATCATCATCATCACCACCACCATCATCATCATCATCATCATCTTCATCATCATCATCATCATCATCATCGTCATCATCATCATGTACCTTGCCGCATGGCGTTGGCGATCATGGCCCTCCACACCAATCTATCTATCCCT
>JAPXFY010000031.1:6732070-6769570 GCA_030674185.1 Monoplex corrugatus | reverse complement strand
TGCTTTCCATCACATAATTTCCAGAAAGTGGGGATACTGTTTACACAGGTGAGGTAGTCAAAGGGTTAAGTTTTTGCTTTTCTATTACACTGGTGACGATGCAGGATGTAGTGGATAGGGTCAGGGAGTCAAAGGGTTTTAAAAATTAAAAATTCTGCAAGTCATGCCACGGTCTGTGGCTGGCTTACGCAACTATGAAAACGCCCGGTACGTATATCCCGTAAAGATTGTGCATCAGCACCAGTCGCCGTGGTGTAGTGATTAGTGCAACGGACTACCGACCGGAAGGCTGTGGGTTCGAATCCCCATCAGTACCTTCAAAAACCATTGTGGGATTTTTTTTTTCAGCTCTAACCGGCTCCTACCCAGAGTTGGGCGCGCTTTGAGCTCATTTGGAAGACTGGGACCACACAGTCGAGTCTCATCCACTTTACGGATGCGTCATTGAGGGTGTTGCTGAAATCTTCTATCTGTATCTGTATCTCTCGGGCCTGGCTGACTCCAGGATATATTATGATAGTAAGCGTAGAGTACAGCCCTGTCACGCAAGTCTCAATCCTAGATGGAACTCAACAGCATCATGGTTATCCTCATCGACATCATCATCATCATCATCACGTTGTAAAAACTGCGCCAGCTTCTGAGGACATCAAGGTGGCGTAGAAAATGGGATGAAAACAAAAATGTGAGCACAAAGATTACCTCTCTGAGTGCAATAATCCTTAAAATAAAATGATAAAAAAAAAAAGACGAAAAGACAGCGCGTCAACTCAATGGGATGTGGTCACCTTGCCTAATAGCCAGAGTTCTCCGTAACACACCAAAAAAATAAAATAAAATAACAAAAAGTTATGAGTGAGTCCCAAAATGAGTTGGGACAGTAGTGCTACACAAGAATCATTTATAATAACGATACACAAAGAAGTCTGAACTAAAATCACAGGATGAAAACAAACAAACAAACAAACAAAAAACAGCAACAAACAAACAAACAACGTAACATCAGTAGAGAGTGAACATAAACAAAACCTTGGAAATTAAAGAGTTTGAACCGAGTCCAATTTTGGAGTTTGTTCACGGGGAATTCAACGCAATCAGACAAAATTCCGTATACGCTCCATCCACTTCTGCTGTAATTACGCTGTCTGGCAGACTTCCTGAACCTCCACAACACCATATGTGCTGGCAAGGTCTTAACCCTTTGACTCCCGCACCATCACCTTCCTGCACTGTCAACCATGCAGGAAGCTGGTGGATAAGGTGAGAGAGTCAAAGGGTGAAGTTTTTGCAGTCGGTGGAAAAGGTGCAAGAGTCAAAGGGTTAAGGGAAGGAGAGAACTATCAAACGCCAAGCTGACATCACCAGCATGATGGAAACAAGGAACAGGCCAGTTGTCCATGTTGGGGGTAGGCATTGCACGTGAGTTATCAGATCACGAGGCCACGTCTCTTATCTATAGAACCAACCAGCTCGCTAATTATCTATGGTTAAAATTAGTTCGTGGCTAACATTAGGACAGTCATCATCATCATCATGTGCCCTGCCACGTGGCGTTGGCGATCATGGCCCTCCATACGACTCTATTCCCTTGTCACTTACTGCGAGCACACCTCCCACCCTCTCTGTCCTCAAGCCACCCTGCAAGTCCGTCCAATATTTTCTCCTTGGGTCTACCTGGTGTTCTCTTTTCCCTCCAGCTTTCCTGTTGTAACCAGGCACAGGCAGTACCTAGTGTAAAACCTTAACTTTAATTTTATCCCTCAACACTTGATTTCACACCTGAAGTCCGTCCAGGTTCAAAGCTGACAATGGTGACTTTGTTTCTGCAGGTTAAAGAGCCTCACTAGCTGACAACGCTGCGGTGTGTGGATTCGATCCGCGCTGGCGGAACAACAGTTTACTCATTTATCTATTTATAATTTTAAAAAAAATTTATTTACGTTTAGGGGGGACTAGAGGTTAGCCTACCTCAGTTTTAAGGAGTCAACCAGATTTTTTTTTCTGGTAGATCTGAGTGGAGCGCATACAGAAGTGCCTGAGTGCTTTGAAACCCTCTCGCACAAACCCCAAACAGACTACAAACTCGTCGGATACTGCTGAAGATTGTGGCTTCAAACGATCACGTTACAACGTTTCAAACTGCGTTAAACGTAACAGTACATCTCCCTGTTTACTCAACACTCAGAACGACAGTGAATGAACGCAAGGCAGATGTAATTTAACAACACACCCCGTAAGCTACCCACCAAACAAAAATAGGCCTACACGTTTTATCTGTACCCACCTCTGAACTTCGCTCCAAGCTCTCATCCATCCCATGTACCCGGATATCTGACGGGCGCTCAGCTGTACAACTCCACACTCCTGTTTGAGGTTAGCTCCCTAAAAAAAAAAATCCCGAACACACACTGATTTTTGTTTTGGCCTTTCGTTCCAAGCACTTCATAACAAAACTAAGCAAGCTTTCATACCGCGTGTAGATCGCCGAAACACACACACAACTAGGCCTACACACGTATGTCAGTTGTTTGAAGCACCCCCCAAACACCACCACCACACACACTCACTCACACAGACACACACAGGATTACTGCAGACACGCAGTAGTATTCGTGGTAGTCTCGTCTGCGCTTCCCGTCTCTCTTTTTTTTTCTCTCTCTCTCTCTCCCCGCTGTACTGCGGCGTTCACAGTTTCAGGTCACCCTCCCCCTCCTCTCTTTTGCTCTCACTTCTGGAGAGTTGTCTGTTGTGTCTTTAACGGGAACCGCCGCCACTAACGGGAACAAAACGTTTAAAAGGGAGAAGAGTGGCCGAATGGTTCAGACGTTCGCCTGCCAGTAACTAAACTCCAGGTTCCGGGGCTCACTCCCCGTAGAGGCCTCGACTTTTCTCCTCAGTTTGACCGGAAAATCGAACTGAACGTCTAGTCCTTCGGTAGGGGACGAAAAACGAGTCGGACCCGTATGCCTTCTGGCTGCGCACGCTAAAGATCCCACGGCAGTTGAAAATCGTGAAAAGCAGGGCATTGCCGGCTGCCTTGGTATAAAACATTGGAGAGATAAGATGATATCCCAGGTCCCACCCCTTGAGGACCAGTCAGCCTTCTTGCCTTGACTATGAATATGAATTTGAAGCCAGGGAGATGGGCGCCGTCCTCGTGGTGCTGGCCTGGGGAAAAGTTGAAGTCTCTGCCGCCTCACTCCCCTAAGACCCCATGGTTATAGAACTATCTAGGTTGTACCTCAGGACCTGGCCAGCTCATGGGTTTATGTGCAGGCTTGTGCCATGATCATTCTGGATTTTCTCCATCACATGGCACCTGTGACGTTAATGCGTATGGAATTCATTCCGAGCGCAGAGACGTCGTCTTGAGAAATTGAAACTGAAACTTAACTGGAACCACCGTCACTAACAGGTACAAAACATTTAACTGCGCAAATCTGACGTCAGATTAACTCTTTCAACGCCAGTGGTACAGCATTAAGCCTACATCACAAACCAGCTCTGCAGCAGTGTACTGCTGTCAAACACCATCAGTGCAACAGGGAAGAAAGTAGGGGCACCCTTATTGACTTTAAAACATCTATAACTTAGCGTCCGCTCATTCTATTGTCTTTATTCCTGGCTCATTTTAAAGTAAAATGAAACAGAAAAATTATCAGTTTTTATGTACTGGTTCAGAGGGTCTTGATGTCGAATGAGAAAATGCCAACATGATTTTTTTTCCCTCCGGCACGAGCCCACCAAAGATAAAATGGTGTGCATGAAGCGACTAAAGCTGATATTGATCGTGGATTTCCGGAGAGAGCCCGGTGTGATCCCTGACCTTTTTATCAATGGTGTGAAAGTTGAGCGTGTGAATGAGTATAAGTATCTTGGAATGATTCTTGACAGCAAACTCACCTTTGATACAAACACGCAAATAATACACAAAAAATGTCAGTCACGCCTTTTCTGTCTTCAAAAACTTAGGTCTCTGCGTATGAATGAGTCCATTCTTGGTAATTTCTATCGTTGTTTTATTGAATCTGTCTTAACTTTTGGATTTTTGTGCTGGTTTGCTGGTCTGAGTGTGAAGAATAAGAGAGTGTTGGACAGGGTGGTGAAGGTGAGTGGCAAAGTAGTGGGAGTACAACAGAGGAGCATTAATGAACTATATGAGTGTCGTATTGTGAGCAAGGCGAGAATGATCTTAGGTGAATCCACTCACGTGCTAGCTAAGCATTATGAGCTCTTGCCATCATCAAAAAGGTACAGAACTCTGAAATGTTCCACCAACAGAGCAAGAATGTCTTTTGTAAATAGGTCAGTTGAGTATCTGAACAAGATTGGAGTGTGAGTGACTAAAGGAGTGTGACAGAGCGGGAGTTATGTAATTGTTTGTCTATTGCAGAATTTTACGCTGAACATGTACTGAATTTCTCTAAAGAGACATTAAAGTGATCTTGAATCTTGAATTGTGGTGGTGGTGGTGGAAGAAGAAAAACATTCCGTCGATTTTCTGTACATTCAGTCTGTCCCAACCTCTCTGGTGATGTTTGCCCATGCAGCTACAAGTATGTCTCTGTAGTGATGTTCATCACCCTTGTTGTAAATGCAAGGCCTTGATCTCACGGCAACAATAAGCTTCTCGTCGTAGTTGTTTTTCTTGCAAGAAAGATAATTCGGTGTGAAATCAAGAGAAGAGTTCAGTCCCTTAAACTATGCCGTCTTAACGGAAGTCCGCTGCCGCCTATTTGTACCGCGGTCTTAGTCGTGACGGCAGGCTGGTGCCGTCGGAAAATGCCATTTTTTAAAATTTATAACATGAGCAGTATTCGAGGGAGAAAACTCCTGAAAGTCAAAGTATAATCATCTATGCATCAATTGCTTCCCTTAGACCGTATCTAATCATCATACAGTCTTTGTTTTAACGAAGTTTCTAGAGTCAATAAGCGACGCTGTATTCACCTATTTTCAAAATGGCGGCAAGGCGACTTCGGAACCGGCGTAAGTTTTCTGTGCAAGAGGCGATCGATATCATCCAAGCTGAAGGATCTGATGATGAATTAGATCTTGTTGGTGAATTATCTGTCGAAGATAGGGATGATTTGTTGGATTCAGATACGAGTTTGTCCGTAGCATTGGCTTAAGTGACATTGCTATGTGGTCGATCATGTGGTTCAAAACTTTTGTTGGGAGTGCTGTTTGGATACCCTAATTGGAGTAATTTCCACATTCAAGTGGGAAATCAGCACACAAATTGTGAGTAGAATCTAATGTAGCAAGCTTCTGCCTTTCTTTTGCACTTTACTGTTTGTTTCTATCTTGTCTGGTTATTTTGTAATATTTTTTTAACAAATGGCCGAAAACACGCGATTTCAGGGCTCGACAAGTACTATTTGACTGCGACTCCATTGAGTTTAATCCGGACAGACGGGGAAAAAAACACGCAAGCACGACCGGAGAATTTCCGTCCGTGTAGGGGCGCGCCCAGCCGGGCTTACTATAAACACTCTTTCTGTTGCTCGTGAGAACAAACAGGAGTTTGTTGTACACGATCTTTTTTGACAGGAAACGTTCGTGGCCGTTTGGGCTGACTATGGACGCACCCTAACGAACGGTACACAACGTACCACATCGCTTCATGCCGTGGTGTGATCACTCGTTATTTCTTCTTCTTCTTCTTCTTCGGTGGTATTAACGTCCCAGCGTTAAGTTACTATTTTGTTACCCGTTTACGACGGGAACCCGTTAAAGACACAACGGTTGTCTGAGCTCTCTCTGTCTCTCTCTCTCTCTCTCTCTCTCTCTCTCTCAAACACAAACACACACATACACAAATACACACACGCACTCTCTCTCTCGCTCACACACACACACACACACACACACACACAACACAACACACACACACACACACACACACACACACACACACACACACACATACAACACACACACACACACACACTTAATTTTAGTAAATTGTTTCATATTATAATTATGTTATAACATCTGCTTTTTATTTTTGTCGAATATGTTGAAACTGTGTGTGTAGAACAGTATGGGCTAGTTTATATGACAGGATCCATGGGACCTTATGTTACTATTACTTGAGTAATTAATTAAGTATTCTGAAGTCTGAACTCTGTCTGTCTGTCTGTCTGTCTGTCTCTCTCTCTTTCTCTCTCTCTCTCTCTAACTGTCTCTCTGTCTCTATCTCTGTCTGTCTGTCTCTCTCTCTCTCTCTCCCCTCTCTCTCTCTCTCTGCCTGCCTGTCTGTCTGTTTGTCCGTCTCTGCCTCACTGTGTCTCTCTGTCTCTGTCTCTCTCCCTCTCTCTCTCTCTCTCTCTCTCTCACTCCCTTCTCTCTCTCTCTCTCTCTCTCTCTCCTCTCTCCCCGCCTGCCTGTCTACCTGCCTGCCTGTCTGTCTGCCTGCCTGCCTGTCTGCCTGTCTGTCTGTCAGTCAGTCTCTCTCTCTCTCTCTCTCTCTCTCTCTCTCTCTCTCTCTCTCTGCCTGTCTGCCTGTCTGTCTGTCTACCCTGTCTCCCTCTCTGTTGTTCCATGTGTCTGTCTTTTCAGTCCAGTCTGTCTGCTGCACACACGCGCAGAGCGAAGTTGGAAGCGCTTTCAAACGAAACGCGTGCGTCCGTCGATGTGTGTTCTTCTGTCTCAATTTCTGGCAATGCAAGCGAAGCGTGTCTGGAGGTTTTAGGGTGGGTACACACTTGTGATACGATACATGCAAAGAGGTTAGGGTGGGTACACACTGGTGTGTGATACGATACATGCCAGAAGGTTAGGGTGGGTACACACTGGTGGTGTGTGATACGATACATGCCTGGAGGTTAGGATGGGTACACACTCGTGTTTGATACGATACATGCCTGGAGGTTAGGGTGGGTACACACTGGTGTGTGATACGATACATGCCAGAACGTTAGGGTGGGTACACAATGGTGATACGATACATGCCTGGAGGTTAGGGTGGGTACACACTGGTGTGTGATACGATACATACCAGGAGGTTAGGGCGGGTACACACTGGTGATACGATACATGCCAGGAGGTTAGGGTGGGTACACACTGGTGATACGATACATGCCTGGAGGTTAGGGTGGGTACACACTGGTGTGTGATACGATACATACCAGGAGGTTAGGGCGGGTACACACTGGTGATACGATACATGCCAGGAGGTTAGGGTGGGTACACACTGGTGTGCGATACGATAGAGCCCAGGAGGTTAGAATGGGTACACACTGGTCATACGATACATACCAGGAGGTTAGGGTGGGTACACACTGGTGATACGATATAAGCCAGGAGGTTAGGGTGGGTACACACTGGTGTGTGATACGATACATACCAGGAAGTTAGGGTGGGTACACACTGGTGTTTGATACGATACATGCCTGGAGGTTAGGGTGGGTACACACTGGTGTTTGATACGATAGATACCAGCAGGTTAGGGTGGGTACACACAGGTGTTTCATACGATACATGCCTGGAGTTTAGGGTGGGTACACACTCGTGTTTGATACGATAGATACCAGGAGGTTAGGGTGGGTACACACTGGTGTTTGATACGATACACGCCTGGATGTTAGGGTGGGTACACATTGGTGTTTGATACGATACATGCCTGGAGGTTAGGGTGGGTACACACTGGTGTGTGATACAATACATGCCTGGATGTTAGGGTGGGTACACACTGGTGTGTGATACGATACATGCCTGGAGATTAGGGTGGATACACACTGGTGTTTGATACGATACATGCACGAGGTTAGGGTGGGTACACACTGGTGTGTGATAGGATACATGCCTGGAGGTTAGGGTGGGTACACACTGGTGTGTGATTCTGACACATGCCTGGAGGTTAGGGTGGGTACACACTGGTGTTTGATATGATACATGCCTGGAGGTTAGGGTGGGTACACACTGGTGTGTGATACTATACATGCCTGGAGGTTAGGGTGGGTACACACTGGTGTGTGATACGATACATGCCTGGAGGTTAGGGTGGGTACACACTGTGGTGATACGATATATGCCTTGAGGTTAGGGTGGGTACACACTGGTGTGTGATACGATACATGCCTGGAGGTTAGGGTGGGTACACACTGGTGTATGATACGATACATGCCTGGAGGTTAGGGTGGGTACACACTGGTGTGCGATACTATACATGCCTGGAGGTTAGGGTGGGTACACACTGTGTGTGATACGATACATGCCTGGAGGTTAGGGTGGGTACACACTGGTGTGTGATACTATGCATGCCTGGAGGTTAGGGTGGGTACACACTGATGTTTGATACGATACATGCCTGGAGGTTAGGTTGGATACACACTGGTGATACGATACATACAGTAGGTTAGGGTGGGTACACACTCGTGTTTGATACGATACATGCCTGTAGGTTAGGGTGGGTACACACTGGTGTTTGATACGATAGATACCAGGAGGTTAGGGTGGGTACACACTGGTGTTTGATACTATACATGCCTGGAGGTTAGGGTGGGTACACACTGGTGTGTGATTCTGACACATGCCTGGAGGTTAGGGTGGGTACACACTGGGGATACGATACACGCCTGGAGGTTAGGGTGGGTACACACTGTGGTGATACGATACATGCCAGGAGGTTAGGGTGGATACACACTGGTGTTTGATACGATACATGCCAGGAGGTTAGGGTGGGTAGACACTGGTGTGTGATACGATACATGCCAGAAGGTTAGGGTGGGTACACTCTGGTGTGTGATACTATACATGCCTGGAGGTTAGGGTGGGTACACACTGGTGTTTGATACGATACATGCCTGGAGGTTAGGTTGGATACACACTGGTGATACGATACATACCAGGAGGTTAGGGTGGGTACACACTGGTGATACGATAGATACCAGAGGTTAGTGTGGGTACACACTGGTGTGTGATACGATACATACCAGGAGGTTAAGGTGGGTACACACTGGTGATACGATAGATGCCAGGAGGTTAGAGTGGGTACACACTGGTGATACGATACATACCAGGAGGTTAGGGTGGGTACACACTGGTGATACGATAGATACCAGAGGTTAGTGTGGGTACACACTGGTGTGTGATACGATACATACCAGGAGGTTAAGGTGGGTACACACTGGTGATACGATAGATGCCAGGAGGTTAGAGTGGGTACACACTGGTGATACGATACATACCAGGAGGTTAGGGTGGGTACACACTGGTGATACGATAGATACCAGAGGTTAGTGTGGGTACACACTGGTGTGTGATACGATACATACCAGGAGGTTAAGGTGGGTACACACTGGTGATACGATAGATGCCAGGAGCTTATGGTGGGTACACACTGGTGTGTGATACGATACATACCAGGAGGTTAAGGTGGGTACACACTCGTGTTTGATACGATACATGCCTGGAGGTTAGGGTGGGTACACACTGGTGTTTGATACGTTAGATACCAGGAGGTTAGGGTGGGTACACACTGGTGTTTGATACGATACATGCTTGGAGGTTAGGGTGGGTACACACTCGTGTTTAATACGATACATGCCTGGAGGTTAGGGTGGGTACACACACACTGACGATGCAACATAGTGTCTGGAGTTTGGGGTTTGTTCAATAGGGATTCATTGCACTCGGAAAATTCCATATGCGCTCCAGCGAAATCTGCCAGCAATTATCTGGCAGACTCCCTGAGCCTGCGCAAAACTATACGCTGGCAAGGTCTGGAGGTTAGGGTGGGTATACATTCGTGCTGCATGTGTGCCTGGGGGTTAGGTGTGTGTGTGTGGTTTTATTTTGTTTTATTATCATTATTATTTATTTTTTTTTTACACTGGTGCTGCAATGTAAGCCTGGAGTTTAGGGTGGGCACACAGAAGTGCTGCAATACGTGCCTACAGGTTAGGGTGGGTACACATCGGTGCTGCAATACACGCCTTGGAAGTTAGGGTGGTTAAACACTGATGCATCAATACTCGGTTGGATATTTGGATGGATGTACATTTGTGCCTCTGAGTGTACCTGGAGGTTAGGATAGGTACACAGTGATGCTGCAATATGTGCCTGGGGCTTAGAGTAGGCACACACTGGTGCTGCAATATTACCTTGACGTTAAGGTAGGTGCTAGGGAATATAGGATAGGATATTGTTACATGTAATGACGTAGGTGACTGGCAGTGTCTTGCAGTTTATGCAGGTTCGTGAACATCTAGCAGTTGATCATTCTTTTCAGAGACAGAATACACCAGTCCAGATTAAACGAAAATAATTCTTTATTTGAAGAACGTAGAAAACATAACAGGAACTGGGTAAAAACTTCACACATCCAATGCACCACTCCTAGTTTGCAGAATTATCCCTCTTCAGCCCTCAAGTCTACACGCAGCAACAACACGAATCTACAGCAAGTTCTCTGGCCATGACTGTGGCTGGTTTTCGTCCCAGTTCCTGCTGGTTACCATGGAGCTTGTGGGTCAGGGGAATTGTAGTCGACGATGTGTCCTATCACATTACTTGTACAGACGACGTTGCTGCAATACTTGTTCAGTTGTCATGTCCTTTTGACCACAGGCGTAGGCTGGTGACGACTTCAGTTTGAACTTGCCATCCATGTGGGTGTTTTGCCGATTGTTGCTTTGTTCATGTGGGTGTTTTGCTGGTTGTGGCTGTGCTCATGTGGGCGTTTTGCCAGTTGTTGCTTTGTTCATGTGGGTGTTTTGCTGGTTGTTGCTGTGCTCATGTGGGCGTTTTGCCGGTTGTTGCTTTGTTCATGTGGGCGTTTTGCTGGTTGTGGCTGTGCTCATGTGGGCGTTTTGCCGGTTGTTGCTTTGTTCATGTGGGTGTTTTGCTGGTTGTGGCTGTGCTCATGTGGGCGTTTTGCCGGTTGTTGCTTTGTTCATGTGGGCGTTTTGCTGGTTGTGGCTGTGCTCATGTGGGCGTTTTGCCGGTTGTTGCTTTGTTCATGTGGGTGTTTTGCTGGTTGTGGCTGTGCTCATGTGGGCGTTTTGCCGGTTGTTGCTTTGTTCATGTGGGCGTTTTGCTGGTTGTGGCTGTGCTCATGTGGGCGTTTTGCCAGTTGTTGCTTTGTTCATGTGGGCGTTTTGCTGGTTGTGGCTGTGCTCATGTGGGCGTTTTGCTGGTTGTGGCTGTGTTCATGTGGACGTTTTGCTGGTTGTGGCTGTGTTCATGTGGGCGTTTTGCTGGTTGTTGTTTTGTTCATGTGGGCGTTTTGCTGGTTGTGGCTGTGCTCATGTGGGCGTTTTGCTGGTTGTGGCTGTGCTCATGTGGGCGTTTTGCTGGTTGTTGCCATGTTCATGTGGGCGTTTTGCTGGTTGTGGCTGTGCTCATGTGGGCGTTTTGCCGGTTGTTGCTTTGTTCATGTGGGCGTTTTGCTGGTTGTGGCTGTGCTCATGTGGGCGTTTTGCCGGTTGTTGCTTTGTTCATGTGGGCGTTTTGCTGGTTGTGGCTGTGCTCATGTGTGCGTTTTGCCGGTTGTTGCTTTGTTCATGTGGGCGTTTTGCTGGTTGTGGCTGTGCTCATGTGGGCGTTTTGCCGGTTGTTGCTTTGTTCATGTGGGCGTTTTGCTGTGTTGTGCTTTGTTCATGTGGGCGTTTTGCTGGTTGTTGCTTTGTTCATGTGGGCGTTTTGCTGGTTGTGGCTGTGCTCATGTGGGCGTTTTACCGGTTGTTGCTTTGTTCATGTGGGCGTTTTGCTGGTTGTGGATGTGCTCATGTGGGCGTTTTGCCGGTTGTTGCTTTGTTCATGTGGGCGTTTTGCTGGTTGTGGCTGTGCTCATGTGGGCGTTTTGCCGGTTGTTGCTTTGTTCATGTGGGCGTTTTGCTGGTTGTGGCTGTGTTCATGTGGGCGTTTTGCTGGTTGTGGCTGTGCTCATGTGGGCTTTTTGCTGGTTGTGGCTGTGCTCATGTGGGCGTTTTGCCGGTTGTTGCTTTGTTCATGTGGGCTTTTTGCTGGTTGTGGCTGTGCTCATGTGGGCGTTTTGCCGGTTGTTGCTTTGTTCATGTGGGCGTTTTGCTGGTTGTTGCCATGTTCATGTGGACGTTTTACCGGTTGTGGCCATGTTCATGTGGACGTTTTACCGGTTGTGGCCATGTTCATGTGGACGTTTTGCTGGTTGTTGCCATGTTCATGTGGACGTTTTACCGGTTGTGGCCATGTTCATGTGAACGTTTTGCCGGTTGTTGCCATGTTCATGTGGACGTTTTACCGGTTGTGCCCATGTTCATGTGAACGTTTTGCCGGTTGTTGCCATGTTCATGTGGACGTTTTACCGGTTGTTGCTTTGTTCATGTGAACGTTTTGCCGGTTGTTGCCATGTTCATGTGGACGTTTTACCGGTTGTGGCCATGTTCATGTGGACGTTTTACCGGTTGTTGCCATGTTCATGTGAACGTTTTGCCGGTTGTTGCCATGTTCATGTGGACGTTTTACCGGTTGTGGCCATGTTCATGTGGACGTTTTACCGGTTGTGGCCATGTTCATGTGAACGTTTTGCCGGTTGTTGCCATGTTCATGTGGACGTTTTACCGGTTGTGGCCATGTTCATGTGGACGTTTTACCGGTTGTTGCCATGTTCATGTGAACGTTTTGCCGGTTGTTGCCATGTTCATGTCGACGTTTTACCGGTTGTTGCCATGTTCATGTGGACGTTTTTCCAGTTGTGGCCATATTCATGTGGACGTTTTACCGGTTGTGGCCATGTTCATGTGGACGTTTTACCGGTTGTTGCCATGTTCATGTGGACGTTTTTCCAGTTGTGGCCATATTCATGTGGACGTTTTACCGGTTGTGGCCATGTTCATGTGAACGTTTTGCCGGTTGTTGCCATGTTCATGTGGACGTTTTACCGGTTATTGCCATGTTCATGTGGACGTTTTACCGGTTGTGGCCATATTCATGTGGACGTTTTACCGGTTGTGGCCATGTTCATGTGGGCGTTTTACTGGTTGTTGCCATGTTCATGTGGACGTTTTACCGGTTGTGGCCATGTTCATGTGGACGTTTTACCGGTTGTGGCCATATTCATGTGGACGTTTTACCGGTTGTGGCCATGTTCATGTGGACGTTTTACTGGTTGTTGCCATGTTCATGTGGACGTTTTACCGGTTGTGGCCATGTTCATGTGGGCGTTTTACCGGTTGTGGCCATGTTCATGTGGGCGTTTTACTGGTTGTTGCCATGTTCATGTGGACGTTTTACCGGTTGTGGCCATGTTCATGTGGACGTTTTACCGGTTGTGGCCATGTTCATGTGGACGTTTTACCGGTTGTGGCCATGTTCATGTGGGCGTTTTGCCAGTTGTGGCCTGTGAGGAGCATCATAAGGACCCAGAAATATCTTTAAAGGAAACAGGAGCATCATCAGATCACTCCTTAAGCCGCAGACAGAAAGGGAAGAAAACCACCTTCCGTACAGAGAAGAGTGAATGGTCCTGATGACGTTTCGCACCTGCCACGACCGATTCAACGTCCGTACGAACTGCAAGTTCCAGCTGGTGCCATCTCGTGATACACATCACTATTATCAAGCTCATTGTCCTGTTACTTCATATAATTTCAGAACGTACACATTAGATTCAACACGAGAAAAGTGAATAACTAAAACAAAACAATGGCTCTACTATGTCTGAAACTGTTAAGATTGTGTACCAAAACCAAGCAGTTTGTAATCTATTGTGCTCAGCTACTGATTCATTATTGTTATTCATATTTCTCAATATCATACGTGTATTTCAGATAAGCTAACTCATAAATAAACGAAGTTCTGAAATAAAATATGTTATTTTCATTTTGAAATGTAGAATTTTGCGCGCAAGAAAATAAAATTGCAAGAAGAAAATGAAATATTACTGTTATTACTTTTTAAAAAAAGCTGCAACGCCTGACAGCAAAACTCACTCTAGAAAGAATGAAAGCGAGATGTAACAAGGGAAACAACTTTTACTAGACTTACGCTGTTACTATGAAGCTATAGTTGCTTCCCATCTTGTGTTGTGTATTTGTGAGACCTCTCTCTCTCTCTCTCTCTCTCTCTTTTTCTCCTCTCTCTCTCTCTCACTCTGTCTGTCTGTCTCTCTGTCTCTGTCTGTCTCTCTCTCTTGCACACGCTCTCTCGCTCTGTAAGCCTCTCTCTTTTTCTCCTCTCTCTCTCTCACTCTGTCTGTCTGTCTCTCTGTCTCTGTCTGTCTCTCTCTCTTGCACACGCTCGTCGTCTGTAAATAAATAAACGAAGTTCTGAAATAAAATATGTTATTTTCATTTTGAAATGTAGAATTTTGATCTCTCTCTTGCACACGCTCTCTCGCTCTGTCTCACTCTCTTTCGTTCTCTCTCTCTCTGTCTGTCTGTCTCTCTGTCTCTGTCTGTCTGTCTGTCTCGTCTCTCTCTCTCTCTCTCTGCCTTTATCTCATGTTTTTGAAATGCACTTGATTTACTGACATATTAATTGAAACTGGTTTTTCATTTGAACTTTTTATAACTTCTATGACGTGTCATAGCATATAGTTAATCTGTTATTATCATTGCGTGGGCTGACGTGCTTTCCTGTTTGTTCTGAATGCGTCCTTTACTTCCTTCTCTCCCTTTGTTTCTATATCTGTACATTATAATTTAGTCCTTTTTATGATAGAATATTAACACAGCTACTGTCGGTATTATTATTTTATTGTTCTTCTTATTATTGCTAATGGCTGACATACATGTATTTTCACATGCGCGTTTTAGTGTCTCCCCTACTTTTGTGAAGTGCACGATCCATTGGTATATAATGTGTCAAGTTGGTATTTTATCACAACTTATTTTATAACTTGTTTCACAACTTAACGTTTTTATATGTTCCTTTTCTTTGCTTGTAGTTTTTTGTGAATGATATCAAAGCGGTAAGTAAGACATGTCCAGTGGGACCTAATGCTATTAGCCTTGAGTAATATAATGTTCTAAGTGTGAAGTGTCTCACTGCCAGCTGTTTGAATCCATGCTTAAAAAACTGGAGCTGTGAGGTGAATCCTAATGCTACTATCATTGAGTAGTATAATGAATGTTCAAAGTCTAAAGTCTAAAGTCTGAACTCTCCTCTCTCTCTCTCTCTCTTCTCTCTCTCTCTCTCTCTCTCTCTCTCTCTGTGTGTCTCTCTGTGTCTCTCTGTCTCTCTGCCTCTCTCTGTCTCTCTCTGTCTCTTTCTCTCTCTCTCTCTCTCTCCTCTCTCTCTCTCTCTCTCTCTCTCTCTCTATCTGTTTCTTTCTTTTGTCCAAACTCCACAATGTGTCGAGACGTCGCTTAACCCTTTGACACCAGCGCACTATCCATTTAGCATCCTGCATTGTCAACGATGCTGGCAAAGCAAAAACTTAACCCTTTCACTCCCTCCCCCTATCTGCCAGCATCCTGCAGGAAGCTGGTGGATAAGGGGAGGGAATCAAAGGGTTAAGTGTTTGCATTTGGTTGATAGGGTGCGGGGCCAGAGGGTTAAACAACCGGCACCTAGTGGAGGTAAAAAAAAATTTTTGAAGAAAATATAAAGTAAATAATTTTAAACAATGTATGCAAACAAGGAAAAACGGACCACTTCCGAACTTAAAGAAATAAGGCAAAAATGTGCTTTTCTTCATGTTTAATAATATTCCAAGTCCAAAGACACAGCAATATCAATAAAACTTTTACCTTAGCATCCAGGCCACAACTTCATCAAATTTAACACGACTAAAAAAATGTACATGCCTCTGGCTAGCCGGCATGTATGTAAAAAAGCAAACAAACAAACGAAAAACAAACAAAAAACAAACAAACATATATTAGCACATAAACAAGCTGAGATTAACCTTTACCCCCCTCACCCTATCCACTTGTTGCAAAAGCTTAACCCTTTCGCTCACTCACCCTATCCATCAGTTGCAGAAACTTAACCCTTTTCTCTCCTCGCCCTATCCAACAGTTGCGAAAACTTAAATCTTTCACTCCCTCACCCTATCCACCAGTTGCAGAAACTTAACCCTTTTACTCCCTGGCCCTATCCACCAATTGCAGAAACTTAACCCTTTTACTCCCTAACGCCCTATCCATCAGATGCAAAAACTTAACCCTTTTAATCCCTCGCCCTATCCACCAGTTGCAAAAACTTAACCTTTTCACTCCCTAACGCCCTATCCATCAGATGCAAAAACTTAACCCTTTTAATCCCTCGCCCTATACACCAGTTACAAAAACTTAACCTTTTCATGCCCTAACGCCCTATCCATCAGATGCAAAAACTTAACCCTTTTAATCCCTCGCCATATCCACCCGTTACAAAAACTTAACCTTTTCATTCCCTAACGCCCTATCCATCAGATGCAAAAACTTAACCCTTTCACTCCTTCGCCCTATACACCGGTTGTAAAAACTTGACCCTTTCACTCCCTCGCCCTATACACCGGTTGTAAAAACTTAACCCTTTCACTCCCTCGCCATATACACCGGTTGTAAAAACTTGACCCTTTCAATCCCTCGCCATATTCACCGGTTGTAAAAACTTGACCCTTTCACTCCCTCGCCCTATACACCGGTTGTAAAAACTTGACCCTTTCAATCCCTCGCCATATACACCGGTTGTAAAAACTTAACCCTTTCACTCCCTCGCCCTATACACCGGTTGTAAAAACTTAACCCTTTCACTCCCTCGCCATATACACCGGTTGTAAAAACTTAACCCTTTCACTCCTCGCCCTATACACCGGTTGTAAAAACTTAACCCTTTCACTCCCTCGCCATATACACCGGTTGTAAAAACTTGACCCTTTCAATCCCTCGCCCTATACACCGGTTGTAAAAACTTAACCCTTTCACTCCCTCGCCATATACACCGGTTGTAAAAACTTGACCCTTTCAATCCCTCGCCATACCCAGCAGTTACAAAAACTTAACCCTTTCACCCACTCGCCATATCTACCAGCTACAAAAGCCTCTGCATTGACTCCCTTACCCTATCTACCAGCTTGGTAGAGGAAGCTGGTGGATAGGGTGAGGGAGTGAAAGGATTTACTGTTTGCTTTGCTTATCCTTGCTGATAATGCAGACTATTTCATGCGGGTTGGCTGGTTCTTTCGATAGACCCGCGGGCTCAAGATCTGATATTTCGAGTTCAATCCTTGCCCGCAACATTAATAAAAAAAATAAACAAAAACAAAACAAAACAAACAAACAAAACAAACAAAACTCCTGCCCTGTTCACTGCCCGTTTTAATGCTTCCATAATTCTGGTACTGTCAGACTACTGTTTCATAGGTTTCTTTCTCACCCCTCCCTATTTCAAGACCTTGCAAGCCCATAAGGCTTTGCGCAGACTCAGAAAGCCTTTCTTTGTCTTGTCTTGTCTTGTCTTGTCTTGTCTTGTCTGGTTGTATTAAATACGCGTTTTGGTTCTTTTTTCGTGTTTTTGTTTTCTTTTCTTTTTTTTGATTCCTATCAGATAACTGCCGGCAGATTTGGGTGGAGCGCGTATGAAATCGTCCGAGTGCGAAGAATCGTCTTGAAGGAACTCTAAACTGTGAGCAGTAAGCTGGTGAAGAGGGTGAGAGAGTGAAATGGTTAAACACGATCGAGACTTGTTGCTAATATGAATGGATAACAATAGTATTAATTAATGGTATGAATGGATAATGATAATAATATCGATAATGACATTTTTTATGCGGCGCCAAACCTTGACAATCAAATCAAATCAAATCAAATGAAAAGCGCGCATTCTCATCATTCACCGAAGCGTTCACTGGCAATGACAAAAACACAAGGGCACAAAATACGTGCAGACCGGAAGGGGAAGGATAAAAGGGGAGTGGGACAATAGAGTGGGGCACATAGAGGGGACATCACTCCTGGACAAAAAGCTATGTCTTCAAAATCCAAAACAAGTGTGACTGTCCGCGTTCAAGCCAACAGGAACCAGAAAAAAAAAACACGAAAGAAGAATATGAACGCGTATTTAATACAACAAAACAAGACAGGCGCAAATTTTCGGCCAACTGGCCTTTGTCAAGCGTAAGACTACCAACAAACAAACATTAGATACACACACACACACACAAAAGAGAAAAAGACTGAAATTTCTCAAATTTTTTGTATCTAGTGTTTGTTTGTTGGTAGTCTTACGCTTGACAAAGGCCAGTTGGCCGAAAATTTGCGCCTGTCTTGTTTTGTTGTATTAAATACGCGTTCATATTCTTCTTTCGTGTGTCTTCAAGTTACACGTGAAGGAAGACAGAGTTTATGACAATCGTATAGACAGAGGAAGTTCGTTCCGGTTGCATGGACCACACACAGAAAAAGATCGGGGAATAACTGTGGAACATCTTTATCAAGCAATTTGTAAACAAGTAGTATCAGATGCGGAACGAAGAGGTCAGACAGGGGTGTACATTCGGAGGGTGACAACAGCGATGAACAGGATCAGTGCAGCTGATACACTTGCAGCAGAATGTATTGATTCTGCATCAAATTCTTAAGGGAAAAGGGAGCCAATCAAATTCTTAAGGGAAAAGGGAACCAGTGGAGTTTCAATTCAATTTCAATTTCTCAAGATGACGTCTTCGCACTCGGAATGAAATTCATAAGCACTAACGTCACAGGTGCCATGTGATGGTGAAGATCCAGAATGATCACGGCACGAGCCTTAAGCCTGCATATAGACCCAAGAGCTGGCCAGGTTCTGATAGGGAGCTCGCCAGTGGAGAAACTGAAGCAAGGGGATAATATGATCATGCTTCTTTTACGAAAGGCAAGATGGATTACGGATTTCAGAATATGCTGGTGGCATACGGTTACATTAAGCGAGCAAGCCAGAAAGCAGAAAGTTACAATAATCGATACGAGACATGACGAGAGAAGTTGCATGTTTAGATGCTGCTGAAGTTGAAGGATAACGACGAACAGAACTAAAACATCGGAATTGACAGAATCACAACGAACAGGTTTGGGTGATGAATATATGTATGGTGAGTTGAGGGTCAAGAACAATGCCAAGGTTCTTAATAGAATCAGAAAGTACAATAGCGTTGTCCCCTAGTGGGATAAAACACACTTTGACAGTGGACATCTTGTGCCTGATGCCAATGAACATTGCATCAGTTTTATCTTCATTCTTGTGTAGCTTATTCCGTATCATCAGGTTATGGATCTCAACATAACAGTCCGAAGCTTTGGAAAGAAAGAGCTGAAAGATTTTCAGGAGATGCACTGGGAGACATCAGCACAAAACAATATCAGATATTGTGCTGACTGATGACATTGGCAAGCGGTGAGGTGTAGAGTGTGAAGAGAACTGGCCCAAGTAGAGCGCCTTGGACAACCCTATATGCAAGTTTAACCACCTGGTGACTAAAATAAGAATGGTATGACAGGGATGACAAAAACCAAGAAGGAGCACTACCTCAAATTCTGAAAATATCTTCCAGTCAAGAGGAGAGGATGGTGTGGTCACTAGTGTCAAAAGCAGCCGACAGATCTTAAAGAATAAGTAGGGAAATTCGGCCACAGTCAGCTGAAACCAACAAATCACATATGATATGAATTAGAGCAGTTTGGGTGCTGTGGTCAGAGCGGTAAGCTGACTGAAACAGATGATAAAGATTGTTGGCTGAGAGATGATTATTCAGCTGTTTCAAAGCCACCTTTTCAAGGAGCTTGGAAAGGAATGGCAACTGGAGACAAAACGACAATTTTTGAGATGTGTTAGGATCTAGATTATTCTTTTTGAGCAGAGGTCGAACAATGGCAGTTTGGGGAGATCTGACAGATCCAGTGAGAAGAGAGATGTTGATGATACGTGTTATGGCTGGAAGAGCCCCAGGAAATGTTTGTGAAAAGATAAGGCAGGTATGGAATCGAGTTCACAAGAAAAAAAAACAAACAACAAAAACCCTACAGCCCAAGCACATACCACGGTTACATTTCCCAGATGCATTTTAAAAGTTAAAAGTGTTTCGATTTTGCATAAGATTATATTCTCGTCAAAACACTCAAACAATGTTCACATTTTCCCGAGTAGGATGTTCTTTAATTCTTTAACTCTCCGCACCCTATCCACCAACTGCAAAAACTTAACCCTTTGACTCCCGCACCCTATCCACCAACTGCAAAAACTTAACCCTTTGATTTCCGCACCCCATCCACTAACTACAAAAACTTAACCCTTTGACTCCCTCACCCTATCCACCAGCTTCCTGCAGGAAGCTGATGGATAGGATGAGGGATCAAAGGGTTAAGGTTTTGCTTTGCTAGCAGGTTGACAATGCAGGATGCTGGTGGACACATAAGTGCAGGAGTCAAAGGGTTAAATAGAGCAATAGACTCAAGATCTGATATCTCGAGTTCAATCCCAGCCCGCAGCTTGATAAACAGCTGGCCTGTTCACCGCCCTTTTTAAAGCTTTAACCATGCCAGTGGCGTCAGCTTAGTGTTTCATGGTTTTCCTCCCCCTTCCTATTTCAAGACATTGTCAATGGATAAAGTTTTGCGCAGGCTCAAAATGTCTACCAGATAATGGTTGGATGGAGCACGTATGGATCTGTCCAAGTTGATGAATTCTTTCTTGTAGAAACTCCAAGCAATCTCCATGGGAATGAGTTGAAGACACTCCAATGGAATTACCTTGCATCATCATCATCGTCTTCTTCTTCTTCTTCTTCTTCGCATTCTTCTTCGCATTCTTCTTCTTCTTCTTCTTCTTCTTCTTCTTCTTCTTCTTCTTCTTCTTCTTCTTCTTCTTCTTCTTCTTCTTCTTCTTCTTCTTCTTCTTCAAATTCTTCTTAATTCTTCTTCTTCAATTCTTCTTCTCAATTCAATTCTTCAATTCAAATTCAATTCTTCAATTCTTTCTTCTTCTTCTCTCTTCTTCTTCTTCTTCTTCTTCTCAATTCTCTCTTTTCTCTTCTTCTTCTTCTTCTTCTCAAATTTCTCTTCAAATCTCAATCTTCTTCTTCTTCAATTCTTCAATTCTTCTTCAATCTTCTCTTCATCATCATCATCATCAAAACACATTACAATGAGCATTCTATTTTCCAAGAGAAACAAAAACAAAAAAACAACAAAAGAGAGAGACCCTCGCCCACATGACGACACGATTCTATGTCGTAGAAGCATTCTAAATGATAAAATTGTTTCAACTTCACGCACGTTTTCTTGAAAATATTCAAACAATTCTAACATTTATTGTAGGTTCTAATGCATGTATTGCTTAAAGCAACAACAAAAAATTAATAGTCACCACAGATACAATGTATCCATGCTCATTTTCCACGCCATTAAAATATACGAAACAAAATTGTTATAGAACTGAAAATCAGATACTTTTAAAAGAAATTTCTGACATTTGTAATGGCCAAACATAGGTCAGCCTCAGACCAAATCACGAATACACTTTGGTTTTTGTTTGTTTGTTTGTTTATTTGTTGTTTGTTTGTTTGTTTGTTTGTTTGTTTGTTTGTTTGTTTGTTTGTTTGTTTTAACAAGTGTGGGTTGTATAGTTTCAACGTATAGACGAGATCTTGTGATCGATTTTATTATGATTAATGTATTTTCATGTTGTTCAATGAACTGATTTATATCCATTGTTTGGTGTGTTCGTTCAACATGGATATAGTGTAAAATATAATTATATAAAACCCTACTTCCCCACCCTCCATCTCATTCCACATTGAATTTTTTTGTGGCCCAAGGTGAATAAACACTAAAACAATCTTAATTCTAAACATCCTTGCATTGTATGTTTTGTGGCCCAAAGCCTACGTACATTAAACCATTTTGAATTCTGAGTTCTAAGATTTAGTACGCTTCTAGAAGATAGAATAGTGTTAGGCAGATATCTGGGCCTTGGAAGGCACAATCAACAGTCCCAACACGCAGAATGACCAGTGGGCAGTCAGTTACTTGGCCAGCTGCTCGACAAGAGAGGGGGCAAAGTCCTCTTTCTTCACAGGACGAAAAGAAATGATAGCTGTGGCCTCGTGGTCCTCCGACATGGTGCCAAAGACATGGAACAGTCCTTCCCTGAAAACCAAGTGGAAACAAAATCAGTTTGAAAAGCTGTGAAGGGCAGCCAGAACAGAATGTGAGGTGTGCGTGTGTGTGTGTGTGTGTATGTGTGTGTGGTGTGTTGTGTGTGTGTGTGTGTGTGTGTGAGGGGTGAGGGGGGTACCTGTTTGTTTGAGCGTGTGCCCACGCACGAGAGAAACAGAGACAGAGAGACATAGAGAGAGAGACAGAGAGTCAGACAGACAGACAGAGCAGCGACATCCATATATATATATATATATATAATATATATATATATATATATATATATATATATATATATACAGAGAGAGAGAGACAGACAGACAGACAGACAGACAGCAGACAGGCAGACAGATAGACAGACAGAGAGGGGAAGGAGAGAGCAGACAGATAGAGGAGAGAGACAGAGACAGAATCAGAGACAGAGACAGAGAGACAGACAGACCGGACAGAGAGAGAGAGAGAGGAGAAAGAGACACAGAGAGAGAAAGAGAGACAGACAGAGAGACAGACAGACGGAGACAGACAGAGAAAGACAGAAAGAAAGAAAGAGAGAGAAAGAGAGAGAGACAGAGACAGACACAGACACAGAGACAAAGACAGACAGAGACAGAGACAGACACACATACACACAGACACACAGACAAGCAGAAACAGACAAAATATTCACCCATCATTAAACTGAATAGGGCTGATCTCCCTGAAGAATCTCCGACTCTCAAACTCCAGCTTGTCGACCTTCACCCTCTCTTTGTTCTTGGCGTTGGTGAACATGACGTCATACCAGCCGTTGTGCTCCTCCTCCACGTCGCAGTCGGAGTCCCCCACCCCTACCCCCAGCCAGTTACGGTCGTTGAAGACGAAATCATGAGGACAACACCACATGATGACCAGACGTCGTTTTTGACCGTCACCAATCTCCCAGGACACCGTGCCGTAAGTCCCGTGGGTCGACCAGTTCACTTTACGTCCCACCTGCAAAGAAAAATGATTGTAAATAAATAAACGAATGAATGAATGAATGAACAAATAAATAAATAAATACAAAAAATGACTAACTAACCAACCAACTAATCAACCAGCCAACCAACTGACTGACTGACTGACTGACTGACTGACTGAACAATCAACCAACCAACCAACCAACAACCAACCAACCAACCAACCAACCAACTGACTGATTGACTGATTGACTGAACAACCAACCAACCAACCAACTGACTGATTGACTGACTGACTGATTGACTGAACAACCAACCAACAACCAACCAACCAACCCAACCAACAGACCAACAGACACAAACAACCAACAGACCAACCAACCGACAGACCAACCAACCGACAGACCAACCAGCCAGATGAAAAACTGACTGACTGACTGACTGACTGACTGACTGACTGACTGATGGTTGGCTGATTGACTGACTGACTAACTACCTAACTAGAGATAAAAACATAAAATATATACATAAATACAGAATGAATATAGAATAATAAATAAATAAATAAATAAACAAACAAATAAATAAATTAATTAATTAATTAATCGTCGCCCGTCATAATGTTTTGTCATCATTCTGGTGGCGTCAGCCTAACGTTTCATATAACCCTCTTCCTGATGAAAATTGAAGAATACAATACTCACCTTGAAAATTGAGGAATAAAACATTCACCATGAAGATTGAGGAACACAATACTCACAATGGGAATTGAGAAAGACAATACTCACCATGAAATTTGAGAAATACAAATACCATGAAAATTGAGAAACACAATGCTCACCATGAAAATTTGAAGAATACAATACTCACCATGAAAATTGAAGAATACAATACTCACCATGAAAATTGAAGAATACAATACTCACCATGAAAATTGAAGAATACAATACTCACTGAAAATTGAAGAATACAATACTCACATGAAAATTGAAGAATACAATACTCACCATGAAAATTGAAGAATACAATACTCACCATGAAAATTGAGAATACAATATCACCATGAAAATTGGAAAAACAATCTCACCATGAAATTTGAGAAATACAATACTCACCATGAAAATTGAGAAACACAATCTCACCATGAAAATTGAAGAATACAATACTCACCATGAAAATTGAAGAATACAATACTCACCATGAAAATTGAAGAATACAATACTCACCATGAAAATTGAAGAATACAATACTCACCTTGAAAATTGAAGAATACAATACTCACCATGAAAATTGAAGAAACACAATACTCACCATGAAAATTGAAGAATACAATACTCACCATGAAAATTGAGAAACACAGATACACCATGAAAAATTGAGGAAACAATACTCTCCAAGAAATTGAAGAATACAAGACTGTCCATGAAAATGCGGAATACAATACTCACCATGAAGATTTAAGAATACAATATTACCATGGAAATTGAGGAATACAACAATTCTCACCTTGAAAATTGAGGAATCATATTCACCATGAAAATTGAGAAAACAATACTCACCATGAAATTGAGGAATGCATACTCACCATGAAGATTGAGGAATACAATACTCACCATGAAAATTGAAGGAATACATACTCACCATGAAGACTGAGGAATACCATACTCACCATGAAAATTGAAGGAATACAATACTCACCATGAAAATTGAGGAATACCATACTCACCATGAAAATTAAACAATACACTACTCACCATGAAAATTGAAGCAATACCATACTCACCATGAAAATTAAAGGAATACATACTCACCATGAAAATTGAGGAATACATACTCACCATGAAAATTGAAGGAATACCATCTCACCATGAAAATTGAAGCAATACACTACTCACCATGAAATTTAAGCAATACACTACTCACCATGAAATTGAAGCAATACACTACTCACCATGAAATTGAAGCAATACACTACTCACCATGAAAATTGAAGCAATACACTACTCACCATGAAACATTGAAGCAATACACTACTCACCATGAAAATTGAAGCAATACACTACTCACCATGAACATTGAAGCAATACACTACTCACCATGAAAATTGAAGCAATACACTACTCACCATGAAACTTGAAGCAATACACTACTTACCATGAACATTGAAGCAATGCACTACTCACCATGAACATTGAAGCAATACACTACTCACCATGAACATTGAAGCAATACACTACTCACCATGAAACTTGAAGCAATACACTACTCACCATGAACATTGAAGCAATACAATACTCACCATGAAAATTGAAGCAATACACTACTCACCATGAAAATTGAAGCAATTCAATACTCACCATGAAAATTGACGAAATACACTACTCACCATGAAAATTGAAGCAATACAATACTCACCATGAAAATTGACGAAATACACTACTCACCATGAAAATTGAAGCAATACACTACTCACCATGCCCTCTCTATAGCCAGCGTCCACATCCACAGGAGGACTGTGGATCTCCCCAGCTCTCACACTGACGTAAGGGCTGATCAGGGGGAACCGGGTCAGGTTCTCGATCTTCAGCTTGAAGGACACACGGCGGTCAGAGGGCAGCTTCTTCAGGGCGTCCAGGGACTCTCCAGATATCACTGCCTTGCTGGCGGCTGTGATGATGGTAGACTGCAGCATCAAGGGGGCGCTGTCGTCCTGTTGGTAATAATAATAATAATGGTAATGATAATAATAATAATAATAATAATAATAATAATAATAATAATAATAATAATAATAATAACAATAATAATGATGATGATGATGATGATGATGTGTGATGATGATGATGATGATGATGATAATAATAATATTAATGATAATAATAATAATAATGATGATGATGATGGTGATGATGATGATGATGATGATGATGATGATAATATAATAATGATGATAACAATAACAATAACAATAATAATAATAATAATAATAATGAGGAGGAGGAGGAGGAGGATAATGATGATTATGATGATAACAAGATGAGGAGGAGGAGGAAGAGGAGGAGGAGGAGGAGGATGAAACAGAAGAAGAAGAGAAAGAAAGAAAGAAAAGAAAGAAAGAAAAAGAAAAATAAAAAAGAAAGAAAGAAGAAAGAAAAAGAAGACGAAGACGAAGAAGAAGAAGAAGAAGAAAAGAAGAGCAAGAACAAGAACAAGAACAAGAACAAGAAGACCAAGAACAAGAAGAACAAGGAGACAAAAAAGACGAAGAAGGAGAAAAAGAACAAGAACAAGAAGAACAAGAAGAACAATAACAAGAACAAAAACAAGAACAAGAATAAGAACAAGAAGAACAAGAACAAGAACAAGAAGAATAAGAACAAGAAGAACAAGAAGAAGAAGAATAAGAACAAGAAGAACAAGAACAAGAAAAACAAGAACAAGAAGAACAAGAACAAGAAGAACAAGAAGAACAAGAATAAGAACAAGAAGAACAAGAACAAGAAGAACAAGAACAAGAAGAACAAGAACAAGAAGAACAAGAACAAGAAGAACAAGAAGAACAAGAACAAGAAGAACAAGAACAAGAACAAGAAGAACAAGAACAAGAAGAACAAGAACAAGAAGAACAAGAAGAACAAGAACAAGAAGAACAAGAACAAGAAGAACAAGAAGAACAAGAAGAACAAGAACAAGAAGAACAAGAACAAGAACAAGAAGAACAAGAACAAGAACAAGAAGAACAAGAACAAGAAGAACAAGAAGAACAAGAAAAAGAACAAGAACAAGAAGAACAAGAACAAGAACAAGAAGAACAAGAAGAACAAGAACAAGAAGAACAAGAACAAGAACAAGAAGAACAGAAGAACAAGAACAAGAAGAACAAGAAGAACAAGAACAAGACAAAGAAGAATGATACAGTCGTTGTGGTGTAGTAGTTAGTGCAACGAACTACCGACCGGAAGATTGAGGATTCAAACCCCATCAGTCCCTTGGAGCTGAGCGTGCTATGGGCTCATAGGCAATACTGGGACCGCACAGTCGAGTCTCATCCACTTCACTAATGCGTCATTGAGGGTGTCGCTCAAATCTTCTGACCAACGCTGCAATTATCTGTATCTCTCGGGCCTGGTTGACGCCAGGATATATAATAGTAGTCAGCGTAGCGTACAGCCATGTCACGCAGTCTCAATCTTAGACAAACTCCATAGAATCATGATTATCATCCTTATCGCCATCGTCATCATCGCTGCACAGTAAAAACTGTCCCAGCTTTTGTGACCATTAAAGTGGCGTAGAAAATGGGACCCCCACCCCCACCCCACCCACCCCCCCAAAAAAAACAATAAAAAGAAAAGAAAAGAAAAAAAGAAACCAAGATAATAATAAAAGAAGAATGATGACACCATCACCACCACCATTACAACTACTATCACTACTACTACTACTACTACTATTACAACTATTACTACTAGTTATAATGTTTATAATAATTACAATAATAACAATAACAATGATGATAATAATAACAATAAACAATAATAACGATGATGATGATGATGATGATGATGATGATGATGATGTGATGATGATGATGATGATGATGATGATGATAATACAATGATAATTCTATTCATATAACTCAAAACAGTCCATATCAGAGAAGGCTTGTTGGCATTTTGCAATAAAAAATAAATCGAAAAGAAGAAAAAGAAGAAAGAGACAGTCAATACATTCATAATGCAATACACACATAGTAGGATACACGGGTGTGTGGGGGTCAAAGCCACACAAAAGGTGACACAGAGGTTATGCCAGAAAAATAAAGAAGAAAGAAGGAACAAACCTCTCTATTGGTTCTGTGAGGGTTGTCCCATTGTGCGTCCCACTCCATGCCAACCGTGGGGTTCGAGTCCTCCACGCTCCCTGCAGCAATGACTGGGACAATACCAGGAAATATTGGTGTCAACGTTCCGTAAAGACAAGCAAGCAAAATCAACAAAACAAACAACAAACAAAAAACAAAAAAATCAAAATGGAGTAGGGAAAAAGCTGTTTCTTTGGGTTTTAGTTAATTGGTTAATTGGTTGGATGGTCAGTTGGTTAGTTAGTTAGTTAAATAGTTAGTTACTTACTTACTTTACTTCCTTCCTTCCTTCCTTCCTTAGTTAGTTAGTTAGTTAGTCAGTCCGTGGCCTTCGCGACTATAGTTGGTTAGTTGGTTGGTTAGTTAGTTAGTTAGTTAGTCACCCCACTCACAAACAAAATAGTTAGGGAAAGTGTTTTTTGGTTTTAGTTATTGGTTATTGTTGATGTAGTTGGTTAGTTAGTTAATAGTTAGTTAGTTATTAGTTACTCTTCTTCTTTCTCTTAGTTAGTTAGTTAGTCAGTCCGTAGCCTTCGCGACTATAGTTGGTTAGTTGTTGTAGTTGTTAGTTAGTTAGTTAGTTAGTTAGTTAGTTAGTCAGTCCGTGGCCTTCGCGACTATAGTTGGTTAGTTTGGTTGTGTTAGTTAGTTAGTAGATCCGTAGGCCTTCGCGACTATAGTTGGTTAGTTGGTTGTAGTTAGTTAGTCAGTCCGTGGCCTTCGTGACATACATTATGCATTATGTCGCGAAGGCCAGGGTCAGTCAGTTAGTTAGTTTAGTTAATTGGTTGGTTGTTTAGTTGGTTAGTCAGTCGGTCGGTCGGTCAGTTATTTAGTAAGTTAGTTAGTTAGAAAGTAAGTTAGTTAGTTAGTCAGTTAGTTAACTAGTTAATTAGTTAATTGGTTGGTTTGATTGGTTGGTTCTTGATTGATTGATTCTTTGTTGTTTTTTAACCCATTTTTCTAAATGTGTGTGTATGCATGTTGTTATGCCCGCGCTATGCAGGCGGTATGTTGCTGCACAGTCTGCGTACTCCGCTTTGGTGAGGGTGCATGCTTGGTGTTTTCTCGTGTCTCTTCTCATCGGCGTATGATCCGCTCGGCACTCGGCATCTACTGGCCAGAGAAAATCTCCAACCCAAGGCGCTCTACTCTCGGACTAAGCTCTCACCTTGAGCAAGCGCTTCGAAGACGCCGACTGAGACTGATCGGGGCACAACCTTTGAATCAGACAAGGTGTCCCACTCCCCTGGGTGACATATTGTCTGCCAACCTCAGCGACCGTGTCAACCTTCGACGTGGACAAGGCAGAGAACCCTGACTCTGAAGGCTGATGTTATGAATGATCTTGACCTCCTGGCGTTTCCCCAGTAATTGTCATGAACATGAACAGCATCCAATTTTCACAGTTGATTGGTTCGCTCTAATTTGCTGAGCGTTAATATAATATATATATATATATATATATATATATATATATATATATATATATATATGTGTGTGTGTGTGTGTGTGTGTGTGTGTGTGTGTGTGTGTGTGTGTGTGTGTGTGTGTGTGTCTAGAAGCCACCACACACTGACCTGACTTACAGATCTTTAATTAATGTGCATAGTTGATGTTCGGCATACACACACACACACTCGAGGGGGAGGGGGTTAGGCACTGACAGATTTGTACATATGCTGACCTGAAGATGGGGAAAATCTCCACCCTCTATCCACAAGACTGAAGGAACTTAGACAGGCTTGAACCCAAACTTTCCAAGTGGAAGTATAATATTATCAGCATCATCAGGTGCCCTGCCGATGCGTTGGAGATCATGGACTTCCATCTGCCTCTATCTCTCGTTGCCCCTAGCATCTCCCCCACCTCCTCGTCCCCAGCCACTCTGCAAGTCCGTCCAGCATTTTCTCTCTGGGCTACCCGGTGCTCTCTTTCCCTCCAGCTTTCCCGTTGTGACCAGGTGCTCCAAATCCCCTTTCCTCATAAAATGGCCTATAATGTTGCCTGTCTTTTCCTAATCTTCCTTATGAGTGATCTACTTGTGTCTGCCTCCATCAAGACTGTCTCGTTTGTTTTCTTTGCTGTCCATATAATATCTTACCCAATTGATTATCACGCTGTTCCGTATGCTTATAAAATGTACACGTACACTGGTCAGTGGTCAAGGTGTGCTTGCGGCGACAAGGGATAGATGCATATGGAGGGCTATGATCGCCAACGCCATGCAGCAGGGCACATGATGATGGTGATGACACAGGTCAGCTAGAGGTATTATGCATAGTACGGGGAGTTTTGGCCAAGCCAAAAACATATTTCAAGAAGATGAAAAGCATTCTTATCAACAAATGCCTGTCAATTAACATCAGGAAGAGAGTTCTTGGATGTTATATAGAACCAGTACTGTTATACGGTTGTGAGGGGTGGACAGTCAACAATCAAAGCCAGAACAAGATTGAGGCAGCCGAGATGTGGTTTCTAAGAAGAATGTTGAAAGTTCCATGGACAGCAAAGAAAACAAACGAGACAGTCTTGATGGAGGCAGACACAAGAAGATCATTCATAAGGAAGATTAGGAAAAGACAGGCAACATTTATAGGCCATTTTATGAGAAGGGGAATTTGGAGCACCTGGTCACAACGGGAAAGGTGGAGGGAAAGAGAGCACCAGGTAGACCCAGGGAGAAGATATTGGACGAACTTGCAGAGTGCTGAAGACAAAGAGGTTGGAAGAGGTGCTTGAGGCAACAAGAGATAGAAACAGATAGAAGTAGTGATCGCCAACGCCATGTGGCAAGGCACCTGATGATGATGAAGGGGAGTAGAGTTGGTGGCTGAGCAGGCTTCTCAGTGGAGGAAACAGTAAAAAAAAATACGAAAATAGAATCCGAACGCGTATTTGATACAACCAGACAAGAGAGTGCAAATTTTCGGCCAACGCCTTTGTCAAGTGTAAACGTAAGATCGCAAATGATTTAACAACAAATTAAATTTTAGTACTTTTCTTCCACTGGACGAAGCAGCAGGGAAGCTTTAGTCTTTTTTCTCCTAATTTTTGTATTTTGTATTTATTCGTTTGTGATTTACGTCTACGCCTGACAAAGGCCAGTTGTCCGAAAATTTGCACCTGTCTTATCTGGTTGTACTAAATCGGCGTTCTGATTCTATTTTTTCTGGTTCCTGTTTGCTTGAAAGAGGGCAGTCGCACTTGTTTTGGATTTCTCAGTGGAAGAGCAGGGCATTGCCTGGCTGCCTTGGTATAAAACATTGAGAGACAGGTTGATTTCCCAGGTCCCACCCCTTGAAGACCAATGAGCCTTCTTGCCTTTCTGAAGTCTTGGTAAAAAATGTGAATATGAATATGAATTTGAAGAGAGGGAGAAGGGATGGGCGCTGCCCTTATAATGCTGGCCCCGGGAAAAGTTGATGTCTCTGTCACCTCGCTCCCCTACGACCTCAGGGTTAAAGAACTATCTACATTGTAGGTAGGACCTCAGGACCTGGCCAGCTCTTGGGTTTTTGTGCAGGCTTAAGGCGTATGCCGTGATTATTCTGGATCTTCCCCATCACATGGCACCTGTGACGTTAGTGCATATGGAATTCATGCCGAGCACGAAGACGTCATCTTGAGAAACTGAAACTGAAACTTCTCAGTAGAGAGTAAGGCATAGAGGTCTCTGTCATTCCATATAAAGTGGACATGTACTCTGGTAAGCAAAAGATATTGAGCAAACCAAAACAGCATTCAGTAGGATGAAAAGAATTCTTACCAACAAATGCCTATCAATTAACATCAGAGAGTTCTTGAATGTTATATAGAACCGATGATGTTATACAGTTGTGAGGCGTGGACAGTCAACAAGCAAAGCCAGAACAAGATTGAGGCAGCCGACATGTGGTTTCTAAGAAGAATGTTGAGTTCCATGGACAGCAAAGAAAACAAACGAGACAGTCTTGATGGAGGCAGACACAAGAAGATCATTCATAAGGAAGATTAGCAAAAGACAGTTAACATTTATAGGCCATTTTATGTGGAAAGGGGAATTACACAGCACCTGGTCACAACGGGAAAGCAGGAGGGAAACAGAGCACCAGGTAGACCCAGGGGAAAAATATTGGACGGACTTGCAGGGTGGCTGAGGACAGAGAGGGTGGAAGGTGTGCTTGCGGCGACAGGGAATAGATGCATGTGGAGGGCCATGATCGCCAACGCCATGCGGCAGGGCACATGATGATGATGATGAAGGGGGGTAGACTTGGCAGCTGGGCAGGCAGCCCAGTAGAGAGTAAGGCAAAAAAGGTCTCTTTTATTTTCTTTAGGTCCGGTGGATGGGCTGAACCTGACAGGGGTGCGCTGTGTAACTATGTCCCGAGGTTTATCATCTTCCCCACTTCGCCATTCGGCTTGTGACCAACGCAACTGATGCCTTGGTCCGAATGGGTCATTACAACGCATGGACATTCCCCATATGCTGGCGAAATGACTTACTATTATTGTTATTTTTGTCTAAAGCCCAGCCGACTGCGTACAGCCATATCAGGGCTATAACCGTTTCAAAACACACACAACACTTCAACAGGGAAAAAAATGGAAACGAAAATTAAGCAAACACATAAATGCATTCGCGCACACAATCTAAGGAGATGCCCCTGGCGTTGACCACTTCGTCCATTTTATTGCACACGGAGATTTAAAAAACATACCTGAATGCAAATTCAAATATATCTAGGGACACTAAAACATAAAAGCTCCTAAATTACCTAATAATGCTTCCGCATATCTCATTTCCCGAGAGCCAAAAAAATGCACTTAATACATGTACCCAGTTATTAATCCTAAGAGAAAAGTATGTAAGACTTTATTGAACACATATAGATGAATGGACCAGCAAGGCAGAAAACGATAGGAAGAAATGACAGAAAGCAAAGCAGAAAGAAAGAAACAAGAAGAGTGACAGAAAAGAGGAAATTTCTAGCACAGAATTTCCAGAAGGTGGAGATCTATTTATACTGAAAGAGTCCCCAGCATCCCCTCGTGGAAGATGAAATGTCTATCCTTTGGCGTCGGAAGCTGGGAAATATAACTGCCAGTGGTGAGGCATTGGTTCTTTGGGTCCCCATCCAGCACCTTCTGGTATTTCTCTTGACAGCAAACTCTATACAATCGTATGTTGAGACAGCCAACCTTTCTCTCCCAACCTTTATTTTCATTTGCTTCGGACAAAGACATAAATAGGACGTGAACGCAGATACAGACTTGACATTGATATGTGAGGATTTTCAATTTCACTTGAACGTGTCATTAATGTTGCTGCTGTTACACAGACAGTTAGACACAGACAGACACACAGACACACAGACAGAGAGAGAGAGATTAAGAGAGAAAGCAAGAGAGTGAGAGCGAGGGGGGTAAAGAGAAGGAGAGAGAGAGAGAGACAGACAGACAGACAGACAGACAGACAGCCAAACAGCCAGACACACAGACACAGACAGACAGACAGACAGACAGCCAGACAGCCAGACAGCCAGACACAGACACACAGATACACAGACACACAGACACACAGACAGACAGACAGCCAAACAGCCAGACAGCCAGACAGCCAGACACAGACACACACACACAGACACACAGACACACAGACACACAGACAGGCAGGCAGGCAACGGGAAAAGAGTGATGAAAGAGACGATTATCAACATGTGGCAAGAATTGTTTTCTAACAGACGTGCCATCAGTATGCAGTCCAGGTCTCACAGCAGTACAGTGGGACGTTCAGGTTTCAATTTCAGTTTCAGTTTCAGTTTCTCAAAACAACGTCTCCGGGCACGGAACGAATGCGACATTCACTGACGTCTGTTAACGGCCTGTCGGTATACTCAGTCCTCCTCCTCCTCCTCCTCCTCCTCCTCCTCATCATCATCATCATCATCATCATGTGCCCTGCCGCACGGCGTTGGCGATCATGGCCCTCCACATGCATCTATTCCTTGTCGCTGCAAGTAGGCCTACATCCTCCACCCTCTCTGTCCTCAGTCACCCTGCAAGTCCGTCCAATATTTTCTCCCTGGGTCTACCTGGTGTTCTCTTTCCCTCCAGCTTTCCCGTTGTGTCCCACGTTTGGTTTCGTTGCTTTTACATCGAACGGTGATGCATATTTTTTGCACTCCAACAAATTATTTGCTAATTATTTGCTATCATTTCATCATTTCTGTACATAGTCCTATTTAATCTAATGCGCACTAAAGAAAATTAATTCTATATGAACAAGTTTGTGATGTTTCTCAGACAGAAGAAATGTACATAAAATATGAACTAATATGTATTAATTTCTGCATGGCTATGTGCGTTGGCTGACCAGTGATGAGATACATGTGCAAGACCTGGCTGCCAGTGCTAAGTGCTCCTGGGGAGGAGTTGTTAGTCGGGATGTATAGGATGGAACCTGCTCCCATACGGATAGGGGCTGAGTATACCGATTGGGCGTTAACTGACGTCAACGAGCCGACTGACATAGCCGGATTTTGCGCTACCAGAGAGGAGAAGAGTGGCAGAATTGTTCAGACGTTCGCCTGCCAATAAGTAAACACGAGGTTTCAGGGTTCGTTGCCAGTTGTGGCCTCCATTGTTCTCCTCAGTCCGACCAGAAAATTGAACTGAACGTTAAGTCCTTCAGTAGGAACGAAAAACAAGTCGGACCCGTGTGTGCCTTCTGGCCTGAGCATGCTAAAGATCCTACGGCAGTTGAAAATTGTGATGAAGACCACGGCTTTCGCTCAGCTGTCCTGGCATAAAATATTAGAAGGATAGGTTTATTCCCCAGGTCCCTTTCCCTTGAAGGCCAGTTAGCTTCCTTGCTTTTCTGAAGTCTCGGTCCAAAGGAAATCATAAACAAATAAATTGGGTGGCGCTGCATTGCGGCGACGCGCTCTCACCAGGAACTGTAGCACTGAGTTTCACATGACAAATCCACTGTGACATAAGAAATGACTATGAAGCTGACGTTGAGATATCTTCCAACTGCTAACTGTCGAGACTAGAGTAACTGGAAAATTGTGGCAGCTATGCAAGCTAACCCTGGTGCCCACGAACCAGACCCCCAGCTATGGGTAAATAGCTCTTCTGCCTTGTGGACATCTCGGGAGAGAATAAGGCTAGCGGAGAGACCGCAAAAAAACAACAACAAACAAACAAACAAAAAACCGATGGAAGGCAACGGGAAACCACCATCGTAGTCTCCCAAGAACATTATGGATGGAGAAAGGACATTCATCAGGAAGATAAGGAAAAGGCAGGCAACATTCATAGGCCATTTTATGAGGAAAGGGAAATTGGAACACCTGGTCACAACGGGAAAGCTGGAGGGAAGGACAGCAACAGGTAGACCCAGGGAGAAGATACTAAACGGACTTAACTTGCAGAGTGGCTGAAGACAGGGAGAGTGGAGAAGATGCTTGAGGCAACAAGAGATAGAGACAGATGGAAGTCCATTAACGCCAACGCCATACGGCAAGGCACCTGATGATGATGATGATGCAAGCTAATGGCAAGATGGACTGCCCAAAAGAAAGATGAAGATCCAGAGCCGGGCGAGAGAGGGATCTTCCGTTCTCTATTGGCCGGGTGGATGGGCTGGACCTGGATGCTGCGCGTTGTGTGGCAATGTCCCTGGGTCTGTCTTCTCCCCAGCTTGCCATTCGGTTTGTAAACAAGGTAACTGATGACTGGGTCCGAATGGGTCATGCAACGCATGGACAGCCCCCCCTTTGCTTGATGAAATGACCATCGAGTGGCGTCGTGATCTTGGGAGGCAATTGTCCGGAGAGTGGCGAGGCACTGGTGATGTGGGTCCCGTTTGCACACTCAAGGTGTTTCTTGTTAAAATATGTTAACTGAATATGAATATGAACGAAAAGGTCCAAATGATTCATCATCATCATCATCAGGTGCCCTGCCGCATGGCGTTGGCGGTTATGGACCTCCATCTGTCCCTATCTCTTGTTGCCCCAAGCATCTCCACCCTCTTCGTCTTCAGCCACTCCGCAAGTCCGTCTAGCATTTCCTCCTTGGGTCTACCTGGTGCTCTCTTTCCCTCCAGCTTTCCCGTTGTGACCAGGTGCTCCAAAACCCCCTTCCTCATAAAATGGCCTATAAATGTTGCCTGTCTTTTCCTAATCTTCCTTATGAGCGATCTACTTGTGTCTGCCTCCATCAAGACTGTCTCGTTTGTTTTCTTTGCTGTCCATGGAACTCTCAACATTCTTCTTCGAAACCACATCTCAGCTGCCTCACAACTGTACAACAGTATTGGTTCTATACAAAATTCAAGAACTCTCTTCCTGATCTTAATTACGGACAAAAAAGTAGCCCGGCCGAGAGCTGAACCCTTAACAACATGGCGCTCTAACACCAAGTCTAACGGGCAACCACCAATGCAGTCACTACAACTGCAGTTACTGACATAGTACTGAGAAACCAGTCGCCGTGGTGTAGTGGTTAACGCAACTGACTACCAACTGGAAGGTTATGGGTTCGAATCCCCATCAGTTCCTTCAAAAATCATTGTGGAATTTTTCGGCTGTAACTGGCACCTACCCAGAGTTGGGCGTGCTATGGGCTCATTGGGAAGACTGGGACCGCACAGTCGAGTCTCATCCACTTCTCGGATGCGTCTTTGAGGGTGTTGCTCAAATCTTCTAACCAGCACCGCAGGGTCTCTATCTCTCGGACCTGGTTGACGCCAGGATATATTATGATAGTAAGCGTACACTACAGCCCTGTCACGCAGTCTCAATTCTAGATGGAACTCCATAGCATCATGATTATCATCCTCATCGACATCATCATCATCATATTTTGTGGCCATTAAGGTGGTGTAGAAAATGGGACGAAAAAAACAAGGTGAGCAGGAAGGTAACCTCCCAGAGTGCGATGATAAAAATAAAAAAACAAAAAACAAAAAAGCAAACAAATAAACAAACAAACAGACAAACAAACATACAGACAAACAGACAAACAAACAAACAAACAAACAAACAGACAAACAGATAAGCAAACAGACAAACAGACAAACAGACAGACAAACAGACAAACAGACAAACAACACAACCAACAAACAAACAAACCAACAAACCAACCAACAAACCAACAAACCAACCAACAAACCAACAAACCAACAAACAAACCAACAAACCAACAAACCAACAAACAAACCAACAAATCAACAAATCAACAAACCAACAAACCAACCAACAAACCAACAACCAACAAACCAACAACCAACAAACAAACAAACAAACCAACAAACAAACCAACAAACAAACCAACAAACAAACCAACAAACCAACAAACCAACAAACAAACAAACAAACAAACCAACAAACAAACAAACAAACAAACAAACCAACAAACAAACAAACCAACAAACAAACAAACGAACCAAGAAACTAACAAACAAACCAAACAACAAACCAACCAACCAGCCAACAAACCAACCAACCAGCCAACAAACCAACAAACCAAACAACAAACCAACCAACCAACAAACCAACAAACAAACCAACAAATCAACAAACCAACAAACCAACAAACAAACCAACAAACCAACAAACCAACAAACCAACAAACCAACCAACAAACCAACAAACCAACA
>JAPXFY010000031.1:6709570-6714570 GCA_030674185.1 Monoplex corrugatus | reverse complement strand
TGACTGTAAGTGAATGATCTCTGGATTGGTGTTGTGTTGTGGAGCCAGATTGAGGGGCATGGGATCAACGTCACTGTGGTGGCGCAGGTATTGAGACAGAAAAAAAGGGTCTGGATTGATATCATCATCATCATCATCATCATGTGCCCTGCCGCATGGTACTGGCGATCACGGTCCTCCATATGCATCTATCCCTTGTCGTTGCAAGTACATCTTCCATCCTCTCTGTCTTCAGCCACACTGCACGTCCGTCCAACATTTTCTTCCTGGGTCTACTTGGGGTGCTCTCTTTCTCTCCAGCTTTCCTGTTGTGACCATGTGCTCTAATTGCCCTATCCTCATGAAATACACTATAAATGTTGCTCGTCTTTTCCTAATCTTCTTTATCAATGATCTTCTTTTGTCTGGATTGATAACAATAGATAAATACTGATTAAAGTAGAATGGTAATAACTGAAAAAAGGATTAAACGAGAAGAAACACATATTGAAGTGAATCGAATACTTTTCCTCTCTCAACATGTAGGCCTACTTCTTTTCTGATCGAAATTCGGCGAAGGAGTGTGGTGCTTGGGAGGTTGAGGGGGGGGGGGGGAGGTTGGGACGGAAAGACGTATCCACATAGCATGTATTTGTCTCAGAAGACAAAAAGTGTTTAACTATACATACATAGAGATGTGTTTTAGGGTTTATATCAACGTTTTGAATCAAAGAATGAATATCACCTGACATCTGACCATTTTCACGTAAGTTTTCAAGCGTAGGATCACGACTACAACAACAAAAATCGTAGCAAAAGAGACAAAAATATCACAGAAGAACCCCTATTTTTCTCAGAATTACACCTGTACATAACGTTGTGTGCAGTAGTCAAGTAGATAAACGTCAGACTTCCTATATATCGTAAATTCTCGATTCCATCCGCCTGGACATTTCCCGGGTGGGTAAAGGGGTGGACGATTTTCCGATATCTCAGCTAAAGGTGTACAGAGAACTGTCAGTATCTCAGTAAACCCCCCTTCGTTCATATACGCATGGAGAACATGAAATGTGACTGGTTCTTGCGAACGGGGTCACAAGTCGCAACGTGTGAACTGAGATACGGGCCTGAAAAGGTGGTGAGGGTCGATCTGGATGATTTGAGATTTTTGTTCCTACACATTGTCTGACCATTAATCTATCAATTATGGCAAAGGATTAAAGTGAAATTTGGGCTGAAAGAGTGTTAAAATAACATTTTAAAGTGATAACCCATCGAGAATGTGCAGATTTTTTCCCGTGAAAATGCGTGTGTTTGAGCTTTAATTTAGGCCATGAAACCGTACAGGGCCTCAGCATATCGCATACCGTTGGAATCAGCTCGCGAAATAGCTAGTATGTAGTGCAGAACCACTTTATCTATCACTTCACTAAGTTTGATGAAGATAGAATACTGGTTGCTAAGGAAAAAGCAGAGAATTTTGTTGTCCTTCTTAACTCTGCTTTTCTCAAAATGGCCGTCCCATCACCCACTCCCTTTAAATTACTGTAACTCGCTCAATTTTCCAGTTAGACAGTTGAATTATACATCATTGGAAAGAGCATTTTTTCTGCTTTCCGGTGATATAAATATCTCTATACCCCCCAAAATTAAGTTGTGACCCCATTCGTGAGAACAGGTCACAAATGTGCACGTTAAAGATCCCCTAAATAATGTCAGTGTCTGAGGTTTATAGGGAAATGAAAAAAAAAAATCCAGCATGCACACCCAAAAGTTTGACTGTGCAGAGTGTGCTGCAATATATTGCTGTCTGCACATTGTGGTTAAAGAAACGTGCAGACACGCATAAAACAAACACAAGATGTTCATAGGATGCATTTTTCAAAAAGAATTATGCAAAAAGACATTGCGTATTTCATCACCAAGCAAACAAACAAACAAACAACAATAAAATTGCGACGACTCTCCTATAGCAAAAGACTAATGCAAGGGAAGCAACGACATAGTGCAATTTCTTAGCAGTCTTTATTGATTTATCTCCCTTAGATTTGGTTACAGATGATCGGTTTTTGCTCTTATGCTCACACTCACACAGGAGACACACACAGACACAGGTGCACACACAAACACACATACACACACGTACAGACATGCACACACACTCACACATGTACACACACACAGACACGCACACACGGACACAGGCGCGCACACACACAACGGGCACGCAGGCAAGCGCGCACGTGTGCGCGCGCACACATACATGCACACACGCACACACACACACGCACACACACACACACACACACACACACACACACACATTATATATATATATATAATAATATATATATATATATATATATATACATATATGTATGCATGTATGTATATTAGCATAGAAAAAATAACAGTCCTCCTAAATGAAATTTACGACACTGGAAAAATCCCCAAAGATATGTCAAAATCAATTTTCATGCACTTCCAAAGAAGACAGGGGCTATAGAATGCAAGTTTGATGAGTCATGTAACAAAAATCCTGCTAAGAATAATCATGATAAGGACAAGGAATAGAATCAAACGAGAAATAGCAGAAGAACAGTGTGGATTTGTGGAAGGGAAGGGAACTATTAATGCCATATACATCCTAAGAACTATCATAGAGAGGTCAATTGATATGAATAAAGATTTGTATTTATGCTTTGTTGACTATACCAAGGCTTTCGATCGGGTACGACATCAAGAATTGATCAACCAACTGGAGAGACTCAATGTTGATGAAAAAGATCTACGAATAATCAGGAATATGTACTGGAAACAAACAGGTGCAATGAGAATAGAAAACAATATAAGCTCTTTTCAAAACATCAAAAGAGGAGTCAGACAGGGTTGTGTTTTGTCACCAGATCTGTTTTCACTTTACAGCGAAAACATCATGAGAAACCTAGAAGAAGACCCTGGATTAAAGGTTGGAGGGAAAATGATAAACAACATTCGATACGCAGATGACACCGTGCTAATTGTTGTGACAACAACGATGTACTGACGTGTGCCTGTGATAACAACGATGTACTAACGTGTGCCTGTGACAACAACGATGTACTGACGTGTGCCTGTGACAACAACGATGTACTGACGTGTGCCTGTGACAACAACGATGTACTGATGTGTGCCTGTGACAACAACGATGTACTGACGTGTGCCTGTGACAACAACGATGTACTGACGTGTGCCTGGACAACAACGATGTACTGACGTGTGCCTGTGACAATAACGATGTACTGACGTGTGCCTATGAGAATACAGTACTGACGTGTACCTATGACAACAACGATGTACTGACGTGTGTCTATGGCAACAACGATGTACTGACATGTGCCTATGGAAAAAACGATGTACTGACGAGTACCTATGACAACAACGATGTACTGATGTATGACTATGACAACAATGATGTACTGACGTGTGTCAATGACAACAACGATGTACTGACGTGTGTCAATGACAACAACGATGTACTGACGTGTGTCTATGACAACAACGATGTACTGACGTGTACCTATGACAACAATGATGTACTGACGTGTACCTATGACAACAATGATATACTGACGTGTGTCTATGACAACAATGATATACTGACGTGTATTTATGAAAACAATGATATACTGACGTGTGTCTATGACAACAATGATGTACTGACGTGTATTTATGACAACAATGATATACTGACGTGTGTCTATGACAACAATGATGTACTGACGTGTATTTATGACAACAATGATATACTGACGTGTGTCTATGACAACAATGATGTACTGACGTGTACCTATGACAACAATGATATACTGACGTGTGTCTATGACAACAATGATGTACTGACGTGTACCTATGACAACAATGATATACTGACGTGTACCTATGACAACAATGATGTACTGACGTGTATTTATGACAACAATGATGTATTGACGTGTGTCTATGACAACAACGATGTACTGACGTGTGCCTATTACAACAATGATGTACTAACGTGTGCATATGACAACACACTACACGCGCGAGGCAATCTTGCTGCTCCAGTCCTCTGCTAACTTTCTCCCGCGCGCAATAGACACTTTCCCTGCCGAAATGATCCCAGACAGAAACACCGACAGTGACAGCTGCAGGAAGAAACGCAGACGGCCTGGCCACCGAGGGGGTGTACGACGGAGGTTACGACGTGATACAAACACGCAAATAATACACAAAAAATGTCAGTCACGCCTTTTCTGTCTTCAAAAACTTAGGTCTCTGCGTATGAATGAGTCCATTCTTGGTAATTTCTATTGTTGTTTTATTGAATCTGTCTTAACTTTTGGATTTTTGTGCTGGTTTGCTGGTCTGAGTGTGAAGAATAAGAGAGTGTTGGACAGGGTGGTGAAGGTGAGTGGCAAAGTAGTGGGAGTACAACAGAGGAGCATTAATGAACTATATGAGTGTCGTATTGTGAGCAAGGCGAGAATGATCTTAGGTGAATCCACTCACGTGCTAGCTAAGCATTATGAGCTCTTGCCATCATCAAAAAGGTACAGAACTCTGAAATGTTCCACCAACAGAGCAAGAATGTCTTTTGTAAATAGGTCAGTTGAGTATCTGAACAAGATTGGAGTGTGAGTGACTAAAGGAGTGTGAGAGAGCGGGAGTTATGTAATTGTTTGTCTATTGCAGAATTTTACGCTGAACATGTACTGAATTTCTCTAAAGAGACATTAAAGTGATCTTGAATCTTGAATCTTGAATCTTGAACAACTATGTACTGACGTGTGTCTATGACAACAACGATGTACTGACGTGTACCTATGACAACAATGATGTACTGACGTGTACCTATGACAACAATGATATACTGACGTGGTCTATGACAACAATGATATACTGACGTGTATTTATGACAACAATGATATACTGACGTGTGTCTATGACAACAATGATGTACTGACGTGTATTTATGACAACAATGATATACTGACGTGTGTCTA
>JAPXFY010000031.1:6664570-6694570 GCA_030674185.1 Monoplex corrugatus | reverse complement strand
CTTTATTCCAGGGCATTCTTCTAGATTTCTCATGATGGTTTTGCTGTAAAGTGAAAACAAACCTGGTGACAGAACACAACCCTGTCTGACCCTCTTTTGATATTTTGGAAAGAGCTTATATCGTTTTCTGTTCTCATTGCTGCAGTTTGTTCCCAATATATATTTCCGATTATTGTTAGATTTCTGATTATTCTTTTACCAATGTGATGAAATATTCGTTCTACTTTTAAGGGTTTAATGTCAGCAGCCATCTTAGGTGATATGGCCGACGGAGATAACCGTCCCGTGTACATAGAAAGGGAAGGACTTGTGGATAATGGTAGACAATGAGATTTTGAAATGATCTAAAGATTTATAACAAGACCCACTCATGACCTATATATAGGGTCAACCAGTCACCCGCATGTGATCGCGGCTCACAAACCAAGGGAGACAAATCGGTCATAAAACACAACGGAAGTTAAGAAGGAGGGGCGTTTCTTTCGCAACCGGAATCATATCAGTCAATCATGGCAGCGACTTCAATGGTCGTCTGCTGTCTGGCAGTGTTGTTGTGCATACGAACATCGACTATGGGTGCAAAGCAACAAGAACTAAAACCAGCACAAAATTCCAGTGCGTCTTCACAACATCGTGTCGACAGTTTGACAATTTTGATGCTGTTAGGGTTGCTACTCTTGACTATTTTGACCGTGTGGCTCTTCAAACATAGGCGGTTCCGATTTGTGCACGAAACGGGCCTTTCTATGCTTTACGGTAAGGCGTGTGTTACGCTTTTCGCATGTGCTTTTCCTTATTCTGTTTATTCTGTCGTCGATTCACCTCGATATCTGGCACCATTGTCTCAGCAGAGACTGGTCTCGCTGTAGTCGTGAGTGTTGAAGCGATGAGCTATGAAATATTATATAATGAACGAGACGACAAAAATTAACATCGCAGTCAACAAACAGGTCACCTGACCTGATCAGTTCAGCAATCCATTATTGGCCAAAATGGAAACCAGCTGGTCTGCTCTCGAAAAGGATTTTCCTGTATATGACTATGAGAAAACAGAAACACACACACACACACCACACACACACACACACACACACACACACACACACACACACACACACACACACACACACACACACACACAGTGACACACAGTGACACACACACACACAGAGCGCCAGTCGTTGACATACATGTGCACACAATGTGACACAAGTGTGTGTGTGTGTGTGTGTGTGTGTGTGTGTGTGTGTGTGTGTGTGTGTGTGTGTGTGTGTGTGTGTGTGTCACTGTGTGTGTGTGTAACTGTCAGACTTTGAGTGAAGAATTGTCATCTGTCACAGCACATTTGGAAACAAACAGTCCTCTAGTTCAAATGAATTTTTTTTTTTTTTACAGAATGTTTTCATACTTATTCAGGTTTTCTGCTTTCTGTCATTTGTGCAACTGGCATGTAGGGCAGCAGTGAAGATTCTCCACTCATGCCTATTCTAGGCCAGCCTTTGTATGATACCCAAGGTGTGTTTCAGGGCCTTGAGGTCTGTTGTTTGTCACTAGGTATTCTTGGGTCTTCCCAGAGTCTTCATTCTGGTGTCCAGTGAGGGGCAGTTGCATGATTTTATCCTGCACTCTTTGGATGACATACCAGGCATATTTTATTTGTGTGTGTGTGTGTGTGTGTGTGTGTGTGTGTGTGTGTGTGTTTGTTTTGTGCTTGTAGTTGCTGATTTTAGTGATTCTTGTCCTTTTTTCGCCATCTACATGGTGAAGCCACTTCTGGTAATGAGTGTGGGGTAATGAGTGTGGCCATTTTGTCCAGTTCTGCCGGCTGCTATGAAACTTGGTGGTCAGCAGAGTTGTCATCAGCAATGTTGTCCCACTTGATAAAAGATGGCAGTATCACAATATATAGTTCAGCTGTCTGGTCCTCTTGACCGTAGGGACAGAGTGGTGAAAGCATTCATTTGAACTTGATGTTCATATGGTCGTTGAGTCAATTGTGCCTCTGTCTGGTATAGACTAATAGAGTCTCCTCAGAACCACTTGCTGCTGTCTGGACAGAGGTGGTAGTCCCCCCCCCCCTGCCCCTCACCCCTCCTGTGGGGATGCTGGGGGCTCTTTCAATATAAATAGTATTCCCACCTTCTAGAAATTGTGTGCCAGAAATTTCCTCTTTTCTGTCACTCTCTTTGTTTCTGCCTTGTTCCTTTGCTTTTTGTCATTTCTTCATATTGCTTTCTGCCTTGCTGGTCCATTCACCTGTATGTGTTGGATAAAGTCTTACATACTTTGTCTTACTTAGGATTGATAATTGGGTACTGGTATTATAATTATTATGCTATTAAGTGTATTTTTGGCTTTAGGGAGGTGAGATATGTGGAAGCAATTTTAGGTAATTTATGCCTGTTCTTATATGTTTTGGTATCCTTAGATATGCTTACATTTGTATTCAGGTGTTTTTTTTTTTAGATCCCCTGTGCGATAATTGGACGGAGTAGTCAACGCCAGGAGCTCATCCTTAGATTATATGTGCAAATGCATTGATATGTCATTATGATTATCATGATTATGTGTACTTATCCGTCTTAATTTTTTTTTTTTTTTTTTTCCTGTTGAACTTCAACTTGAAGTTTTGTATACATGTTTTGAAGTGGTTATAGCCTTGATATGGCTCTATGCAGTCAGCTAGGCTTTAAATTTAAACAACAATAACAATAGTGGGTGGTAGTCATCCCTTTCTGCCAGTGGATTAAAGAGTGATTATGCACAGATTTCAGATCTGATGCACAGATTTCAAATCTGCATGTCACAATGATGCATTGTCATTTTCTTTGTGACGGTAACCTTCGTATAGTTTTCTGCAGCCTTTTGAAAAAGCCTGGAAGCTTTGGAGCCGAGTGTTACAAATTAGAATCATCGGCAGCATTCAGCTGAATTGGACAGAATAAAACTTCAAGCCCGCAGCTGTCGACATTGACACTATCAAAGAGAATATATATGATGTCTCATCAGAATCACAACAACTGAAGTTCATTGCAGAGAGCAGATCCAGTGGCTTTGATCAGGAAGAACTTGTCGAAGAAAACATCTAAAGATTCACGGCAGCTTAATGTAGAAAGTAGTGTAGGTGTATTTCAGTGCAAACTGCATATTATATATTCTTGTTACTTTTGTGTAATCATTAAAGATTAACTCAACTGATTAAGTGAAATACACGAACGTCTTAAATGTACAGATGTTTGATCTTGTGTGTTTTTCTACCATGATGCAGATTGCATACTATTACTATTAGACAGTAGTTGAACTGTGTTTTATATAATGCTGTAGTTGTTGAAATACTAATTCATTGAGTGGGTAAGAAGCAACATATTTATCGGGTCTGCTTTATTCTTCAGTTACATATGTTTGTAAAACTATTGCAGAGAAACAGGGGGGCCGGAGGGGAGGGGGGGGGGTGAGGACAGAAGCAATAACTCATCCTTGTTTTCAAGTCTTAACTGATCGGTCACTGGCTGTTTTTGTTTTAAAAACTGTCCATTTCAAGATCTGAAATACTTGTTAATGGTGGAAGTTAACATGATAGAAAGCTGTTTTGAACGTGACCCCCAGTTTTTTTTGTTTTGTTTTTTTGTTTTTGTTTTGGCAAGGGGTCATTTTGACCCTAATTCTAAAATTCTGCAGGAAACACTGTTTGTGCAAAAAGTCTCATTAGATTAAAGGATTACCAGCTGATGGTTTCCATCATAGTCTTCACTACCACAGATTTTACTCTAACAATACATTTCTACTTCTAGGCCTGTTAATGTGGGAAAAGCAAATGATAATGATGACATTTGTATGTTGCCATATCTTATAAGAATCAAACCAAGGTGTGCATTTCATCATTGACTGAAGCAATCCCCAACAGTGACCAAACCTACGGGGCACAAAGCACACGCAAAATGGGAGGTGGAAGACAGGAGAGGAGGAGGGCATGTAACTCTTGACCCAAACCATCTTCCATCCTTTGTCTCTCTCTGTCTCTGTCTCTGTCTGTCTGTCTGTCTGTCTGTCTGTCTGTCTGTGTGTGTCTCTTTCTCTGTCTTTCTGTCACACACACACATGCATGCACGCACACACACACACACACACACACACACACACACACACACACACACACACACACACACACACACACACACACACACACACACACACACACTGTTCCAACAAATTCTCCCTTTTTTCTCTTCTCTTTCTCCTTTACTTTGTTACTCACTCCAGTATTACTCAAATCAGAAATTAAAATCGTAGCTGCTCTTCACTGGCAGCCACTCACACACTGACACATCCATCTGACCCCACACTTACTTTGTGACAAGCTTACCTTGGTCAGATGACTTGGGTGGCTTTTGCTTGGAAAAATTGAGCATAGATTGCCCCGGCAACAATTTAAGCTGTTCTTTTTGTTTGTTTGTTTCTTTTTGGCATTTGGAATAGATCATTAGAGTTGGTTCCCTTGAACTGGAAGTTGCTTTCAAAGAACCTGTAGTAAATGCTGTGGGAACAATCGAAGGTGCATGCATGCTGGCTTGAAATCATTTCGGAAGTGTTTATAAATTGATGGTAAAGCTGATCACTGGATGCAGCTTGGTAATCAGCTCCCTTGTCTGACTTTGAAAAAAAATCATTTGCACAAGGTGCCGATTTGATTGAAAATGTTTCAATCATTTTCATGAGCAATCGGCCCAGTGGCTTGTTTCCAACGCTGAGATGAAATCTTGTATTGGTAGAGCTAAAGTCACAGTCACTAACAAGTAACATAGGACAGTTAATTAAGATAATATGAGATCTAAATCAAAGTGACAGCCAGCAATGCAGCATTGAAGGAAAAGAGGAACCAGAAACATGAAAATAGAAGGTGTACGTGTGTTTAGTGCACAAACAACTTTTGCTCCCTAATCAGTACTTCTGAGCTGCTTGTGTCAGTCCACCCACACCATTCATTTCAGGTCTCTGCCACTTTTCCATATATATATCCATTGAAACTGAGGTCGGTGTGAGAGCAGGGCATGATAAAGGGCCATAGAATTTGGGACACGTTTTCACAATATTATGATAATGATAATGGGAATGATGCTTAGTGATGGTGCATGGAGTCCTATTGTGGATTTTGACTGTATGACACTGACAGTGCTGCTATATATCTACACTTTTTTTTCATAATGTAAGCTGGTTTCAACCAGGCCTGAGAGATACAGACATGCGATATTGGTCATGAAATTTGAGCAACACACAACACCAATGATGCATCCATGAAGTGTTGATGGGATGCAACTGAGTGGTCCGTCTTTCCAGTGAACCCGTAGCTGAGCTCTGGGTAGGAGTAGGACCCAGTTGGAGCCAAAAAATACCACATACCACAATAATTTTTTTTTTGACTGATGGGGGGTTCAAACCACAGGCTTTCTGGTCAGTGGTCTGTTGTGCTAACCACTTTGCCACATTGGCTAGTCTTGCTTGTGGACTCTGCTTCTCAGGATCCCCCCATTGGGATGCTGGGGGCTCTTTCAGTATGAATAGTATCCCCAACTTCTGAAAATTGTGTGCTAGAAATGTCCTCTGTTCTGTCACTCTGTTTCTGCCTTGTTCCTGTGCTTTCTGTCATTTCTTCCTATCATTTTCTGCCTTGCTGGTCCATTCATCTGTGTGCTTTGATAAGGTCTTGTGTACTTTCTCTTGGGACTGATAATTGGGTACATGTATTAGGTGCATTTTTGGCTCTAGGGATTGAGATGTGAGGAGGCAATTTTGGGTAATTTGGGCCCGTTTATATGTATGGTTTGGTGTCCTTCGTTGTGTTTGAATTTGTGTTTGGGTGTGTTTTTTTGAATCCCCTGTGTGATACTGATAGATTGGATGGAGTGGTCAGCGCCAGGGGTGTCTTCTTGGATTGTGTGCACGAGTACATTGATGTGTATACTTAATTTTCTTTTCCCTTCTTTCCTTGTTAAAGTATTGTGTATGTTTTGAACTGGTTATAGCCTGATATGACTCTACGCAGTCAGCTGGACTTTAAAGTTTAAACAACAACTGGTTATAGCCCTGATATGACTCTACGCAGTCAGCTGGACTTTAAAGTTTAAACAACAACTGTATAGCCTGATATGACTCTACGCAGTCAGCTGGACTTTAAAGTTTAAACAACAATGTTATAGCCCGAATGACTTACGCAGTCTAGCTGGACTTTAAAGTTTAAACAACTGGTTATAGCCCTGATATGACTCTACGCAGTCAGCTGGACTTTAAGTTTAAACAACAACTGGTTATAGCCCTGTATGACTCTACGCAGTCAGCTGGACTTTAAAGTTTAAACAACATGGTTATAGCCTGATATGACTCTACGCAGTCAGCTGGACTTTAAAGTTTAACAACAATGGTTATAGCCCTGATATGACTCTACGCAGTCAGCTGGACTTTAAAGTTTAAACACAATGGTTATAGCCCTGATATGACTTACGCAGTCAGCTGGACTTTAATGTTTAAAAACAACTGGTTCTAGCCCTGATATGATTACGCAGTCAGCTGGACTTTAAAGTTTAAACAACAACTGGGTTTTAGCCTGATATGACTCTACGCAGTCAGCTGGACTTATAAAGTTATAAACAACAACTGGTTATAGCCTGATATGACTCTACGCAGTCAGCTGGACTTTAAAGTTTAAACAACAACTGGTTATAGCCCTGATATGACTCTACGCAGTCAGCTGGACTTTAAGTTTAAACAACAACTGGTTATAGCCTGATATGACTCTACACAGTCAGCTGGACTTTAAGTTTAAACAACAACTGTTATGCCTGATATGACTCTACGCAGTCAGTGGACATTTAAAGTTTAAACAACAACTGTTATAGCCTGATATACTCTACGCAGTCACTGGACTTTAAAGTTAAACAACAACTGGTTTAGCCCTGATATGATCTTACGCAGTCAGCTGGACTTTCAAAGTTTTAACAACAACTGGTTATAGCCCGATATGACTCTACGCAGTCAGCTGGACTTAAAGTTTAAACAACAACTGGTTATAGCCCTGATATGACTCTACGCAGTCAGCTGGACTTTAAAGTTTAAACAACAACTGGTTATAGCCCTGATATGACTCTACGCAGTCAGCTGGACTTTAAAGTTTAAACAACAACTGGTTATAGCCCTGATATGACTCTACGCAGTCAGCTGGACTTTAAAGTTTAAACAACAACTGGTTATAGCCCTGATATGACTCTACGCAGTCAGCTGGACTTTAAAGTTTAAACAACAACTGGTTATAGCCCTGATATGACTCTACGCAGTCAGCTGGACTTTAAAGTTTAAACAACAACTGGTTATAGCCCTGATATGACTCTACGCAGTCAGCTGGACTTTAAAGTTTAAACAACAACTGGTTATAGCCCTGATATGACTCTACGCAGTCAGCTGGACTTTAAAGTTTAAACAACAACTGGTTATAGCCCTGATATGACTCTACGCAGTCAGCTGGACTTTAAAGTTTAAACAACAACTGGTTATAGCCCTGATATGACTCTACGCAGTCAGCTGGACTTTAAAGTTTAAACAACAACTGGTTATAGCCCTGATATGACTCTACGCAGTCAGCTGGACTTTAAAGTTTAAACAACAACTGGTTATAGCCCTGATATGACTCTACGCAGTCAGCTGGACTTTAAAGTTTAAACAACAACTGGTTATAGCCCTGATATGACTCTACGCAGTCAGCTGGACTTTAAAGTTTAAACAACAACTGGTTATAGCCCTGATATGACTCTACGCAGTCAGCTGGACTTTAAAGTTTAAACAACAACTGGTTATAGCCCTGATATGACTCTACGCAGTCAGCTGGACTTTAAAGTTTAAACAACAACTGGTTATAGCCCTGATATGACTCTACGCAGTCAGCTGGACTTTAAAGTTTAAACAACAACTGGTTATAGCCCTGATATGACTCTACGCAGTCAGCTGGACTTTAAAGTTTAAACAACAACTGGTTATAGCCCTGATATGACTCTACGCAGTCAGCTGGACTTTAAAGTTTAAACAACAACTGGTTATAGCCCTGATATGACTCTACGCAGTCAGCTGGACTTTAAAGTTTAAACAACAACTGGTTATAGCCCTGAATGACTCTACGCAGTCAGCTGGACTTTAAAGTTTAACAACAACTGGTTATAGCCCTGATATGACTCTACGCAGTCAGCTGGACTTTAAAGTTTAAACAACAACTGGTTATACTATAGCCCTGATATGACTCTACGCAGTCAGCTGGACTTTAAAGTTTAAACAACAACTGGTTATACTTATAGCCCTGATATGGCTCTACACAGTCGGCCGGACTTTAAACAACAATAACATTAACAAAAATAGCAAGCTTCTCAAGATCTGATATCATAAGTTCAGTCCCAGCCCGCAACATTAAATACTAGTCTGTTTGATGAGTGTTTGCTTTACTGTTTACATTTTAATGTTTGCATTGATCGTTCTGGTGAAGTCACCTTAGTGTTTCATAGGTCCCTCCTCTCCCTTACCCTCCCCATTTCAAGACCTTGCTAACACTTTACGCAGGCTCTTCTATCATACCAGGCAACTGCTGGCAGATTGGGTTGGAGTGCATATATATGGAGCTGCCCGATTGCGATAAAATTATTTTGAGCAAACTGAAAACTCCAGTTTCTGAACAATTATTATTGCAGCCTCCTCTCATGCTTGTTCTTTCCCTCCCCCCCCCCCCCCCCCATTTCATTTCACCATCAGCAGATGTTTCCTGTTGTGAGCTGCTAAACTATAATATATATATATATATATATATATATATATATATATATATAGTATTATGTATCATGACATGCGTGGGTGTGTACACTGAAACTGGTTGATATTACTTGTTGTTGTTCACTGTTAGTGTTCATTGTTTGACCAGATTGTGTGTATGTGTTGTGTCACTCAGTGTGTGCGTGTGTGTATGTGTGTGTGTTTGTGTCTGTGTGTGAACATTTATATATGTGTAACAAATTTGCATCTATTCTATATCTTTCGATTTTCCATAGAGAGGCACCTTTCCTAATGATTTTTGAGGGCGAAAAATGAAGGCTAGAACCCATAAGTTTTTCTTCTTTCGCTAGTGCCATGTGGCAGGGCACATGATGATGATAATGACCTAACAGCTTGAGTTCTCCAGCTCCTCTTTAAAATATGTATAATATGCCATGAATCCAAACGAATTTTGGAGAATAGCACTGTACAAGAATGATTTAGAATTTTTACAGAACTAATGAACTGTTAACCTTTTGACTCCCACTTCCTGTCCACCAGCATCCTGCATTGATAACCATGCAAGCAAAGCAAAATCTTAACCCATTGACTCCCTCACCCCATCCGCCAGCTTTCTGCAGTTTTTGCAGTTGGTGGATTACAATGCATGAGTCAAAGGGTTAACACTGATTGTGTGTGTATCCCAGGGTTGATAGTGGGTGCCGTCATTCGCTACACCAGTAAACAGTCCAAGCTGCCCCAGTATGCTCACGCCCAGATTCTTGGCAATCATACGTACTACTGGAGCCAAGCCCCGGACATCTTGTATGTTAACTTTTCCATGCGCAATTCCACCAAACATAGCATCCTGCAGTATGACCTTGGAGCCACCGTGGATGAGCCCCTGACTGAGCCACCCCTGGAAAGAACGGTACTTGGTTTACACTAGTTTATCAAGTGAAAATGGAATTAATGATTTTTGTCCTTGTTTTAGGGGTGGAAAATGAGTATTATGATAAACTCTGTGTGTGTGTGTGTGTGTGTGTGTGTGTGTGTGTGTGTTATGTGTGTGTGTGTGTGTGTTATGTGTGTGTGTGTGTGTGTGTGTGTGTGTGTGTTATGTGTGTGTGTGTGTGTTATGTGTGTGTGTGTGTGTGTGTGTGTGTGTGTGTTCATTATTTCTTTTAATGTCTATTCACAGATGTGCTCTTAGATGGTTTTGTGTGTGTGTGTGTGTGTGTGTGTGTGTGTGTGTGTGTGTGTGTGTGTGTGTGTGTGTGTGTGATGAATATAGCAGCCGTTTCATGTTAAAAGTGTGCAACTGCAAGTGTGTTTGTATCGTAAATCGAGTACACTTATTTATAATTATATACATACTGAATACGCAGTATCAAGTTTCAGTTGTCTGATTGATATGGCAGCCATTTCATTTTAAAAGTGGGCAAGTTTCATGTCTGTTTTGCATTGTATTTTTCTGCTGTTTTTTTGGTGGCAAGACACAAGACTGATCATTATTTATTTTTGAGTCTATCACAGTATCAGCACACATTATGCTTATCATATTAACAGCACTCTCTTAGTCTCTAGTACTGGATCTTGGACAGTGAATGTTTCAATGTTTTATTTGTAGCTTACTTTTCAGGTGACCTTTGATCCAGAGATTTTCTTCAATGTCATGCTTCCTGTGATCATCTTTGAAGCTGGTTACAGCATGAAGAGAGTAAGTCTGAATACAAGATGTTGATATTTAGATCTTTTGTACTGTTCATGACTGTTTAACCCTTTGACTCCCGCACCCTGTCTGGCAACTACAATAACCTAACCCTTTGACTCCCTCACCCTATCCACCAGCTTCCTGTGCAGGAGGCTGGTGGATAGGGTGAGGGAGTAAAGGATTAAGTTTTTGCTTTTCTAGCATGGTTGACAATGCAGGGTGCTGATGAACGGGGTATTGGAGTCAAAGGGTTAACTCTTTGATTCCCTCACCCTGTCCACCAGGTACAAAAATGTAACCCCATGAAGACAGTTAGTCTGAATACAAGCATTGCTGCTTAGATACTACATATTGCTCATGACTAGTTAACCCTTTACCTCCCTTCTATGACTGTTTAACCCTTTACCTCCCTTATTGCAGATCACGAGCTGCAAAGACTTAACCCCAGCACAGACTTAACCCCATGAAGAAAATCTGAATATAAAATATTAACAAATCACCTTGTGACATGTTTTTTTTGAAATGTTTGAGCAGTCTTGAGTGGTGTTTGTTCCAATGTTTCCTCTTTAGAAATTACAGGTGAAATGATTATATTGTTTGGACATGATACCAGTTTAAAATCAAATGACATTTATAATCCAGTTATTTTCCATGTAAAATTATTAAATGAATTTACAAATGCAAATGTAAATAGATTACTACATGTCAGTTTATTTAGAAATATTTGAAAATAATTTTTAATACAGATAAACTCATTGCAATAATGACTATGACAAAAAATAAGAATGAGTGGGTTTCCTACATAGCATTACTAGATATTAGGTTGTTGAAATATCTATGGTTGAAATAGTGGAAATGAAAGGATGATTGGGTTTCCTATGAAACACCAATAGATATGTAGATTGCTCAAATACATATGATTGACATAAATGTATATGATGCATTTTGTTATTGAAAGAGATGCTAATCCATTTCAAATTGTCTTGTTAAATTTTGCAAATTTGTTTTTCCCATATGAAATATGTTAATATTGTTCATATTTTTGTGCCGCATTACGTGTCAAACAGAAGTACATAACTGTATAATGATTTTTGAACATGTTGATACTGTATGTAAAATACTGTTATTTGCTCATACTATTTTGTCTATAGAGTCAAAGGGTTAAAGTATTGTTGATATGGCAGAAAAAAAAAACAACCCAAAAATATGCAAAACAAACAACAACCAATCAACAAACAAAAAAAACAGAAAAAACAAGCAAGCAAACAAACAATCGCACGAATGAGAACAAACTGAAAATGAATGCCTGGGATGATATGAAGGTGATGGATGATGTTTTGTGGTGTGCGTTGTGTTACCAGTGCCTATCTCTGATTGTGTGTGTTGGTAGGGGTGACAGTGTATGTCCTGACTGTATCCTAATACTTAAAAATGTACTAATAGCAGACTTTCACGCGTTTTTCTTTGTTTTTTTTCCTTACCTTACTGTGTCAGTGATGTGTGTTTCTCAATGTGTTTGTTTGTGATGTTATACTCTGAACACTTGAGCATGGCTAATAATAAGAATTGTTTCTACATTTGTTAAACTTATCTTTCATTGTTTTTGTCTGTTTCACCCTAAACTCAAAAATGTACTAATGACTGTGTTTTCCCTTGTTTGTCTGTTGTATGCTAAAACTTAAAAATGTACTAATGACGTGTTTTCTGTTTGTGTCTGTTGTATCCTAAACTAAAAAATGTACTAATGCTGTGTTTTCATTGTTTGTCTGTTGTATCCTAATACTTAAAAATGTACTATGACTGTGTTTTCATTGTTTGTGTCTATTGTATCCTAATACTTAAAAAATGTACTGTTGACTGTTTTCATTGTTGTGTTGTATCCTTAATACTTAAAAATGTACTAATGACTCTGTTTTCATTGTTTGTTGTTGTATGCTAATTACTTAAAAATTACTAATGACTGTGTTTTCATTGTTTGTCTGTTGTATCCTAATACTTAAAAATGTACTAATGACTGTGTTTTCATTGTTTGTCTGTTGTATCCTAAAACTAAAAAAAAATGTACTAATGACTGTGTTTCCATTGTTTGTGTCTGTTTTCTCTCACACTTAAAAATGTACTAATGACTGTTTTTCATTGTTTGTGTTCTATTGTCCTAAAACTAAAAAATGTACTAATGACTGTGTTTTCATTGTTTGTCTGTTGTATCCTAATACTTAAAATTTACTAGTGACTCTGTTTTCATTGTTTGTTGTATCCTAATACTTAAAATGTACTAATGACTGTTTTCATTGTTTGTCTGTTGTATCCTTTATACTTAAAAATGTACTAATGACTGTGTTTTCATTTGTTTGTTGTTTTCAATATAATAATCTTAAAAATGTACTAATGACTGTGTTTTCATTGTTTGTTGTATCCTTTATACTTAAAAATGTACTAATGACTGTGTTTTCATTGTTTGTCTGTTGTATCCTAATATTTAAAAATTTACTAATGACTGTGTGTTTTCTGCTTGTTTCAGAGGCATTTCTTTAAGAATCTAGGGGCCATTATGATGTACGCCATCATTGGAACCACCGTCTCTTGCTTGGTTGTTGGGTGAGGATTTCCTTATCATACTTTTGTTCTTTGTCTCTTTGTGATAAACCCTGGTGTGATGAACCTGTCTAGAACAAAGTTCCAAGCTGTTGTCATAGTTGTCATTGTCATTCATAGAATCCCTCTAGAACAAAGTCCCCACTGTTTTCATTGTTTTCATCATCATTTATAAGGGACGCAGTGGTCACATGGTTAGTACATTGGTCGTCCACTGGAAGGTCTGAGTTTGAGCCTGCTTGTGTACTTCTGGCCTGGTGGGTAAAGGGTAGAAAGTTTTCTGTTTTTTGTTTTCTTTTCATAAGATTCAAACAAAAGAAATAGAATGTGAGCAGAATCCTCATTCATGAAATCTTGTCCACTTTATTTGCACTCTTGTGTTTTCTGTGCCTGTGTGTGTCCAGTCCAGTCCAGTGAGTAAGACATAAGACTTCCAATCAAAAGATCTAAGTTCGATCCTATCCAGGTACCTCCCACTTGGTGGGTAAAGGGTGGAGGGTTTTTTGTGATGTCCCAGGTCAGTGTGTGCAGATCTGGTAATACCTAAACCCCTTTTCATGTGTGTGTGTGCAACAGAACATAAAATGTACATGTTAGATATCCTGTAAGTTGTGTGTCCGATGACTATGGAAATTTGAAAACGGTCATCGTGCGCACCCGCTGAAGGCAGAACATGTAGACTGCACAGTAGTATACAACTTGTACAGTGTAGACAGAAGACTGTGCATACATGCAGTAATGATGCACCCAAGAAAAATCAGAATGCTAAAAGGAAAAGAAAAAAAGAAAAAAAGTAAAAAGAGAGAGAGAGAGAGAGAGAGAGAGAGAGAGAGAGAGAGAGAGAGAGAGAGAGTTTTAACCTTTGACTCCTGCACTGTATCCACCAATTGCAAAAACCTAACTCTTTGGCTCCCTCACCCTATCCACCAGCTCCTGCAGGAAGCTGGTGGATAGGGTGAAGGAGTCAAAGAGTTAAGTTTTTGCGTTGCTAGTATGGTTGACAGTGCGGGATGCTGATGGGCAGGGTGCGGGAGTCAAAGAGTTAAAAAGAAAGTTTATAACATTTCATATTCAGATTTACCCATCTGCTTGCTCTTCTTTCCTTTTAAGTTGTGAAATGTTGACTGTGCGGATTGGTGGTGTGTTGAGGAGCTGAAGTGAGCAGATGGGATTTGGAACAGCAAAAAAGATAATTTCGTAAATGAATATACTGTTAAAACTGCCAACATGTGTATAACGTATGTGATTTCAGTGGCATCCTGTATGGATTGACCCGGGTCATGCACGACATTGTTTTTGATCTCAACGACTGTTTCCTGTTTGGAGCGATAATCTCGGCCACGGATCCAGGTACTGTTCATCTTTCTGTCCCTTTGTTTTTTTACATTTTGAATTGAGCTCCTCATAGATTTAAAGTTTGGTCATATTCCGGTAATTATAACAATCTTATACAGTTTAAGTGCTGCGCGTGCATAGACCCTTTGTTGAAAACGTGAATGTCTTGAATGTGTTTTGAATTGAATTTTGATAGAGATTGTTCTGCTTTCCTGACATCACTTGTATCTTGTTGGATGGAAAATGAATGAAAATAAAATTTGAAAACAAAAAATTATCTCTTTCACCCTATGGAATGGTTCTCCTTGCATGCTCCCCTGTGGGGATGCCAGGGGTTCTTTCGGTATAATCAGTATCCCCACTTACCAGAAATTTCTTCTTTTGTGTTATTCTTTTTGTTTCTACCTTCCTCCTTTGCTTTCTGTCTTCATGGGAAAAGATTTTTGTGTTTGAAAATTTATGCAATATAAGAAAGTAAACTAAAATGGTTTCAAATATGCATTAAACACAGAATTTTAGAAATAATGTCATTTTAAAAGAAATGAGACTTGCAAATAACTTTTTCTGTGATTTCTGCTTGGAAACAAAAGACAGTGTTGATCATACACTTTGGAAATGTTGGCTTGTCAAAAGATTTTGGGAAATGATTGAAGACTTGCTGATGTCAAAATGTATCAGCTGTGCACAGATCAGATTAATTGAAAACATAATCTTATTTGGTGTGTATGAAAACACATACACGGGTTCGATATTTGGTCTGATTATCGTTGTAGGAAAAGTATACGTTTATAAGTGTAAACTTAAAAAAAAAAAAAAAAAAAAAATTGCGAATATCATTTCAGTTATAAGATACCTCACCACAAAATATCACATAGAAGAAAACAGTGCAGAAGTGACATGGAACTTGCACGCCTTTAGAGAAAAATGGCTACCATACTTACTACCACTTGTTGCAAAAGAAGTTTAATGTTACCATGTAGTATATATGTAATATGAATGTATGTCACAGACCTGCCAACCCATACGATTTTGGCGTATTTAGTACGCCAGTTTACTCAAAATACGACCAATACGCCGACTTAATAAAAAATATGACGAAAAAAAAATTAAAGATAAAAAAATCAAGTACCATTAGAAAGTGAATTTTTGGGCTCAGAATGCTCTAGATTGCACAGATTTGCACCAATTCTTTAAAAATTTTCCGGGGGGGCATGCCCCCGGACCCCCCTAGTTAGCCTGCGCCTTCGGCGCTGCGCACTCAGAATACACCAATATTTTCAAAAATACTCCATTTTTCCTGGACAAATACTCCAACTTAAAAGTCAGGGTTGGCAGGTCTGATGTCAGTGTTTTACCTGTCAATGTTTATTTGTATACCTTACGCTTTGGTACTGACGGTATTTCATACACACTTTTAGATTCTTTGAAGGAGATGTAGATACCTTACAAATTTGTTGAAGTTTTTTGTGTAAATGATTTTGATTTGTTGATAATATTTGTATATATTGCTAAAAAAAAAGTGTAAAAACAAGTTTTAAACAATCATGTATGTAATTTTTGTTTTTCCTGGAAATTTTCCCAGCATACATTATGGTCAACAACATCAGCAGTGAGGGGGTTAATAGTTGAGGTGCCAGGGTGCTGTGGTGCAGTGCACAACTGACCTGTGACCGGAAGATTGTGGGCTCAGATCCTGTTGGTACTGTCAAAAATCATTGTGGGAGTTTTTAGCCCCAACTCCCGCCCAGAGCTGAGCGTGTCATGGGCTCAGTGGGAAGACTGGGACTACACAGTCAAGTCTTATTTGCTTTGTGAATGTGTCATCGAGGGTGGTGTTCACATTTTCTTACCAAAACTGCAGGTGTCTCTGCCTCTTAAGACTGGTTGATGCCAGGCTGTGTTATGAGAACAAGTGAAGAGTAGTGACTTATCACACAGCCTTAACTGTTCAATGATTCCGACTGAATATTCGGTCGGAAGAAATGTATGCCTTCAGTGCCACCGACCGAGAAATTTGGTCGCGACTTTTCCTATTTTAGCCAGAAAACCCCAACGCTTTCAGTGACGTATGAGATATCATTGGAAACTTCAGTATTCCCTTACACATCGATGCTAATTATGTATGTGTGACGTTTTACGGTCTTTTCTGCCCGTGCGGTTGAAAATGTACCCCTACAGTGATTACTATTCAGGAGTGTAAACAATGGCGAAGGACTCGCTTCAACACCGAGGCGTCATCGGACCCGAAAAAACATTCTGCAGCAAAAGAAGTTGCAGAAATCATTACTTGTGAGCATGATTCTGATTTGCAGTCTGTTGATAAGAGTGAAAAATGACGGTAATTTAGCGCGTGCAGGCGATATTTCGGTTGATGTCCAAAGTCGGACTTGACCCAGATACGAGTCGAAGTGACATACTAGCACTGGTGATCGTAAAACGAAAGTACTGCTGCCAGGTGTTTGTAAAGTATACTGAACAAGAAAATTTATAGTGTTGTGGGGTTATTCTGGGCTGGATGAAGAGATATTAATTTTTTTAATTTTTAGTCGACACGTTTAAAACCCGTGACACAGGCGATTCACCTTTTTATTTACACTTGGCAGGAAGGTGTTTGGATGATAGACAAGACACTGACCAAGGTGTTTGGATGATAGACAAGACACTGACCAAGGTGTTTGGATGATAGACAGACACTGACCAAGGTGTTTGGATGATAGACAAGACATTGACCAAGGTGTTTGGATGATAGACAAGACGCTGACCAAGGTGTTTGGATGATAGGACAAGACACTGACCAAGGTGTTGACGATAGACCAGGACACGACAATGTGTTGACTGATGACATGCAAAACAGGGGTTTTTGACCAACAGAGCACTGTCCAAGGTGTGTGGAGAAGACAAGACACTGACCAAGGTGTTATGGATGATAGCAGACATGAGCCATGGTGTTGATGTGTCAAAATTCCTGACCAAACGGTGTCTGGATGTTAAGACTGTGCATGACCAGGTGTTTGATGGAAGACAAGAGACTGACCAAGGTTATTTGGATGATCGACAAGAATGACAGGTGTATGATGATAGTTCAGCCACCGACCAAGGTGATTTGTATGATATACCAGAAAACGACCCAAGGTTTGTGATATAGAAAACATTGCCAAGTATTGATAACAGACACTGACAAGGTGTTTGATGATTAAAGGACACTGCCCAGGTGTTTGGATGATTGACAGACACGACTAAGTTTATGGATATAGTACAACATGACCAAGGATTGTTGGATGATAGACAGGACCGATACAATTTGAGAAAGATCAAGACATCAGTATTTGTGATGATTCAGACTGACCAGGTTGTGATGATAGACAAGACACTGACCAAGGTTATGGATGATAGACAGACACTGACCAAGGTATTCGGATGATAGACAAAGTCACTTGACCAAGTGTTTGGATGAATGACATGACACTGACCAGGTGTTTGGATGATAGACAAGACACTGACCAAGGTGTTTGATGATAGACAAGACAATGACCAAGGTGTTTTGGATATTAGACAAGAATGACCAAGGTGTTTGGATGTAGACAAGACACTGACCAAGGTGTTTGGATGATAGACAAGACACTGACCAAGGTTTGTGTAGATTGTTAATAGACAAGACCTGACCAAGGTGTTTGGATGATAGACAAGACACTGACCAAGTGTTTGGATGATAGACAAGACACTGACCAAGGTTGTTTAGGTGGATGATAGACAAGACCTGACCAAGGTGTTTGGATGATAGACAAGACACTGACCAAGGTGTTTGGATGATAGACAAGACACTGACCAAGGTGTTTGGATGATAGACAGACACTGACCAAGGTGTTTGGATGATAGACAAGACACTGACCAAGGTGTTTGGATGATAGACAGACACTGACCAAGGTGTTTGGATGATAGACAAGACACTGACCAAGGTGTTTGGATGATAGACAAGACACTGACCAAGGTGTTTGGATGATAGACAAGACACTGACCAAGGTGTTTGGATGATAGCAGACACTGACCAAGGTTTTGGATGATAGACAAGACACTGACCAAGGTGTTTGGATGATAGACAAGACACTGACCAAGGTATTTGGATGATAGACAAGACACTGACCAAGGTGTTTGGATGATAGACAAGACAGTGACCAAGGTGTTTGGATGATAGACAAGACACTGACTAAGGTGTTTGGATGATAGACAAGACACTGACCAAGGTGTTTGGATGATAGACAAGACACTGACCAAGGTGTTTGGATGATAGACAAGACACTGACCAAGGTATTTGGATGATAGACAAGACACTGACCAAGGTGTTTGGATGATAGACAAGACACTGACCAAGGTGTTTGGATGATAGTCGAGACACTGACCAAGGTTTTTGGATGACAGTCGAAACACTGACCAAGGTGTTTGGATGATAGACAAGACACTGACCAAGGTGTTTGGATGATAGACAAGACACTGACCAAGGTGTTTGGATGATAGACAAGACACTGACCAAGGTGTTTGGATGATAGACAAGACACTGACCAAGGTGTTTGGACGATAGACAAGACACTGACCAAGTGTTTGGATGATAGAAAAGACACTGACCAAGTGTTTGGATGATAGACAAGATACTGACTAAGGTGTTTGGATGATAGACAAGACACTGACCAAGGTGTTTGGATGATAGACAAGACACTGACCAAGGTGTTTGGATGATAGACAAGACACTGACCAAGGTATTTGGATGATAGACAAGACACTGACCAAGGTGTTTGGATGATAGACAAGACACTGACCAAGGTGTTTGGATGATAGTCGAGACACTGACCAAGGTTTTTGGATGACAGTCGAAACACTGACCAAGGTGTTTGGATGATAGACAAGACACTGACCAAGGTTTTTGGATGACAGTCGAAACACTGACCAAGGTGTTTGGATGATAGACAAGACACTGACCAAGGTGTTTGGATGATAGACAAGACACTGACCAAGGTGTTTGGATGATAGACAAGACACTGACCAAGGTGTTTGGATGATAGACAAGACACTGACCAAGGTGTTTGGACGATAGACAAGACACTGACCAAGTGTTTGGATGATAGACAAGACACTGACCAAGTGTTTGGATGATAGACAAGACACTGACTAAGGTGTTTGGATGATAGACAAGACACTGACCAAGGTGTTTGGATGATAGACAAGACACTGACCAAGGTGTTTGGATGATAGACAAGACACTGACCAAGGTATTTGGATGATAGACAAGACACTGACCAAGGTGTTTGGATGATAGACAAGACACTGACCAAGGTGTTTGGATGATAGTCGAGACACTGACCAAGGTTTTTGGATGACAGTCGAAACACTGACCAAGGTGTTTGGATGATAGACAAGACACTGACCAAGGTGTTTGGATGATAGACAAGACACTGACCAAGGTGTTTGGATGATAGACAAGACACTGACCAAGGTGTTTGGATGATAGACAAGACACTGACCAAGGTGTTTGGACGATAGACAAGACACTGACCAAGTGTTTGGATGATAGACAAGACACTGACCAAGTGTTTGGATGATAGACAAGACACTGACCAAGGTGTTTGGATGATAGACCAAGGTGTTTTCTTTCCCCTCTCAGTGACTGTCCTGGCCATATTCCATGATCTGCATGTGGACGTGGATCTGTACGCCTTGGTGTTCGGCGAGAGTGTGTTGAATGATGCTGTGGCTATTATCCTCTCCGAGTGAGTATCAGTAGTTTGAGTATCGGTAGTTTGGAGTGAGTATCAGTAGTTTGAGTATCAGTAGTTTGGAGTGAGTATCAGTAGTTTAAGTGAGTATCGGTAGTTTGAGAATCAGTAGTTTGAGTATCAGTAGTTTGAGTGATTATCAGTATTTTGAGTATCAGTAGTTTGAGTATCAGTAGTTTGAGTGATTATCAGTAGTTTGAGTGATTATCAGTAGTTTGGAGTATCAGTGGTTAGAGTGATTATCAGTAGTTTGAGTGATTATCAGTAGTTTGAGTGATTATCAGTAGTTTGAGTGATTATCAGTAGTTTGGAGTATCAGTGGTTAGAGTGATTATCAGTAGTTTGGAGTATCAGTAGTTTGAGTGATTATCAGTAGTTTGAGTGATTATCAGTAGTTTGAGTGATTATCAGTAGTTTGAGTGATTGTCAGTAGTTAGAGTGATTGTCAGTAGTTAGAGTGATTATCAGTAGTTTGAGTGATTATCAGTAGTTAGAGTGATTATCAGTAGTTAGAGTGATTATCAGTAGTTAGAGTGATTATCAGTAGTTTGGAGTATCAGTGGTTAGAGTGATTATCAGTAGTTTGGAGTATCAGTGGTTAGAGTGATTATCAGTAGTTTGGAGTATCAGTGGTTAGAGTGATTATCAGTAGTTTGGAGTATCAGTAGTTTGAATGATTATCAGTAGTTTGGAGTATCAGTAGTTTGAGTGATTATCAGTAGTTTGAGTATCAGTAATTTTAAATGTGAGTAGTTTGAATGATTATCAGTAGTTTGGAGTATCAGTAGTTTGAGTGATTATCAGTAGTTTATCAGTAGTTTGAGTGATTATCAGTAGTTTATCAGTAGTTTGAGTATCAGTGGTTTGGAGTGTCAGTAGTTTGAATGATTATCAGTAGTTTGGAGTATCAGTAGTTTGAGTGATTATCAGTAGTTTATCAGTAGTTTGAGTGATTATCAGTAGTTTGGAGTGTCAGTAGTTTGAGTGATTATCAGTAGTTTGGAGTATCAGTAGTTTGAGTGATTATCAGTAGTTTATCAGTAGTTTGAGTATCATCAGTAGTTTGAGTATCAGTGGTTTGGAGGGAGTATCAGTAGTTTGAGTGAGTATCAGTAGTTTGTAGTTTATGCTACAATTTTCCTCATAGTGTTTATCTTAAAATTTTCATCATGGAGTTTATTCTAAAATTTTCGTCATGGAGTTTATTCTAAAATTTTCATCATGGTGTTTATTCTAAAATTTTCATCATGGTGTTTATTCTAAAATTTTCATCATGGTGTTTATTCTACAATTTTCATCATGGTGTTTATTCGAAAAATTTTACCATGGAGTTTATTTTAAAATTTTCATCTTGGAGTTTATTCTAAAATTTTGACCATGGAGTTTATTCTAACATATTCATCACGCTTGGACAGTGTTATATGCATTCCACCCAAATCTGCCAGAAATTATCTTGCAGACTGCTTGAGCCTGCGCAAAACTCAGTGTCCTGGTAAGATCTTGAAATGTGGAGGTGGGAGGGAGGGACCTGTGAAACACGAAGCTGACAGCACCAGAATGATGGCAACGTTAAGATGGGCAGTGAACTGGCCAGTTTCTAATATTGTGGGCTTGGGATTGAACTCAAGATATCAGTTCTTGAGTCCTTGACTCTTATCAAAGCAACCAATTAGCCTGCATAATCATTAGTAATGATAAATCATTTCTTATAGTGCTGTCTCCTGACTCGTTTGAACGACCTGTATATTATCTGTTTTATGAGATGTAATTAGCTTGCATAATCATTAGTAATGATAAATCTTTCTGTAAAGTGCTATTTCCTAATTCATTTGAACGACCTGTACATTACCTATTTTACGAGATGCAGAGTGTAACACTTACAGAAATATGGACAAGGAAATGTTCTCTTTTCTGTCCTTCTGTTTCCTACGGGATATTTTCAAAGTGTATATTTATCACCGTGCCATGTCCTGATAGAAACCACCACCGGTCAGTCCCAAACTGCTTGTTCCACTATGCATGTCTGGCTTACTTTGTAGTTAACTCTTTTACTGTCACACCCTGTCCACCAACTGCAGAAACTTAGCCCTTTGACTTCCTCACCCTATCCACCAACTTCCTGCAGGAAGCTGGTATATAGGCTGATGGAGTAAAAGGATTGTTTTTGTTTTGCTAGCATGGTTGACAATGCAGGGTGCTGGTGGACAGGGTGAGGGAGTCAAAGGTTTAGGTCCATATGTGAAGGCCATCCACCATCTGTGACCAGCTTGGTAGTGGGACGACCATCTCAGTCCAGGAAGTCACAAGTGGCAGATGATGGATGGCCTTCAGATATGGGAGCATGTTACAGAAGATGCCAAGCTTGTCTGGGTGGATAAGCAGTCCCAGTCTGACAGACGGGACAGGATGGGCTTGGCAAGCATCGCCTAGATTCTGTGAAGGAATCATCAGGTAGATAATAGATGTCTAGCTCCCTGTGCTCACAGGGTAGGTCTTTTGGCCACAAGCTTAGGGCAGTGCTCTTAGAAAACCTAGAGTGCTGGTCAGATGTCTTTTGGCCACAAGCTTAGGGCAGTGCTCTTAGAAAACCTAGAGTGCTGGTCAGATGTCTTTTGGCCACAAGCTAGGGCAGTGCTCTTAGAAAACCTAGAGTGCTGGTCAGATGTCTTTTGGCCACAAGCTTAGGCAGTGCTCTTAGAAAACTAGAGGGCTGGTCAGATGTCTTTTGGCCACAAGCTTAGGGCAATGCTGTTAGAAAACCTAGAGGGCTGGTCAGAGGTGTTTTTGGCCACAAGCTTAGGGCAGTGCTCTTAGAAAACCTAGAGGGCTGGTCAGAGGTGTTTTGGCCACAAACTTAGGGCAATGCTCTTAGAAAACCTAGAGGGCTGGTCAGAGGTGTTTTGGCCACAAGCTTAGGGCAATGCTCTTAGAAACTAGAGGCTGGTCAGAGGTGTTTGGCCACAAACTTAGGGCAATGCTGTTAGAAAACCTAGAGGGCTGGTCAGAGGTGTTTTGGCCACAAGCTTAGGGCAGTGCTCTTAGAAAACCTAGAGGGCTGGTCAGATGTCTTTTGGCCACAAGCTTAGGGCAGTGCTCTTAGAAAACCTAGCATGCTGGTCAGAGGTGTTTTGGCCACAAGCTTAGGGCAATGCTCTTAGAAAACCTAGCATGCTGGTCAGAGGTGTTTTGGCCACAAGCTTAGGGCAGTGCTCTTAGAAAACCTAGCATGCTGGTCAGATGTCTTTTGGCCACAAGCTTAGGGCAGTGCTCTTAGAAAACCTAGCATGCTGGTCAGATGTCTTTTGGCCACAAGCTTAGGGCAATGCTCTTAGAAAACCTAGCATGCTGGTCAGAGGTGTTTTGGCCACAAACTTAGGGCAGTGCTCTTAGAAAACCTAGCATGCTGGTCAGATGTCTTTTGGCCACAAGCTTAGGGCAGTGCTCTTAGAAAACCTAGCATGCTGGTCAGATGTCTTTTGGCCACAACTTAGGGCAGTGCTCTTAGAAAACCTAGCATGCTGGTCAGATGTCTTTTGGCCACAAGCTTAGGGCAATGCTCTTAGAAAACCTAGCATGCTGGTCAGATGTCTTTTGGCCACAAGCTTAGGGCAGTGCTCTTAGAAAACCTAGCATGCTGGTCAGATGTCTTTTGGCCACAAGCTTAGGGCAATGCTCTTAGAAAACCTAGCATGCTGGTCAGATGTCTTTTGGCCACAAGCTTAGGGCAGTGCTCTTAGAAAACCTAGCATGCTGGTCAGATGTCTTTTGGCCACAAGCTTAGGGCAATGCTCTTAGAAAACCTAGAGGCTGGTCAGATGTCTTTTGGCCACAAGCTTAGGGCAGTGCTCTTAGAAAACCTAGCATGCTGGTCAGAGGTGTTTTGGCCACAAGCTTAGGGCAATGCTCTTAGAAAACCTAGAGGGCTGGTCAGAGGTGTTTTGGCCACAAGCTTAGGGCAGTGCTCTTAGAAAACCAGCGTGCTGGTCAGATGTCTTTTGGCCACAAGCTTAGGGCAATGCTCTTAGAAAACCTAGAGTGCTGGTCAGAGGTGTTTTGGCCACAAGCTTAGGGCAATGCTCTTAGAAAACCTAGAGTGCTGGTCAGAGGTGTTTTGGCCACAAGCTTAGGGCAATGCTCTTAGAAAACCTAGAGGGCTGGTCAGAGGTGTTTTGGCCACAAGCTTAGGGCAATGCTCTTAGAAAACCTAGAGGGCTGGTCAGAGGTGTTTTGGCCACAAGCTTAGGGCAATGCTCTTAGAAAACCTAGAGTGCTGGTCAGGTCTTTTAGCCACACGCTTAGGGCAGTGCTTTTAGAAAACCTAGCATGCTGGTCAGGTCTTTTGGCCACAAGCTTAAGGCAGTGCTCTTAGAAAATCTAGAGGGCTGGTCAGAAGTACTAGGTCTGCAGGCGCCTTTCAACAAACCATGATATCTTATATGTCTGTACGGTCATCTTCATCTGCAAGAAAGACAATCGCCTTTTGGTTTGGAGTAGCACTGGGTCCTAAGCCTCAGCAGGACTGACCGTCTCCATCTTGTGTCATGTCAGGGGATGCAGTGGGAAAGCTACAAGCCCCTGCAACTCTTCTGACCACCAGGTTGTATGGTAGCATGGTAGGAATGGGAAAGTAATGATTCATCGCCAGGCGCAGTCTGATCATGTAAGTGGTGAACAAAAGAAGAAGAAGACACAGTTTCGTCAATTCTTTTTTTTTTTTAAACAAAATAAAACTAACAAAGTAAAATTCAAACTACAGTGAAGCTAAACCAGCATGTCATGTTTTTTTCAGGTCTGTGGTTATATACGGCCGGCTGTCTTCAGATGTGTTTGATGCTGAAGCTTTGTTTAAATCCATGGGGGAGTTTGTGGGGGTGTTTGCTGGTGCTTTTGCTATTGGCAGCCTTTTTGGCATCATCACATCATTTGTATCCTTTTGGTGGGCACAAATAGCTCGTTAACGGACTGATTGGTGGTTTTCTGGTGCTTTTTTTCATCAGTGATTTTGTTTTTCAGTATAATAGTATCCCCCACCTTATGGAAATTCTGTGCCTCTTTCCTGTTACTCTCTTTGTTTCTCGTTTTGCTTGTGTGCTTTCAGTCATTTCTTCCTTTCATTTTCTGCCTTGCTGGTCCATCCACCTGTATGTGTTCTATAACATGCTTTCCCTTAGGATTTCTAATTGGGTAAACATATTGACTGTAGTTTTGGCTGTAAGGAAATATGATGTGCATAAGCAATTTTAGGTAGTTATCCCAAAGGAAGACTGAAGTCATGGTGATCAGTAAAAAACATGAAATCCCCTCATGCAAAATAACAGCAAATGGCACAACCTTGACTCAGGTTAATAAGTTCAAATGCCTGGGAATGGTCATTTCATCAGACGGCAGATGCACATCGGAAATAGCTGGCAGAATCGGCCAAGCCAAAACAGCATTCAAGAAGATGACAAGCATTCTTACCAACAAATGCCTATCAATTAACATCAGAAAGAGAGTCCTTGAATGTTATATAGAACCAATGCTGTTGTACGGATGTGAGGCGTGGACAGTCAGCAAGCAAAGCCAGAACAAGATTGAGGCAGCCGAGATGTGGTTTCTCAGAAGAATGTTGCGAGTTCCATGGACAGCAAAGAAAACAAACGAGACAGTCTTGATGGAGGCAGACACAAGTAGATCACTCATAAGGAAGATTAGGAAAAGACAGGCAACATTTCTAGGCCATTTTATGAGGAAGGGGGATTTGGAGCACCTGGTCACAACAGGAAAGCTGGAGGGAAAGAGAGCACCAGGTAGACCCAGGGAGAGAATGCTGGATGGACTTGCAGAATGGCTGGGGATGAGGAGGGTGGGGGAGATGCTAGGGGCAACGAGAGATAGAGACAGATGGACATCCATGGTAGCCAACGCCATGCGGCAGGGCACCGATGATGATGATGATGATGATCCCAATTTTCATATAAGTTACAGTGTTCTTAGTAATGTTTAATTTTTACTCAATTTTGTTTTTCAAACCCTCTGGTGATAAATTGGATGGAATAGTCAGTGCCAGGGGCATGTCCCTGAATTGTGTACATGAATGTATTGATATGTGTACTTCATTTTCTTTTCCAGGTGTCTTTTTTTTTTTTTCAACCAGATGTAGTGTACATCTTGAAATGTTATAGTTCCATGGGTGCAACTTTTTCCGTTTGACGAAGGATCCGTTTTTTCAAGAGTCAGAGATGGAAAATCCGTTTTTTGAAAAAGCTTCAGCATCTGGGGGGCTATTCCCCCCAGACCCCCCATACGGGGTGCTGCTGGCCCCTGGACCCCTTTCAGTTTTTTGACTTTTTCTAGGTTGCATCCTTGTAGTTCTGATATAACTCCACTCAGTCAGCTGGGCTTTGGACAGTAACAATAAGAATAAATTTGGTTTGATATAGGTTTGTGTTTTGTTGTTGTGTCTGTGACAGATTGCCAGTAGAGTGGAAACAATCACACATTTTAATCTGAAGTGAATGTAGATCATGGTACAACGCTTGTGATGAATCCCAGCAGATGTAATCAAAAGATAAATGATGGTGCCACACTCATGTGGGTAAGATCACAGACTTTTGCTCGGAAGGTGTGGGTTCAGTTCTTCCCAGGTATCTCTTGCCTTGTTGGTAAAGGGTGGAGATTTTTCCAATCTCCCAGGTCAACATGTGTGCAGACCTATCAGTGCCTGAACTCTGTCCGTGTTTATACACATGCAGAACATCAGATGTGCACATTAAAGATGCTGTAAGTCATGTTCAGTGTCTGATGGCTTATGAAAACATAAAAAAATCCAGTATTCATGCCCACCCCAAAACCTGAGTATGCAGTCTCTGCAGAAACATACTGCCTGCACAGTGTGGGTGAAACAATATGTCTACGTGCTTCCAAGAAAAATTGGAATTTTTATTAAGAAAAGTATGCACCTTGATGAATTCTGATGAACATGATTAAAGGATAACTGTATGTATTTTTAATAAATCCTGATGATTATGATAAAGAAAATAATTGTACAATTGTTCATAAATCCTGGTGAATATAATCAGAAGATTTTTGTACACATTTTTATAAATTTTAATGAATATAGTCAGAAAATAAGCTTTATGCATTTACATAAATCCAAATGAATATAACAAGGAAACTAATTTTACACATTTTCGTAAATCCTAATGGTTATATTAAAAAAGATAACTTTACATACTGTCTTAAATATTAATAAATAGAATCGAAAGATAAATGTACACATTTTCATAAATCCTAATGAATATAATAAAAAGATAACAGCACACATTGTCATAAATCCTAATAAATGTAATCTAATGATAACTGTACACATTTTCATATATCCTAATGGTATAATGAAAAAAAAAAATCACTGCACATTTTCATAAATCCTATTCAGCATAATCAAAGGTTAAAACTGTACACTCTGCCATGAATCATGATATGCTTGATTATATGCACTTGTGACAAGTCCCAAGTGTCCACCCATGTAATCATTGATGTCCTTGACCTTGTGTCAGTTGACCAAGTTCACCAAAGTGCGCGAGTTCCCCCTGCTAGAGTCGGCTCTCTTCTTTCTCATGTCCTACTCCAGCTTCCAGGCAGCTGAGGCTGCAGAACTCACAGGTAAGTATTTGTTCTGTTTGTGACTCAGGAGCTGGCCAGCTTATGGGTTTATGTGCAGGCTTAAGGCTTGTGCACATGGCACCTGTGACGTTAGTGCACATGGAATTTGTTCCGAGCGCGGATTCGTCATCTTGAGGAACTGAAACTGAAACTCAGTGATGTTGAGCGGTCGTAATATAGCAGCTGAATTTTTTGTTCTGTTTGTGCGATGTTGAGTGATCGTAATTTAGCAGCTGAATCCTGTGTGAAATAGCTTTTACTGCAGAGATTATGGAATACAAATATCAGAGGTAATTAATTTTAAGAGTGATAATCATTGTATTTACAAGGCACCAAATCTTGATGTAAAAATCGAATCAGAGCACGCACTCTCATCATTCACCAAAGCATTCGCTCACAATGACCAAAACCCAAGGGTACAAAGCACACACACACCAGGAGGGGGGGGGGGGGGGGCAGGAGGAGAGTGGGACAAAAGGGTGGGTATGCAGAGGGGGAAATCACTGCTGGACAGAAAGGTATGTCTTCAAGTTATTTAGACAGAGTGTGTGGCTTTTAAATAGTACAGGGGAAGCTCTTTCCAGTTGTATGAACCAGACTCAGAAATGTGCGGTGACCAACTGTGGAACATCTGTATCATGGAATTTGTTAACAAGTAGAATCAGAATGGAGAGGTCAAGCAGAGCTGTACATTCAGAGGTGGTCACAAAGATAGATAAGTGCAGTACCATTGACAGACTGGTAGCACAATGTATTGATAATTGGAGTTAATGTTATAGAAGACAGTTGTATATGTAACAAACAAAAAGAAGCCATAAACTGTGAAGTTTTATTCAGGGTATTTGTAGTATTACGTACCAAGGTTAGGGTTAGGATGGATAGGGTGAGGGAGTCAAACGGTCATGTTTTTGCAGTTGGTGGGTAGGGTGCGGGTGTCATAGAGTTAAGTGGCATAGAAAGTCGGAAACCCCCTTCCCCCCTCCAAAAAAAAAAAAAAGAAAAAAGGTGAGTGTTACTAAAACAGCTAAGTGTGATGATCCTTTATAAAAGATAAATTCTTTAAAAAAAACAACCTCTAAATAAAACGTATAGCTACGCACCAAAAATTAGAAAAAAAAATCGCAATTTTCACCGAAGAATGCCTGACATGTCTCCAAGATTCTAAGCACTCTGCGCTTAGGAGTGATATTGTAAGTAGGGAGTGTCGTGTATGTGTGGACATGGCTTATGGTGTTGGTTGCAGGGATTGTGGCGGTGTTGTTCTGTGGGATCACCCAGGCTCACTACACCTACAACAACCTGTCTGAAGAGTCCAAGACCAGAACCAAACAGGTGAGAGGGTCACACACAGCACAGCTCTGTTGATGTCTTTTGTTTTATCTTCTTGTTCCCTGTATCTTGTCCAGTAGAAATTACAGATGTTATCCAGCTCTGTTGATGTCTTTTGTTTTATCTCGTTCCCTTTATCTTGTCCAGTACAAATCACAGATGTTATCATCACATTTGAATAGGAGTGCCTGGTCTCCATTCATATTGATTTATTTTTTGATGTCACAATGGATTTTACCATGTGAAACTTGGGCAGCTTTCCCTTTGAGAGCGTGTCGCTGCAGCATCCTCAGTAAGCTGGATCAGAACAGGCAGTGTTGAACACCACTGAAGTGACCCAGTGCAGCAGCAGTATACAGTCTCCTCTGGTGGGTGGCCTGATGGTGACTTGACATTCTGGCTCTGGTGAGATTTCTGCCACTAGGATTTTAGCTGAATGAACTTTGGTTAGTGGTGTGTGGTGTGGTGCGGTGTAGAGATGGAATGAGCGGTGTTGGATCAAAGTGACTTAGGTGGTGCAGAAGTTGGGACAGAGTATGAGAGCTGATCCAGATTCTGTGTCACTTACCATGCAAAACAAAACTGGGAAGGGCAACATACATGAAATTTTCCGAGTCCTTCAAGTCTTGTCATCCTTTCTCTACATACAGTTTCAGCCTTCTCAGTCAAATGCTTTTTGATAGTTGATTGAGATATGGTAGCAAGCTGTGATATTACTGCTTTTCCTAAGTCCTAGATTTTTGAAAACTTCTTGCCAGTCGTGTTTTGCTTCAGAAGGGGAACAACCAGAAGCACATGGGACCGAGTCAGAACTGTAGAGTAAGTGAGGGAGAACTTGAC
>JAPXFY010000031.1:6652070-6659570 GCA_030674185.1 Monoplex corrugatus | reverse complement strand
TCCGAAAGCCACGGGACACTGGCAGGATTTACAGGATCTTTAATCACTGAGAGGTCTGGAAACAGGAAAACTGTCCGTCGTTTGTCCACCAGGTGTGAGGTTCTCAGGCAGAATAAAACCTAGGCCTTCCATTTGAAAGTCTGATGTTTGCCCAATGACTACCATGCTTATGAATTAATGTAAATTAAAATGACCGCCAGTGTTCATGCAGACAGAAAACAGAAACACACAAAACTGAAATGAGAACATGCATTTAATTGATGACACAAGATAGCGGCACATTTTTGGCTCGGTGGGCTTTGTCTTCGTCTTTGTCAAACGAAGACATAATCACATGGACAGCACAGAACAGCTGCTGTTCAACAGAAGATGGACCAGCAGAAGCAGATACTAAGACCGCTGGGCTGGCTCCCATTTAGCGTTTGTGGAAAAACGTGCCTCCAGAATAGGTCTTCACTGCCTTACAGTACTGTTCACTTAGCTGGCTGGCCCAAAGTGCATGACCCCGTGATTAATGAGGGGGGTCAAGGCGCTGCCAGCGAAGATAAACAGACTCCCCTCACTGACAGCGCTGCCACGCTCTGGAATATCTGTCATCGGGGAAATGTACACACTTGTTTTACCTGCTTACAGAAGTCGTCGCTGTTAAGTAGGGGCAGTAAAAACATAAGGAACGAGAGGAGCTTAAAACACACTTTAAAATGATACCAAGAACAATAAGGTTTGTCTTATAAAGCTTTTTTGAAATGTGTCTTAAATATAGCCCGAAATTTAGTTGATGTGTGTTAACATTCAACGAAGACCCAAAAATCGACCTTTTCCATCAATGATTACTCAAGTCTGACAGTTATAACAGGCAAAAGAGCATGCTTGGGAATAAGTTGGATATGTCCACATGCAATAGCACTGACCAGTTTGTCCGTTATATTTTGCTGCTGCCGATGCGGTGAAGATAAAGTACTCCAGTGTAGGGGCTTGCTTCAGGCGGTAGACGGTAAAGGAGTCTCTGATTACACATTCACAGTCTGCATATGGGGCTGCATACACACAGGAAGTATTTGAACACAGCTACTGTCAGATTCAGGTCGGATGGGGAGAGGGGAGTGGGGGAGGGGATGGGCTAGATAAAAGTATTAGGGCCTACAAAGTACACCAATGTGGATGGTTCCTGTCCATTATTTTAATAACACCGTCACTTAGTAACACTGTACATAATCAGGTCATTTATGGAAACAACCTCTGCCTCTTTTGAAGAAAATCAATAGAGTTCTAGGAAAACACAGCATCTGTCCCGACAGAAGTAACACTGAGGCAAAACAAAGAACAATTTAAGTGGTGATTTCTTACTGTTTCTTCCCAGAACCTGGCAAGACGGCTTTGATTCGCGGGGAAACAATGGTCAGTTGCTCCTTCATCAGCACCATGATTTTTTGCATTGGGTCATTGATGCCTCTCACTCTCACTTTCAACTCATTCACAAAAGCATGTGTTTCCTCTCCTCCCTGTTCACCCAGAAATCCCAGTCCAAACTTCCATCCTTTCACAAAGTCTATACAGTGACTTTCCAGTATGTGTTGTTTGGGTATTACCGGTGTGTTACAAAACTCTGACCTGAAGTACTGCATGTATCTCTCTATGTCTGTCTGAAGGTGACAGATGTCTGTGTCTGTGACAGCACGTGCATGTGATATACGTGTGTGAACAGCAGCATGCAATTCATTTAAAGTTTGAAACTTTTCTGCCAGGTCGTGTGCTTTGTTGTGGACTTCGTGACAGTCAGTGCATTCGAACGTTTTGTGAACAACACTCTGACAGATGTTTGCAAGAACTGGTGACTGCAGGTATTTGTGACAATGATTGCCGACAAATGACCTGCCATGATAGGCTTGCACTGTGATTTTGTTCTCTTTCAACACTTTGTCCAAATTCATGGTGACCAGCCCTGACCTGAACGGTAGATCTTTCTGTTGTAGTTGTGTTTTCTTCTCTTCTACACTGTCATACAGATGGTTGATTTCCAGCTGAGTGTTTTCCTGTTTCTTTCTCAGTTCCATGTTTTCTCCCTTCCTCGATATCTCATCAAAGATTTCACTCATCCTGGTTTCAGCTTTATAGAGTTCTTTTTCTTCTTTGTTGATGCTTTGTAGCTGGCTAACATATTGGTCAAACGATGTGGGGTTTTCTTTCATTTCACCTACTTCTCCTACCAAGGACTCAGCAATGCTTTTATCTAGAAGATGACATTCCCGTTCCAGTAAATCGTGATGTTTCTTCACGACACCCAGTAAGATGTGGAGGTAGGGCGGAGCCACATGAGAAAGCGGGATGTTGAACAGTGGAGTGTGGACAACATTGTTATATGTCTTTGCTTTCTTCTTCTGACTGCCATGAAGCTTGTACTGTCGAAAATCACGCTTGATGTTGATCAAATTGCGTTTTGGAACTTCAGGCTGTTCTTTGGTGCCTTTTGCATCTGTGTTTTGGAGATTTTACACCAGAAACATGGATGAACGGACTGTGCACCAGAAATGCCAAAACTCTTCAAAAGAAAATCATAGTCCCCAAAAAGAACAACTCATATCTTCTTTCCCCTCCACTGCATTTTATCCAGCCTTGAAAGCTCTTCCTTGTAAGGCCCTAGCAATTTTGCAAGATTTTGGTGAGAATCTTTGCAGTTGACAAATGTTATCAAACAAGTGTTCTTTTTGGAGTTTGCTTCGGTAACATTGCCAATCTGTAGCATAAACTTGAAACTTTCACCACCATAGTCCCCTCCGACTTTCACCCATATGTGGTCATGTGGAATGTTATTGTCGTGCCATGTGAGTAGCTTTTCTTCTTCGTACTGATCTAGTAGATTTGAGACAAAAGTACACAAATCCTCAATACGCCCTACCGGTGTTGAAACTCTCTCGCCTTCATTGCACAACAGCTGCTCTGTGACAGTGATTTTTCCGCACAAGGCATCGTCCTGAAACGACCTCTCCGCTCTCTCACCTTCCATTTTCACACCTATCGCTTTCAGGAACTGCCTTTGTTTTCTGTATTTTGACCAGCTGAGTCCCAGGCCTGTTCTAAGAGCTGAACCTTGTCGCCGCGAAATCATGGGTTGCTTATATCCAGCAGCTGACATAACTTTTTCTCTTTTCGCTTTGCTTGCTTTGATAATTTCAGAGCTCTGCTGTTTTATTTCATTTTCAGTTGTATTTCCAGACACATGCAGTCGTATGCGTTCTATAAGCTTGACTCTCTTTTTACGGGTAGGTGAAGAGGCCAAAGCTGATGTTTTTCTGGGAATCGTCACCTTCTTCAGTACAAGTGGCTGTCCTTTGGTCTTGCATTTCACAGTGACTCTGTCACCTGAACTGTTCATCTTCAATTTGGTCACCTGGGTGTGAAATTCTTCTTCTTCTCTTGTGAGGGGAAGGGATAGATCTGAAGTTGCACGAAGTTGTTTTGATTTTGAATGAAATGGAGATGTGGCTGTGTCAACTAGCACTGTTTTCTGTGGCGACACTCTTTTCTGTGGTGATGGTGTTTTTGTTTGCGTGCTTGTCACAATCTTTTGTGGAGTTTTCTCTTTGCGAGGAGAGGGTGATGTCTGGCTATGCACAACCATGGTGGTTTTCTTTGGGGTTGATGCAGATACGGGCACAAAGTCTGAAGCATCACTTGCAGTAAATGTTGTTTCACAAGTTGTATTTTCTGGTGTGACTTTGGGCCACCCTCTTTTCTTTCGTTTCGGCCTTCCTCCTTTGCACTGTTGCAGAAACTTGGAACAAATACTAGTCTTCTTCACGTGTTGATGAATCAAACTCTTTCCACAGAACGGAAGCTTCGTCTATTTGATGTTCAGCATTTTGGATGGTTGTTGATGATGGATTTTGTGACAGTTGTCTTATCCTAGCGTGACACTTTACACACAGGGTTTCAGAGTGAACGTCATTTCTATCAAATAGAATGTTTATACCATGAAATTTGTCTAACTCTGGGGCAACATGCTTACAAAGTCTTACGTAGTCGTCTTCAGAAACACGCTTCTTTAATCTACCACCACATACTCGGCACAGTGCATGCAGTCTTTCACAGTGCTTTCTTTTACTGTGTTTCTCTGCACTATCCATTGCAGTAAAAACGAGAAATACTTCCTGAATCAAACTCCCAACACACAGATGACACAAAAATTAACCTATATGAAATTTACACAGGTGTCAAGAAGAAGAAACAAACTTTAAGCAGAACAAAACAGCACATCTGTAGAAACTGGTTAAACTTTGCAAAACACTGTTGAACACAGACAACAAAGCGCCACTTCTAATAGAGCAGAAAGAAGCTGGCACTGACATGAGTCAGCGTGACCCATGCGGGAGGGGGAAAGGAATGCGGGGTCAGGCGAGGGGCAGCTGGGAGGGCAGTGCCAGGCCAGCAGGCTAAGTGCTAAGATTTTGCCTCAGCTGTAAGGCAGTGTCTTGCATCCTACATGAAGACACGTACCAGATTCTTGAAACTGTTTGCCTAGGTATTGGTCAGAGCGGCAGGAGAGTTCCTTCTCCTCATCATATAGTAATATCATGGGAGAACCTTTATCCTTTTTTTATGATTTTTACATGATGATATTTGTACTTTGTGTGGCAGGTTTGCGTGGGGCAGTGGCCTTCGCCTTGGCCATACGCAACACCAAGACTGAGTCTCATCAGTACATGGCGTCGGCCACCATGATGATCGTGCTGGCCACAGTGATCCTGTGTGGGGGCTTCACCACGCCCATGTTACAGTGGTTACAGATCAGGTCAGGAGTCAGTCTGTTACTGGTGCAAGGGGTGGAGTGATGGGCTGGGCGCTAGTCTTTTCGATGATAAACCAGAGTCCCATGTACAACATGGCATCCTGTTTATATATATATATATGTGTGTGTGTGTGTGTGTGTGTGTGTGTGTGTGTGTGTGTGTGTGTGTGTGTGTGTTGTGTGTGTTGTGTGTGTGTGTGTGTGTGTTGTGTTGTGTGTGTTGTGTGTATATGTGTGTGTGTATGTGTGTGTGTGTGTGTTTGCATACGTGAAACAAAGAGAGGGTATCAGCCACCGTCCAGCCAGGCCTGGCTTGTTGTGCAGATGACCTCCATATCTGAAGGTCATCCACTATCTGGATGGGAATGGTGGTCCCACTGCCAAGGTGGACGTAGCCTTTCCCCGCTGTGTGTGATTGTTAACCCTTTGACTCCTACATCCTATCCACCAACTGCAAAAACTTAACCTTTTGACTGCCTCACCTTACCCACATCTTCCTGCAGGAAGCTGACGGATAGGGTGAGGGAATCAAAGGGTTAAGCTTTTGCTTTGCAAGCATGGTTGACAACGCAATCTGCTGGTGGATAAGGCAAGGAAGTTAAAGGGTTAAGCGTCAGAGATGGCTGTACATTTGGAGGCTTGTCAACAATTGTGCTTTTGCCGTAACTGTTTGTCAACTGTTCTGCTTTTATTCTTCCTTCTTATTCTATTCATTCATTTATTTATTTGTTGTTGTTCTTTTTCAGTGAGGGATTATCATTGATGGGGTTTTGTGATTTATTATAATAAATATGTCCATTGCATAATACATCAAATGCAGTTTGACTGATGGTGGTTGATGAGTCGCTGGTGGTGGTTGATGAGTCACTGAATGTGGTTGATGAGTCAGTGATGGTGGGTGATGAGTCATTGACAATGGTTGATGGGTCACTGAATGTGGTTGATGAGTCATTGATGGTGGCTGATGAGTCATTGATGGTGGTTGATGAGTCATTGACAATGGTTGATGAGTCATTGATGGTGGTTGATGAGTCACTGAATGTGGCTGATGAGTCATTGATGGTGGTTGATGAGTCATTGACAATGGTTGATGAGTCATTGACAATGGTTGATGAGTCATTGATGGTGGTTGATGAGTCATTGATGGTGGTTGATGAGTCATTGATGGTGGTTGATGAGTCACTGAATGTGGCTGATGAGTCATTGATGGTGGCTGATGAGTCATTGATGGTGGTTGAGTCATTGACAGTGGCTGATGAGTCATTGATGGTGATTGATGAGTCATTGACAGTGGCTGATGAGTCATTGATAGTGGCTGATGAGTCATTCACAATGGTTGATGAGTCACTGGATGTGGTTGATGAGTCATTGACGGTGGTTGATGAGTCATTGATGGTGGTTGATGAGTCATTGACGGTGACTGATGAGTCATTGATGGTGGTTGATGAGTCATTGATGGTGGTTGATGAGTCATTGATGGTGGTTGATGAGTCATTGATGGTGGCTGATGAGTCATTGATGGTGGCTGATGAGTCATTGATGGTAGTTGATGAGTCACTGAATGTAGCTGATGAGTCATTGATGGTGGCTGATAAGTCATTGACAATGGTTGATGAGTCATTGACAATGGTTGACGAGTCACTGGATGTGGTTGATGAGTCACTGGATGTGGTTGATGAGTCATTGATGGTGGTTGATGAGTCATTGATGGTGGTTAATAAGTCATTGATGGTGGTTGATGAGTCATTGACAATGGCTGGTGAGTCATTGATGGTGGTTGATGAGTCATTGACAATGGTTGATGAGTCATTGATGGTGGTTGATGAGTCATTGACAATGGTTGATGAGTCATTGATGGTGGTTGATGAGTCATTGACAATGGTTGATGAGTCATTGATGGTGGTTGACGTGATGAGTCATTGATGGTGGTTGTTGACTCACTGATGGTGGTTGTTGACTCACTGATGGTGGTTGTTGACTCACTGATGATGGTTGTTGACTCACTGATGGTGGTTGTTGACTCATTAATGGTGGTTGTTGACTCACTGATGGTGGTTGTTGACTCACTGATGGTGGTTGTTGACTCACTGATGGTGGTTGTTGACTCACTGATGGTGGTTGTTGACTCACTGATGGTGGTTGTTGACTCACTGATGGTGATGATGATTGTTTATAGGGTGGGGGTGGAGGAGGAGACAACGGCTGCCTTTGATCAGCAGATGACCTCTGTGGTGACTGTAAGTATTTTCCTCCCTGTCACCTGGTTGTCTTTATCTGTATACATCCTTCTTCTTTCACATTCAACACTCACCATGTGTTCATTAACCCTTTCAGCCCTAAGTACTTCTAGATCTCTAATACCCTCAACCCTATTTTTTGAGAAATTCTAGTAAAAACCGCTGTCTCAGAATAAATCCTTCTAATGCTTAAAAATTTGCCAGGAAGAAAGTATAGGGTGTCTGGAATTCGGTAATATAAACAGGATGTGGCAGAGGAGAGTAGGTGCCGGTAGGTCGCGTACCGCACACCAGCACCATACCAGGCCAGGTCAACCGGACATGTCAGGCCGCTCCTGCGGCCTGCTGGGTACAGAGGTATTAATTGCGCCAGCCGCTGCATCAGCCAGCCGGGTTTAAAGGGTTAAACAATCAGTTTTGAGTTTACTCTTTTTACTGAATCTGAACTTTTTGAGGCTTGTGAAATATTGACAGAAG
>JAPXFY010000031.1:6589570-6637070 GCA_030674185.1 Monoplex corrugatus | reverse complement strand
GAGGCAATACAGAAGATAATGAAGGAGAATGATCTTTTTGGATATTTTCCTTTTTGTTTTTTCTTTTTTTTTTTGTTCTGGGGTTTCAGCTTTGTGTCTATTTTGAACATTCTCTGTTCCATTTATTTCTTCATTTTATTTTTTGTTTTTGTTTGGTAAATTCGGGGCAGATTTCTTCTTAAAAATTGTGATGGTGTTTTACACAGCTGTTGGTAAATTGTTCAACTCTGCATATTATATTTGCATTGTGTTATTGGCTGGTAAAGGTTTATTGCGACTGCCTACCTCTGTCTCTGTCTCTGTCTGTGTCTGTGGGTGGGCTATTTGGTTCTTGTCAAAGAGCCATGGACTTGTGACCACTCCATGTCAGTTTATCTTTCAGGGATTTAAAAAACATACCTGAGTACAAATATCACAAGTTCAATCCCAGTTGACAAGAAACACTGTGAGGGTGCAGACTGGACCAGGAGACCAGTGCCTTGCCGCTCTCCAGACAGTCACCTCCCAATCTCCCGACATCACTTGACAGACATTTCATTAAGCAGAGGGGGACTATCTATGTGTTACATGACCCATTTGGACCCAGTTATCAGTTACCTTGTTTACAAATTGAATGGCAGGGTTGGGAGATGACGAACTCCGGAACTTAGCCACACAACGTGCACCAACCAGGTCCAGCCTAGCCTCCTTACCAAGAGAGAATAGAAGATCCCTTTCTCGCCCCACTTGGTCTTCATCTCTCTTTCAGACAGCCCACCCTGCCACCAGCTTGCATAACTGCCAGCTCCCATCCCCTTACTGTAGTCTCAACATTTAACAGTGGGAAGCTCCCAACTTTGCCTTACTTCAACCACAGGGGTTGTTTGAAAGGCCACAAAAGTGGCCAGGCATGATGCTCCAGACACAGCCCATTTTGCCGTTCAGCAAGGTCTGACTTGCCCCGAATGGGATCCCAAGTTTGCAATCTTTCCAAGCAGCCAGCAGGTCTTTCCCTGAAGTCAGCGGCCAAGCCACAAGATGAATTCAGTCCCAGCCTGCAGGATTAAAAGCAGACCTGTTTGCTGCTCCTCTTAATGTTTCCATCATTCTGGTGGTGTCAGCTTAGAATTTCATAGGTCTGTTTATTCCCCCGTACCCCCTTTCAAGACCTTGCCAGTGTATAGGGTTTTGCTCCCGTTCAGGGACTCTTGTCAGATGATCGCTGATGGATTTGGGTGGAGCACGTATGGAATTGTCTGAGTGCAATGAATCTCTCTTGAACAATTTCAGACTCTCTGTCTTTGTTTGCTTATTTCTCTCTCTGGGGTGTGTGTGTGTGTGTGTGTGTGTGTGTGTGTGTGTGTGTGTGTGTGTGTGTGTGTGTGTGTGTGTGTTGTGTGTGCATCCATGCATGTGTGCGAGTGATGGTGAGTGAGTGAGTGTGTGTGTGTGTGTGTGTGTGTGTGTGTGTGTGTGTGTGGTGTGTGTGTTGTGGTGTGTTGGTGTGGTGTGTGTGTGTGTGTGTGTGTGTGTGTGCTATGTGTGTGTGTGTGGTAGTGTGGTGTGTGTGTGTGTTGTGTGTGTGTGTGTGTGTTGTGTGTGTGTGTGTGTGTGTGTGTGTGTGTGTGGTGTGGTGTGTGTGGTGTGTGTGTGTGTGTGTGTGTGTGTGTGTGTGGTGTGTGAGTGGTGGTGAATGTGTGTGTGTGTGTGTGTGTGTGTGTGTGTGGTGTGGCTCCATGCGTGTGTGCGAGTGGTGTGTGTGTGCTGTGTGTGTGCTGTGTGTGTGTTGTGTGTGTGTGTGCATCCATGCATGTGTGCGAGTGAGTGTGTGTGTGTGTGTGTGTGTGTGTGTGTGTGTGTGTGTGGTGTTGTTTGTGTGCATCCATGTGCGATGTGTGAGTGAGTGGAGTTGTTGGTGTGTGTGTGTGTGTGTGTGTGTGTGTGTGTGTGTGTGTGTGTGTGTGTGTGTTGTTTGTGTGCATCTGTGCATGTGTGCGAGTGTGTGGTGAGTGATGTGTGTGTGTGTGGTGTGTGTGTGTGTGTGTGGTTGGTGTGTGTGTGTGTGTGTGGTGCTCTGCTGTGTGGATGTGAGTGAGTGAGTGTGTGTGTGTGTTGTGGTGATGTGTGTGTGTGTTGTGTGTGTTGTGTGTGTGTGTGTGTGTGTGTGTGTTGTGGTCGAACTTGAAAAGAGTGATAGCAGGGTTCAATCGACCTAAAACACATGAAAATGGAATGAAAACGACTGTTAGTTAAGTGAAATAAGACAGGCAGAAAATGTTGGCAACCGGTCTTTGTAAGCCCTTTGACACCCTCACCCTATCCACCAACTGCAAAAACTTAACCTTTGTATTCCCTCACCGTATTCACCAGCCTATAGTGGACAGGGTGGAGGGGGTTAAAGAGTTAAGTTTTTGCTTTGCTGGCTTGGTTTGACAGTGCAAGGATGCTGGTGGACAGGGTGCGGGAGTCAGAAAAGTTAAGTGAACACAAATGACAAGAAAAAAAAACAAATTCACCAGATTTAGGACAAAAACAACAGATCAGACAACCTCCCTGATGTTTCATTGAGCGTTGAGCCTTCCTTATGTTTTTTGAGTAGTGAGCTGGAGTATCTCAACGCTCAGTGAAACATTGGGGAAGTTTGCAGATCCAGTGATTTTTTGTCCAAAATTGTATATGTGCTTGTGTCCCTGCATTTAAAACTGTATGTGCTCGTGTTCATGAATATATAATTGTGCATGCTTATCTTCATGCATAATCATGTGTGCATGTTTATGTGTATGTGTGTGTGCACAGCAGCAGAATACGGAGGGCGAGGACCAACAGCCAAGGACAGGTCGTCGCAGTCGCTCTGGGAAAGCTTGGCTGGTGGCTAAATGGCACAATTTTGACACTTGGTGAGTCAGCTTTCTTGATGTTGGTAGTTTGTATTTTGTTCAGAGAGAATCGTCACACTCTGACAATTCAATACGCGCTCCTCCCAAATCTGCCAGCAGTTATCTGGCAGACTTCCTGAGCTGTGTGAAATCCTAAGCACTGGTAAGGTCTTGAAATGGGGACTGGGGAAGAGGGGTCTGTAAAACATCATGGATCCACCGAATATGGTGACAGTGAATGACACAACAGGCCACAAAATGGTGACAGTGAGATGGAACAGGCAGCCACCAGAAATGGTGACAGTGAGAGCGCAGACAGACCCACCAGAATGATGGTAAGCAGTGAGATGGACAGCAGGCAGGCCCACCAGAACGATTGTAACAGTGAGATGGACAGCAGACAGGCCACCAACGAGGTAACGTGAGATGGACACAGACAGGCCACAGAATGATGGTAACAGTGAGATGGACAGCAGACAGGCCCACCAGAATGATGGTAACAGTGAGATGGACAGCAGACAGGCCCACAAATGATGGTACAGTGAGATGGACAGCAGGCACCCACCAGAATGATGGTAACAGTGAGATGGACAGCAGGCAGGCCCACCAGAATGATGGTAACAGTGAGATGGACAGCAGACAGGCCCACCAGAATGATGGTAACAGTGAGATGGACTGCAGACAGGCCCACCAGAATGATGGTAACAGTGAGATGGACAGCGCAGACCACCAGAGATGTAACAGTGGATAGACGCGACAGGCCACCAGAATGATGGTAACAGTGAGATGGACGGCAGACAGGCCCACCAGAATGATGGTAACAGTGAGATGGACAGCAGACAGGCCCGTTTTCAGTGTTGCAGGCTGGGACTGAATTTGAGATAAGGATCTTGAGTCCACAGCTCTTTCACAGGATCTGACAGGCCCATGAAAAAGTGTGGACCTGGCGAGGGGTTGAACTCACAACCCCTTGCATTATGGGAGTTGTGCTTTGACTACTAAGCTAGTTGGCCACTGGTGCCCAGGGCTATTTTGTCTTCATGTTGTTTTCTGGACTTTTTGTGGTTGGTTCAGTTAGCTACAATACCTTGATGATAACTCAGGATTTCGTGAGTTCGACTCTAGGGCAGATGACAGGTTTTTAGTGGCCCATTAGTTCTGTTGGTGGACTGCCATTTTCATAACGCGGAGGTTCTGGATTCAATCCTTAGGTGGGCCACAATTAGACTTCTAATGGAATGATCTGGATTCTACTTTGTGTGGGTACTTCCTAGAATTATGCTGTGGAGTTCCATCCAGGATTGAGACTGCATGACAGGGCTGTACACTGCGCTTACTATCATAATATATCCTGGCATCAACCAGGCCTGAAGATACAGACACCTGCAATATTGGTCAGGGGATTTGATGCATCCGTGAGGTCGATGAGATTCATATATGGTCCCAGTTTTCCCAGCGAGCCCACAGCATGTTCAACTCCGGGTGGGAGCTGATTGGGGTTGACAAATCCTGCAATGATTTTGACAGGACTGATTCAAACCCACAACCTCCCAGTTGGTAGTTTGTTGCGTTCACCACTGCACCATGTGACTTTTGGTGGTGGTGGTGTTGTAATTTGTATTTGGTATAATGGTGAGCTTGGTTTTAACTTGCTCGGGATGGAGAGTTTTTTTCCCCATTTAGGAAAAAAAAAATCACAAAACATAAAGGAACAGAATGAAACTCAGATCTGAATATTTACATGCTGGGTTAGTTCATGCCAAAATATTGAAGTTCTTCCTTGAATATTTCTTCTTCGTGTGCCATGTTGAAAATACTCCAAATTTTGTGGTCAGGATCACCTTACAGTCACACACTTTGATCAGCTCCATGAACACACAGTCAAAGGTGGAGGTCTTTGTATGCACAAAATAACATGAATAAAGTAGACTTTGCTCAGGGTAAAAAAAAAAATGTTAGTGACATTGTATAAATAAATGTTACAAATTGTTACACAAGGGAATTTGGAAAAAAAGGAGCACACTGGATGCTTCAGTCCCTATGCACTGTTTTCCTAATAATCAGTGTAGTTCTGCACTGAGTGATACAGTTGGAAGTAGGTGATTGGTCTTGTTGGGCTGGCATAGTTTGTCACAGAGGGCAGCCCCACACTTTTTACACCAGTTGGGGGTTTGCCGCAGTTGAACCTCCAGGTGTCTTCCTGCTGCCAGCACTACACAATTTGACACATGGCACTTCCTATAGTTCTTCCTGCCACTGGGGATGGGTGGCAGAGGACAGGAGAAGTGCTCATTCTGCTTGCCACTCAGTTCTCTTATGCATATCTGATCTGTTTATGACAGTAGAATTTAGAAAATCTTCTGTCACAAACTGATTGAAGAAATCAATGGGGGGCGTGGCACTTAGCTGGGACATGCAGGCCACAAGAGCCAGAGAACGGAGGCAAAGTGGGGAAAAAACTAAAATCTTCGTGCCAGTCACGCATAAGAAAGTCAATGAAATCTTCATCAGACATGTGACTCACTGTACATGGCCCACTGACCGCTCTCCTTACATGACATGTACGCCCACCTCCCTCTCCCACTTCACTGTCGTCTGAAACTGAGTCACTGTCAGTACCTTCTTCCTAGCAGTTTTCATCACTGGAAACACTTTCACCATCATCTTCATCATACTTATTGATGTCGGATCCTTCAGTCTGAAGCACTTCAATCACTTCAGCCGCAATAAAATGCCGCTGTCGTGATCTACTTTGCTCCAAAACTCATACTTGCCTGCAACGCCATTTTCGATACGTATGCAGATTAGCAAGTCATGTGGGGTGCCGAAGTCAATCGTTTGCCGATGAGTGTACTGCTATGGAATCTCATGAAGTAACTTTCCACTCGACCCTTGACACGTCTGCAATGCCCAGTGTAGCTTCGGTTGGCATGCTACGTCACAAGGGAAGCGTGGAAAACTTTTTAATTCGAACCTCTTGCTCCCGTCGTCCAAAACTGAGCCTTAGGTCACGAACGCTATAGCGTTCTGTCATGCTAAGAGAGTTAAACTGTTGTCTTTTTACTTGAGTGTTGTTTTTATTTAATGTGGTGTTAGTCCTGATATGGTTGTAGTATTTGGTTGAGCTATAAACAATATGAACCTGAACCTGAACTGTTTTTGTCACATTAAAAAAAAAAAAAATCAAATGAATCACCGTGTGGAATTCAGTCTGCTCTTCCCATGGGAACACATGTTGCTGTAATACAACACCACTCATTTTTTGTTTTTTGTTTTGTTTTTGTCATTGTTTTTTGTGTGCATGTGTTTTTTGTTCATGTGTTTTTTTTCTTCTACAGAATTTTGCTGGCAATTACTCCTTTGTTGCCGTAAGATCGTTAACCTTTTCACAACACTGCCCCACTACAGCTACTATGCCCTGTGCACACTGGGTGCAGGAAGCAGAAATGCCCTGAGGACACCCTATTTTGGTCATTTTTATTTATTTTTCTTGAACAGGCCGTAAAAGCGAGCTTATTGATGTTAGAACAACTTTTGCAGATCATTCCTTTTATCTCCCTGGTGAAGTAAAAATTTCTGTAAAGATTCATTTAGTTAGTATTTTGTGCTTTTGAAAATGTCAACGGTGTCAAAATCAAAAATCCCAAACAGCCACAGGAGATTCATACAAAGTGTTATTTTTAGCATATGATGGCCAAAAACTGTAGAAAAAAAGACATAAAAACAATATTTCAACATTTTAGAACATAATGGTAACATAATGGAACATAATGGTGTAGGGTCGCGATGTCTTGAAAGACAAAGGGCTGCAAACCGCATGTTTCGGCAGCTGAGAAAACAGGTAGCCTGCTTGCGGAAATTTCTGAAGATTTTCTACCCAGGTGGTGCATCATTTTCATTGCCACTGTTATCACTGGCAGTGTCAACCTCAGTGTCGGCTTCACATTGATCAGGACAACTTATTTCTAGCTAAAAATCTGGCTCCAAGACTGAATGATTTGTTGCCTGACTACTCGAGTGAAAGACGGCACTGTCAGCGACGATCGCACATTGTTCGTCTGCTTCAACTTCGTCTTCATCTGTTGAATATGCAGGATCGTCGTCGTTTTGCGGTACATCATCCTCAAAATCTTCCACTTCAGCACTTTAGTTACTGCTTTCATAATGATCAACGTTTAGATCATCGTCAGAACCGGCCTCAATAATCTGCTACTTCGGCGGCGGTGAAAGTTGTCCGTCTAGCCATGTTTCAGCAGTGTGAACGACGCGGGTAACATGAAGAGACAAAGAATTGAGGTTGGTTGCTTTCAGCACAAATTAACCAGTGAAATTGCCCCTTTTAAGCCAAAAAAGTGACATCATATGACGTAGAAGGGTTTCATTGTGTAGTTTCGACACGTTTTTAGGGAATTTCCAGTGACGTACTGACACGTTTAATTTTAGAACAGGTGTCGCGAACATTCTCATTACGTGTCCACAGCGACCTTTTGGCTGAAGCGAGCGGGCTCGCTACTTGTTCTGACGGCATAGTCAGGCGTAGTGACGATTCTCGTGTCATGTCACGAAAAGGTTAACATGTGCTGCATTATATGTTGCACACAGAATCTCAGTTTATTGTCTCACCACTTCTAGATCACCACTTAGCCACTTAAAATGTAGTGGTTCTCCCTCTGGGATACCTGGGGCTCTCTCAGCATAAATAATATCCCCGTCTTCTGGAAATGGACTTTGTCAAGTACAGATAGAATTATCATTATTATTATTATCAATTATATTATCATTATTATTATATTATTTTATAATAATCATTATTAATTATTATTGTTGTTGTTGTTGTTTATACTCTGTGCTTTTTCATCTTGTTATGGGTGACATTTATTATTATTATTATCATTATTATTATTATCATCATCATCATAATTATTTATTATCGTTGTTGTTGTTGTTTATTATGCTCTGCCTTTTCATCTTGTTGTGGATGATTATTTGCTATAATTATTGTCATTGTTTATTATTATTAAATCTGCCTTTTCATCTTGTTGTGTGTGACTGTTTAATAATTTTCAGTTTCATGAAGCCCCTGCTGACCAACAGTAGGCCCACCTTGATAGACACCATGCCCAAGTGTTGTCTCCCTTTTGCCAAACTCTTCACCACAGAGGAACAGTTATCACAGGTGACACGAGTTGTGTGTGTTGTGTTGATGGTGTGTGTGTGGTGTGTGTGTGTGTGTGTGTGTGTGTGTGTGTGTTTTAATAACCACTTCCTGTGTGTGTGTGTGTGTGTGTGTGTGTGTGTGTGTGTGTGTGTGTGTGTGTGTTAACCACTTCTCTGTGTGTGTGTGTGTGGTGGTGTGTGTGTTGTGTGCGCACGTGTGGGTGTTGTGTGGTGCGTGTGTGTGTGTGTGCTGTGTGTGGTGTGTGTTTATAACACTCTCTGTGTGGTGTGTGTGTGTGTTGTGTGTGTGTGTGTGTGTGTGTTATACCACTTCCTCTGTGTGTGTGTGTGTTTGTGTGTGTGTGTTTAATAACCATTCCTCTGTGTGTGTGTGTGTGTGTGTGTGTGTTGTGTGTGTGTGTGTGCTGTGTGTGCGCAGTGTGTTTGTGTGTGTGTGTGTGTGTGTGCGCAGTGCTGTTTGGTGTGTGTGTTGTGTCTGTGTGTGTCTGTGTGTTGTGTGTTTTAATACCACTTCCTTCCACAGTGTCATTGCATTTTGGTATTGCTGTGTGCCAGGCAACATATTGCTTTCTTCAGTATTGTTCATTCATATATTGAGACATCTCTGAGATTTTGGGCGTGTTTTTAGTTTGTTTGTTTGTTTGTTTTTGTACACTTTGGCTATGGCGTGAGATAACGTTCCATATTGTTGGCAGCACCAGAATCATGTCGCTCAGTGTCACTTTCAGTTTAAGGTTTTTCTGGTTCAAAGTTTACATCATCATCGTCGCCCATTATCATCATTTGCTAAAGAGGATGGTGTTGGTTCTGTCCATCTGCTCTTCATTGTCCAGAATCATTACCTTTGATCTTCCGAGTTCTTTGCCTCCATTATCTTGATCATTTCAGAGCTTAAAACATCCCGCATCTGGGTGGAATTCCATGATTTCGGTTTGTCAAAAAAAAAAAAAAAAAAAAAAAAAAAAGACCCCCCCCCCCCCCCCCCCCCCCCCCCCCGAAAGGAGCTAGGCATCCGTGATCGGCTTGCAAGCGTTCATAGCAACGGCGCACAAGTTATGGCCCCTGGTTTTTCTTGGAAGAAGTTTCCGGTCGACTTCTTGGAAAAAACAAAATGGCGGAGCGCGCAGACATTGTTCAAGCGGGTCAGACTTTTGACGACTCTTTAATTAAAAACAAGTGGAAATGGGAGTCAGAAAGTTGACAAAGAAGTCATTATGTGTTTACAGCAATTTTTGTGCTCTTGAAATTATGTCCAGAAAGCCGAAATGGCATAGATTTACACTTGGTTTTTAAGAAATTTTCCCAGGGAGCATGCCCCCGGACCCCCCTAGTTTCAGTGGTTTTTTCCTCCTCCTGTTTTAAGCCCTGTCATTTACATCTTCTAAAACTTCCAGAACATTGTATCGCTTGAAAAAGGCTAGTGTGTTGAAACCTGACACTGAGCCTCCATCTTGAATCTGATTATTGGTCTCTGAAGTCTGACACTGAGTCTGTGTCTTAATCTGATTATCGGTCTCTGAAGTCTGACACTGAGTCTGTGTCTTAATCTGATTATCGGTCTCTGAAGTCTGACTCAGTCTGTGTCTTAATCTGATTATCGGTCTCTGAAGTCTGACACTGATCTGTGTCTTAATCTGATTATCAGTCTCTGAAGTCTGACACTGAGTCTGTTCTTAATCTGATTATCAGTCTCTGAAGTCTGACACTGAGTCTGTGTCTTAATCTGATTATCAGTCTCTGAAGTCTGACACTGAGTCTGTGTCTTAATCTGATTATCGGTCTCTGAAGTCTGACACTGAGTCTGTGTCTTAATCTGATTATCGTCTCTGAAGTCTGACACTCAGTCTGTGTCTTAATCTGATTATCAGTCTCCCCCAACACTCTGAAGTCTGACACTGAGCCTCCATCTTGAATCTGATTATTGGTCTTTGAAGTGTGACACTGAGCCCCTATCTTGAATCCGATAATCAGTCTCCAAAGTTTGACATTGGGTCTCTGTCTTAAATCTGATTACAGGTCTCTGAAGTCTGACACCAGGTCTCTGTCTTAAATCTGATTATCAGTCTCCGATCTCTGACACTGAGCCTCCATCTTGAATCTGATTATCGGTCTCCGAAGTCTGACATTGGGTCTCTGTCTTAAATCTGATTATTGGTCTTTGGCATTTTCCAAAACTTTACAAATGGTGATAATAATATTTAGAAGGATTAAAGGCATAGAACTGTGCTGTGATATCCCTAGAAGAGGCAGCTTCTGTTAACAGTATTCTCTCCTTTTTAGTTTTCTGAAATTTTGCAGGGGAAAATAACATGTTGGCTATAGTCACAGGCGCATGAAAACATGAAAATGGCCATGTGGTCACCACAGGATGAACAGTGAAGGGATCAATGGAAAAAAAAAATATAATATATCTCGACTTGTGCAGTGCCTTGGTCAAGTTGGTGATGTTAATCCCAGGTCGCTCATCCGGCTTCACAACCCCCCTGCCCACCCCACCCCCCCTCCACCCTCAAGATCATTCAGTCCAAATCCCAGTGCCATGAAGCCCCAAAGTGACAGGGATATCTAGCTGCCATAGGCCACCCACCAGAGGAGACATGGCACTCCTGCTGGATCACTTTGGTGTTCAGTGGTGACAGTTGTGTTCCAGCTTGCTGTAGATACTGGTTACTGAGTCCCTCACTGATGATGGCAATTGCTCAATCTGTGTGATTTAATAGTAGTAAGAAACTCGGTGGACAGCCGGACAGCAGAAGGTCCTCAGAGGAGAAACCTCCGTCAAGCAAGTGTTTCATCCCTTAACTCCTGACACTCTAAGGGGGCCGGGCCACATCCATGTCATGACTCCTGGATGCCGCTCTGTTGTTGCCCTTTTTTTTTTTTTAAAAGAAATCTCTGTATATTTTAGATGTTTCAACTTCGTTGTATTGATTGAAACTGATTAGGGTATTTCTTTTTTTTTTTAATATGATTAGTTCAAAGTTATTTTTTTTTTACTAGGAATAGGAGTAATAGTAGTAGTAGTAGTAGTAGTAGTAGTAGTGGTAGTTGTAGCAATAGTAGTAGTATTGTTTAGTATTTGTAGTCATACTTCTTGGATTTTTTTTTCATATTCCGTTGTGTTATCCTTGTTATGGTAAATTATAAAACAAAGATACAGAATCAGCCTTGATCTTTTCCCAAGTCTTTCGTGAAATGAACTGGTTTGTTGCTGGTCGTTTTTATAGTCGTCATTGTCATTATCAGCATCATCCACATGGTTACTATGATCGTGTCAGGGTTGCGGCAGCGGTCGGGATCATGACTCTGACACTGACATGATAATTGATGAGAACCAGCTGTCCATTGGTGGGATGTCTGATGGCGCCTCATCGGAGCAGGCTGCCTCTGGGGTCTCTGAAGACACCACCCGCAAGGAGCCATTGCAGGTGAGGTTACAATAGTAATTATGTGCATGTTTTGACGTGAGTGGTTTTTTTTTCAGTTTGTTTTTCATGTTCTGTGTTTGAATGAATACAGTGGAGCTTCTCATTACAATCCTACTGTCTTTATCAGAATGCTGGGGGCTCTTTCAGTATATATAGCATCCTGTCCTGGAAATTTTGTGCCAAAAATTTAATCTTTTCTCTCATTCTCTTTGTATCTGCCTTGCTCCTTTGCTTTCTGTCAGCACTGTTTTTCTCATTTTTTGCCTTGCTGGTCTATTTAACTACATATTTTTTCCATAAAATGTTCTCTCTTCTAGGATTGATAATATGGTACTATACATATTAATGTCATTTTTAGCTCTAAGAAAAAGTAAGCAGCTTAGCACAATTGTCCGGACTTAGCCAGTTTTTTGTGTATGTTTTCCATAACGTTTTCTCTCAGGTGGGATTGATAATATGGTACATACAGATTAATGTTATTTTTAGCTCTAGTCTAAGGAAACATAAACTGCTTAGTGGCGATTGTAGGGACTTTATGCCAGTTTTTTTGTGTATGTTTTCCATAACGTTTTCTCTCAGGTGGGATTGATAATATGGTACATACAGATTAATGTTATTTTTAGCTCTTGTCTAAGGAAACGTAAACTGCTTAGTGGCGATTGTAGGGACTTTATGCCAGTTTTTATGTATGTTTTTGTGTACTTAATTATGTTTATGCTCTGTAATCAGTTTTTTAAATCCTGGTGGTGATAAACTGGGTGGAATGGCCAATATCAGTGGCTTATCCTTGGATCATTATAACTTCAACAGTTTTTTGAATTATGGCTTGTTATTGCCACAGAATTCAGGTATTACTCATGATGAAAAAGTATGACCAGACATAATAGTAATCATTATAACTTCGACATTTTAAGAAAATTCTGGCTTGTTATTTGCCACAGAATTCAGGTATTACTCATGATGAAAAAGTATGACCAGACATAATAGTAATCATTATAACTTCGACATTTTAAGAAAATTCTGGCTTGTTATTTGCTACAGAATTCAAGTATTACTCATGATGAAAAGTATGACCAACATAATAGTAATCATTATAACTTCGACATTTTAAGAAAATTCTGGCTTGTTATTTGCCACAGAATTCAGGTATTACTCATGATGAAAAAGTATGACCAGACATAATAGTAATCATTATAACTTCGACATTTTAAGAAAATTCTGGCTTGTTATTTGCCACAGAATTCAGGTATTACTCATGATGAAAAAGTATGACCAACATAATAGTAATCATTATAACTTCGACATTTTAAGAAAATTCTGGCTTGTTATTTGCCACAGAATTTCTGGTATTACTCTTGATGAAAAAATATGAGCAGTTGTAACAGTTTTGGTAATTGACCAAGAAGTTAATTAATTGCCTTAACATTTGTGGGTCAGGAATGTAGCAGCAACGAATAATCTACTACTTCTAGTAAAAAGGATATGTAAGGAAGGAAAAATGTACAAAATTAAGTATATGTCGGTGTGGGATTTGGATATATCTATATATATGTGTGTATATGTATATATGTGTGTGTTATATATATATATATGTATATGTATATATGTGTGTGTGTGTATATATATATATATATATATATATAATATATATATATATATATAATATATATATATATATAGAGAGAGAGAGAGAGAGAGAGAGAGAGAGAGAGAGAAAGAGAGAGAGATAGATAGATAGATAGATAGATAGATAGATAGATAGATGATAGACAAACAAACAAATATATCAAGGGTTATCTGCTGGATTGGTGTACTACAAAAGGAATAAGGACGGCAGATACACCCTTCTGGCTGGTAACGCTCAAATTGTACTTGTGAGATTTTTACAGTTTAAAAGCTGAGGCTCCACTGTATTGATGAAGGCTGTTGTTGGAATAGTTCTTTAGTAGTGTCTCGTCTGTGTGTGAGGATTTTTGGGGGATGGGAGTGATAGTGAGAACTTTGTCAGTAAGGATCGTCTGCATGTGCATTTAATATTTTCTTATTTCAAAGTGTTCTAATTGGTATTGATTTATTTAAAGAGTTCATTGTTGTTATTGGTGTGTGTGTGGTGTATGGTTATTTTAAATGTGCTGTGAATATTTAAAGACTTCATAATGATTGCTGATATGTATATGGTATAGATGTATATATGGTATAGATGTATATTTATTTTAAATGTTGTGGATATTTGAAGATTTCATCGTGATTTATGTAGTGTGTACTGTGTTCTAAAATGTCTTGTGGATGTTCATATGAGGATTTTTAAATGCACTTGTGTGAGTTTTCCGTAGTGTGTGCATGTAAATATGTTTATTTTATTTCCGAATGTTTTTTTGAATGTTGATTTGATATGCTCATTGATTGCTTGTATGTTGTGAGTGTTTTCAGTAATGTGTATATACATTTAGTTTTCTGTGGATTTTGTAAATGTTGTCATCAGGAAGAATTTAGCATTTGTGACCCAGCATGGGATAAGCTGGCTAAAGTGCAAAATTAAAAAAAATTTTGTTTCTTAAATCATATGAAAATTTCAAAGTGTATAAATTAAGTATGTTTGCACTTTGGAGGTGTACTTTTGGAAAGGAAAGTAATAATCATAGTAAGTTTTAAAACCTTTGAGAAACAGAAAAGAGTTTTAGAATTATGATATGATAAAACTTTGGTAAGTTGAACATTACATCTCTAACCTTTTGACTCTTGCACCCTATCCACCAACAGCAGAAATTCAACCCTGTGACTCTCTTACCCTATCCACCAGCTTCTTGCAGGAAGCTGATGGATAGGGTGAGAGGATCAAAGGATTTAGTTTTTGCTTTGCTAGCATGATTGACAATGCAGGATGCTGATAGATGGGGTGCGGGAGTCAAAGGGTTAAGTCTTGAAATTTGGAAAGATCTCAATTGGCGTAATTTTTACTTTCTGCAGTTATTGTCCACCGTAATTATGTGTCTGGCTGTGTCTTTAGTCAGGTTTTCCTGTGTTGGACCACATTTAGGGGTCTTCCGTTAAGTGTTTGTATGGGAGGTTTATTGTATTTTTCAGTTATGCATTCACTCACTGTTCATGACACAGTGAATTGACTGTTGTTTGTTCTCTGTCTGTCCCCCCCCCCCCCCCCCCCCCCAGCACCTTTTGATACAAATTTGTGGATGTCTCTTGTGTGTACACTTTAAAATTGATCGTTTCCCTGACCCCTTTTTACCTGCTTAGTCGTTATTTGTGTTTTTATGTCTCTTGTGTGAACACTTTAGGAGGGATCGTTTCCCTGTCCCCTTTTTACCTGCTGAGTTGTCCTTTGTGTTTTTATGTCTCTTGTGTGTACACTTTAGGAGGGATCGTTTCCCTGTCCCCTTTTTACCTGCTAAGTTGTCCTTTGTGTTTTTATGTCTTTTGTGTGAACACTTTAGGAGGGATCGTTTCCCTGTCCCCTTTTTACCTGCTAAGTTGTCCTTTGTGTTTTTATATCTCGTGTGTACACTTTAGGATGGATCGTTTCCCTGACCCCTTTTTACCTGCTAAGTCGTTATTTGTGTTTTTATGTCTCTTGTGTGAACACTTTAGGAGGGATCGTTTCCCTGTCCCCTTTTTACCTGCTAAGTGTCCTTGTGTGTTTTATGTCTCTTGTGTGAACACTTTAGGAGGGATCGTTTCCCTGTCCCCTTTTTACCTGCTAAGTTGTCCTTTGTGTGTTTTATGTCTCTTGTGTGAACACTTTAGGAGGGATCGTTTCCCTGTCCCCTTTTTACCTGCTAAGTTGTCCTTTGTGTGTTTTATGTCTCTTGTGTGAACACTTTAGGAGGGATCGTTTCCCTGTCCCCATTTTACCTGCTAAGTTGTCCTTTGTGTTTTTTATGTCTCTTGTGTGAACACTTTAGGAGGGATCGTTTCCCTGTCCCCATTTTACCTGCTAAGTTGTCATTTGTGTTTTGTTAGACTTGCCAAAAACAAAAACAAAAAGAGAACATCTTAGACTTGCCAAAGGATGAAATATGTGTGTGTGTCTTCTTTGTCCTTGTTCTTATCTTATTCTTCTTGTGTTTGTTGAGTGTTGTACATGCCTGAATTTGTGTCCTGAATTATGTGTTGATTTATCTTGTGGTCAGCATGGGTTTAACAAATCAGATTCGGGCTGTTTTTATTGGGGCTAGTGCATTGCTGCAGTGCAGAGCAAACTTTTTTTTCTTTTGTCTGTTTGTGTGCATTTCTAAAAAGTGGATGTTTCTATTGAATTCTGCCTGGGTAACTCCTGGAATTTCTAACATGCGCTTAATATGTACTGCACATAGGACCTTGGCTTATTGTCTCATCCAAGACAAATCACTTAACCCTTTGACTCCCACATCCTATCCACCAGCTGCAGAGACTTAACTCTTTGACTCCCTCACCCTATCAAATGGTTAAGGTTTTGCTTTGCCAGCATGCTTGACAATGCAGGCTACTGGTAGACAGGGTGTGGGAGTCAAAGGGTTAAGATCTGATGATTTGAGGGGTGAGGAGGGGGGACATGATTTGAACTCAGGATTCTGGTATACATGGCATCTGGTTTAACCACAAGGCCACTTCCTTCCACTTTTGGTTATTTTTAATCACACTTGCAGTCGCTCATTGCAGTAAAATTTTGCTGCATAAAAATTAAAATTGTAAGCGTTTTGCTGTGTGTGGGCATTTAATTTTAGTTTCTTTATAATCTTTGCTATTGCATTTGTTTTTTAAAAATTTAGTATTGATTCTGTAATGTAATGTAAAAAAGATAATTGTCTATGATAGTGCAGGTGTTGCATATTTTTTCCCCATGAAGTCCTCACCTCTTTTTAAAATTATTTTTTTTAACGTCTGTTGATTATTGTGATCTATTTTGTTTGTTTTTGTGCATGTATGTGTGGGTGTGTGCATGTGCATATGTGTGTGTGTGTGTGTGTGTGTGTGTGTGTGTGTGTGTGTGTGTGTGTGTGTGTGTGTGTGTGTGTGGTGCGTGCGAGCGTACACATGTGTCTGTGTGTGTGTGCGTGTGTGATGTATGAGTGTATGAGTGTATTCATGCACATGTGTTTGTTTGCTTATGTGTGCATGTATTTGTCTTTTTGTTTTTGTTGTTGTTTTTTATGTGGGTGCATGTGTTTTGCTTTCTTGTGGTGTTGAGAATTGGAGTGTTGATGTGTGGAAAATTGGATGAGTTCCTGTAGGTATAATTTGTTTTGTTAAAATGCATGATTTCAGATGTGCTATCTTTTTTTCTTCTTCCTATTTTGCTGGGCTGTCTTCTGTTCCTCTTCTGTGTCAGTAGCCCCCACACCTTTTATTTTGGATCTCCAAGACACCTTGAAACTCACCAAAATGAGATCATTGCCATGAGAGCAAGGCATCAATGATGACGGAATCAGGAACAGTGTTTTCACAATGTCATGATGATGACAGTGGGGATGATGGTGTGATGCTGATGAGTTTTCTACAATTATTATTGATAACGCTTGACAGGGCTGTACTCTGCACTTAATTTCGTAATATATCCTGACATTAACCAGGCCTGAGAAATGCAGGCACTTGTAGTGTTGGTCAGAAAATTTGAGTAACACCCTCAGTGACATTGCCTTAATCCTTTTCCTACCAAGAAAATAGGTCACTGTACTAACTATTGACCAAGTAATGTTAGGAGAGAGACTTCAGAAACACTCAAATTACGCCCGTTTTTTTGCCATTTTTGCCGCTTAAAATGTCGTGTAAACGCAGAAAGGAAATGACAAGAGTATACTCCCTTTGCCAGAACAGGATTCATGTCAGCAATGCGGTCAATTTGTATTTATATACTCGAAACTGAAACTACGGTTCAGGGTACACGGAGTGTGTTAAGTGGATGAGACTCAGCTGTGTGGTCCCAGTCTTCTCAATGAGCTCACTGCACACTCAGCTCTGAGTAGGAGTGGGTAGGGGTTAACAGAAATTTCAGTGATTTATTTTTTTAATGATGGGCATTGGAGTCCATGGTCTCAAAGCAAGTAGACCATTATTATGCTGACCATTTCGCCACCTTGTCTGGTGTTGTTGTTTTTTTTTCGTCCTTTTTTTTTTATCTAAATTTTGGCAGTTTTATAATTCATTGACTATGCTTTGCTTTTTCTGTCTGTATTCTTTTTTTTCCTATGTATTTATTCTTTCTGTTTTGTTTAGTATGCAGTTTGTAGTTTTACAGATATTTTGCTTTTATTTTGTTTGTAAAATTTCTGTTAATTTACTGTGAATGAGACTTGTAATTGGCATTTTCTGCGTGGATGAGATCTTTTTTTTTTTTTTTTAATTTGGTAGAGGTTCTTTTTTTCATGCTTGTTTTAGCTTGGTGTTTTTTTGGATGACGTATTTTAGGTTTTGTGAATGTGTGTGTGTGTGTGTGTGTGTGTATGTTTTTCTTGTGGGTGTACAAGTTTGAAGATGGACTTCATGGTCAGTTTGAAGCTGATGACCGACCTTTAACTCCCTGAGCATGTGAGTTTGGTATTGGCTGTGGTTCTCTTTTTTTTCTTCTTCTTCTTAGTAGTATGCGGCTGTTTGTTTTTAGCTTAAACTGTGCGGTATACATAGCTCTGCCTTTTTGATATTTAGTTGTTGGTGATGGATGCTTCTGATCTAATGTCTGCTGTAGTTACCTTTACCAGTATGTGATGGACATATTTTGAAGTGTGTATATTATAATCTCTCCTTTGTTGCTTATCTAATGCACTTTGTGTGGGGATGCTAGTTACATTTGACGCAACATAGAAAAACCTGGCTACGATATAAAAATTGTTATGTCTTGAGTTTTTACATTTTGTTTAAAATTTCAGTGTTTATACATTAGCAAGCAAAACCCAGAAATTCTTTTAAGTATTAAAGTTTTCTGTTTAAACGCATTTAATTTTTGATTTTGTTTATCTATTCTTTTTTTTAAGGTGCTTTCATTTTTATAACTTCAGGGAATTGAAGATTAGATCGTTAAAAACTGGATATATGGAGTTTTGGGATTTGAAGATTAGATTAGTAAAGACTCAAAATATGGAGTTAGGGGAATTGAAGATTAGATTGTTAAAGACTCAAAATATGGAGTTAGGGGAATTGAAGATTAGATTGTTAAAGACTCAAAATATGAATTAGGGGAATTGAAGATAAGATTGTTAAGGACTCAAAATATGGAGTTTGGAGTTTGTTCAGAAGGGATTCGTCACCCATATGTGCTCCATCCAAATCTGCCAGCAATTACAGGCAGGCTTCCTGAGCCTGCGCAAAAGCAAACAATGGAAAAAAATCTCAGTTGTCGTCATTTTGATCCTATCCATTTAGTTTTTGGCTACAGCTGTGTTTGGCTACCTGTCTGTTTAGCTGGTTTTTCCCATATTGCGTTAGTTTTGGCTACAGCTGTTTGGCTACCTGTCTGTTTAGCTGGTTTTTCCCATATTGCGTTAGTTTTGGCTACAGCTGTGATTTGGCTACCTGTCTGTTTAGCTGGTTTTTCCCATATTGCATTAGCTTTGGCTACAGCTGTGATTTGGCTGCCTGTCTGTTTGGCTGGTTTTTCCATAGTGCGTTAGTTTTGGCTACAGCTGTGTTTGGCTACCTGACTGTTTGGCTAGTTTTTCCCATACTGCATTAGTTTTGGCTACAGCTGTGTTTGGCTACCTGTCTGTTTAGCTGGATTTTCCCATACTGCGTTAGTTTTGGCTACAGCTGTGATTTGGCTACCTGTCTGTTTAGCTGGTTTTTCCCATACTGCGTTAGTTTTAGCTACAGATGTGATTTGGCTACCTGACTGTTTGGCTAGTTTTTCCCATAGTGCGTTATTTTTGGCTACAGCTGTGTTTGGCTACCTGTCTGTTTAGCTGGATTTTCCCATACTGCGTTAGTTTTGGCTACAGATGTGTTTGGCTACCTGTCTGTTTAGCTAGTTTTTCCCATACTGCGTTAGTTTTGGCTACAGCTGTGTTTGGCTACCTGTCTGTTTAGCTAGTTTTTCTCATACTGCGTTAGTTTTGGCTACAGCTGTGATTTGGCTGACTGTCTGTTTGGCTGGTTTTTCCCATAGTGCATTAGTTTTGGCTACAGCTGTGTTTGGCTACCTGTCTGTTTAGCTGGATTTTCCCATACTGTGTTAGTTTTGGCTACAGCTGTGTTTGGCTACCTGTCTGTTTAGCTGGTTTTTCCATACTGCGTCGCATATGGAGACTAAGTAGTTTGTCTTATGTGACACTGACGTATAGATAACAGCATAGATAACTTTGTGTTGTTTTGTTTTGGTTCACTTTACCTTCAATTCCTTTATTTTCAGAAGGTCATTTCGTTTGTTTATTTGTTTGGTTGTTTTTGTTTGTTTTTCCTAGAAAACCCTGCTCTTCTTTGAGATCTGTTTTTGCTGGGAGTTCTGAGGCCACTAATACAATGACAAGAACCAGAAAAAACGTGAAAATAGAATCAGAACGTGTATTTAATACAACCAGACAAGACAGGCGCAAATTTTCGGCCAACTTGGCCTTTGAGATTCAAGCATTTTCACTTGCATAGTCTTAACAATGCTGAGGTTCACGTTTGTATTTGCATGGGCTTGCAGGAAATGATAGAGAGAGAGAAAAAAAAAAGAAAATAGAAGAACTAAGTATGGTTGCATTATTCTTCTTTGAAAAGCTGAAGATGAACATTTTTCTTCTTTAAAATTGGATAATATTTACCTTGCCTCCCATACTGTTACAAATGTTTTAGTACGAGCGATGTCATTCATCCTGAATGTGCACTTTAATGCCCTGGTGGTAGTACACAATTTTGAACATTTTGCATGTGCTGAAGTGTTGAACCTTTTCCCTCAGCAACCCTCTGCAGTTTTAACTTTTCCTAACACTACCTTCTGAAGTTTTAAATTTTCCTTCTACTACCCTGTGACGTTTAACATTTCCCTCTGCTACCCTCTGAACTTTTAACTTTTCCTTCTACTACCCTGTGACGTTTAACATTTCCCTCTGCTACCCTCTGAACTTTTAACTTTTCCTTCTACTACCCTGTGACGTTTAACATTTCCCTCTGCTACCCTCTGAACTTTTAACATTTCCCTCTTCTAACCGTCTGAAGTTTTAACATTTCCCTCTGCTACCCTCTGACCTTTTAACTTTTCCCTCTGCTACCCTCTGACGTTTTAACTTTTCCCTACTCTACCCTCTGACGTTTTAACTTTTCCCTCTGCTACCCTGTGACGTTTAACATTTCCCTCTGTTTCCCTCTGAACTTTTAACTTTTCCTTCTACTACCCTCTGAAGTTTTAACATTTCCCTCTGCTACCCTCTGACGTTTTAACTTTTCCCTCTGCTACCCTCTGACGTTTTAACTTTTCCCTACTCTACCCTCTGACGTTTTAACTTTTCCCTCTGCTACCCTCTGACGTTTTAACTTTTCCCTCTGCTACCCTCTGACGTTTTAACTTTTCCGTCTGCTACCCTCTGAAGTTTTAACTTTTCCCTCTGCTACCCTCTGACGTTTTAACTTTTCCCTACTCTACCCTCTGACGTTTTAACTTTTCCCTCTGCTACCCTCTGAAGTTTTAACATTTCCCTCTGCTACCCTCTGAAGTTTTAACTTTTTCCTGTGCTACCCTCTGACGTTTTAACTTTTCCCTCTGCTACCCTCTGACGTTTTAACTTTTCCCTCTGCTACCCTCTGACGTTTAGCATTTCCCTTTTCTATCCTCTGACATTTAACATTTCCCTGTGCTACCCTCTGACGTTTAACATTTCCCTCTGCTACCCTCTGACGTTTAACATTTCCCTCTGCTACCCTCTGACGTTTAACATTCCCCTCTGCTACCCTCTGACGTTTTAACTTTTCCCTCTGCTACCCTCTGACGTTTAACATTTCCCTCTGCTACCCTCTGACGTTTAACATTCCCCTCTGCTACCCTCTGATGTTATAACTTTTCCCTCTGCTACCCTCTGACGTTTTAACTTTTCCCTCTGCTACCCTCTGACGTTTAACATTCCCCTCTGCTACCCTCTGACGTTTTAACTTTTCCCTCTGCTACCCTCTGACGTTTTAACATTTCCCTCTGCTACCCTCTGACATTTAGCATTTCCCTTTTCTACCCTCTGACATTTAGCATTTCCCTTTTCTACCCTCTGACATTTAGCATTTCCCTTTTCTACCCTCTGACATTTAGCATTTCCCTCTGCTACCCTCTGAAGTTTTATTTTTTTCCTCTGATACCCTGTGATGTTAAACATTTCCCTCTGCTACCCTCTGAAGTTTTATTTTTTTCCTCTGATACCCTCTGACGTTTAACATTTCTCTCTGCTACCCTCTGACGTTTAACATTTCTCTCTGCTACCCTCTGACGTTTTAAACATTTTCCTCTGCTACCCTCTGACGTTTTAACATTTCTTCCCTTTTTACCCTCTGAAGTTTTAACTTTTCCCTCTGCTACCCTCTGACGTTTTAACTTTTCCCTCTGCTACCCTCTGACCTTTTAACTTTTCCCTCTGCTACCCTCTGAAGTTTTAACATTTACCTCTGCTACCCTCTGAAGTTTTAACATTTCCCTCTGCTACCCTCTGACGTTTTAACTTTTCCCTCTGCTACCCTCTGAAGTTTTAACTTTACCCTACTCTACCCTCTGAAGTTTTGAAGTGCTATACAATTATCCTCTGAATTTTTGAAGTATTTTACAATTATCCTCTGAAGTTTTGTTTGTGCTTTACAGTTACCCTCTGAAGTTTTGTTAGTGCTTTACAATTATCCTCTGAAGTTTTGTTAGTGCTTTACAATTATCCTCTGAAGTTTTGAAGTGCTTTACAATTACATTCTGGTGTTAAACTACTTTACAGTGAGTATAATTATTGCTTTACAATTGCCCTTTGAAGAATTGAACTGGTTTACAATAAGTAGAAATTAGGCTTTTCAATTATGAACGGCTTTCCAATTACCCTGTGTGGTGTGAAAGTACTGTACAGTTATCTTTAGTGTCCCAGGGATGTCTGAAACTTTGAATCTCTTCTGGGTCACTGTTTAGAAGTTTTGTAGATGTTCCCTGCCTGTATTAGTGTTGTGAGTTGGTGTTGCTGTGGCGTGTAGGGTATGTGCCTGTTATATTGACTCTCGTCCTTCGTGCTGGCTTTTTTTTCACTTTGTTGCTGTACTGAATGACGTGTTCAGGATATAGTTTTTTCCCTGAAACTCTAACTTTGGAGTGCATGATTTTTCTCGGTCATGTTAGTGTCAGTGTTGTTTGGTGATTTCATGCATGCTCGCTCTTGCTCAAGCGTTCATACGCCGTTAAATTGTTGTTTTGATTCCACGATTTGTGTAGCGCGTGTGATTTATCTGAATTTTTTGCGCTAGTGTGCATGCTTGCTTTTTCTCCCTTAAGAAAAAGTCTTTCTGTCTATGAGTGGTTTTCGTTTCTGCATGATAGATTTGCATGTTGATTGTTCTCCTGTGTTTTATCGATGTTCACAGTCTGACTGTTTTTGTTTCAGCTTGACCATGACCAACCTTTAGTCCGATTTTGATTGGTATGAAACCATTTTTCTGTCACCTTATTTGCTTTGTCTCTTTCTGTTTAAATGTACCCGGTGTGGCCGCCCTTCGTTGCTGTAGATGTGGGTTTTCTCCTGTCTTCTTTTTTTTTCCCCTGTATATCCCATGTGATTTTTCTTTCTCTGTTGAATGAATATGACTTGATGATAGTTTCTCTTCGTGTTTTTCAGCTGTCTTCAGGTTTTCTTTGTCATCTCGTCATGACTTATTTAACAGCTGAACTGTGTATGCCTGTGCTTATGTGGTCTAGTTTTGCAGGAATGGGATATATATGAGTGTCTTCTTCTGCAGTGGTAGTTCAGTCATGCTTCAAATCTGGTTTTCAGTATACTTTTTTTTTGTACAAACAGATTGGTATGCATACATTCATTTTCTTCCACTCTGTAATACATGCACATACTCTTAGTTTTTCCATTATATATGTTAGCCATAGTTTTCAACAACAACAAAATCAGCCTTAATATGGTTTGGTATAAATTTGTTATAGTTTTGGTATACTTCTGCAATAGTTCTTTGATAATGAATGACACTTTCTTTTAATTTAGTATGGGAGCCCAGTGGTTTATCTGCTGATATTTGTGATAATGAATGACATTTTCTTTTAATTTAGTATGGGAGCCCAGTGGTTTATCTGCTGATAATGAATGACATTTCTTTTAATTTAGTATGGGGGCCCAGTGGTTTATCTGCTGATAATGAATGACACTTTCTTTTAATTTAGTATGGGAGCCCAGTGGTTTATCTGCTGATAATGAATGACATTTTCTTTTAATTTAGTATGGGAGCCCAGTGGTTTATCTGCTCAGTACACGTATTTTGGGCTGATAGTAGATATACCTTTCTGAGAATGGTAAAATATGCATGTACTTTAGTTTTCTGTGTTTTTGTTCATAGTCAAAAATTAAGACGCTCTTCTCATATCACAGTAGGGTATTTCATTAACAAGCTGGTGGTGTGCCTTTTTTCTTTGTTCTTGAATGACAGTGTCTACATTTCTTTAACTTTCTTGTCTGCCTACCTTGCCCACCAGCTGCAAAATCTTAACCCTTTGACTCTCTGACCCTATTCATCAGCTTCCTGCATGAAGCTGGTGGATAGAGTGAGGAAGTCAAGGGTTAAGATTTTGCTTTGCTAGCATGGTCAACAGTGCCGGGTGCTGGTGGACAGGATGTGGGAGTCAGAGGGTTAACCTCTTGTCTGTCCACATTGTCCACCAGCTTTCTGGATTGTCAGCCTTTGTAGTAAAGCAAAAACTTAACCCTTTAACTCTACCTTTTTTTGTAGGAATCTGATGGGTTGATGAGGGAGCAAAGGGGTTAAATATTTGCGGCTGGTGGACATGGTGAGGAATTCAGAGGGTTAGGAGTGAGATTGCTCAGATTTTGACGTAAGTGGTACATACTTTTTTGAAATGACAGTAATACGTATCTTTGTAAGAACAAGAATGGACATACCATACACTACAGACATACTTGTTTGAGAACAAGGGCAGGTGAACATATTTCTTCAAAACGTGATGATTGTGGACTTCCCATTTTTGCTCAAAGTGATGAATATGCGCATTTATTTTATTGATGATTTTGGACTGAATTTTCTTCTTCAGTGACTATGAGAACAGGAATACATATGCCAGTGCAAAGTTCTGTGCAACTGTACACACTAGTACCTGTTTACTAAGACCCACCAACGCAAAGGGTTTATTTGCAGGCTTAAGACTGATGCTGTAATCATTTTTGGGTCTTCTCTCTGGCATTAGTGGCGACAGTGTACATGGAATTTGCTCTGAGCGCGCAGATGTTATCTTGAGAAACTAAAACTGAAACTAAGACACATGTCTATGCAAGTGTGTGTGTATATGTGTGTGTGTGTGTGTGTGTGTGTGTGTGTTTGTGTGCGTGCGTGCGTGCGTGTGCGTGCGTGCGTGCGCGCGTGTGTGTGCGTGCATGTGTATGTGTGTGTGTGCACACGTTTGTGCACGCACAGAGGGATGGGATGTTTTTATCATGTTATTTAGCTTTTTATCCTGTGGAGGAGGGGATTTGAAACATTTTCACAATGTTTGAATAACTTGTATTGATGTGATGATACAATTTTCTTTGGTAAGGAAAGAATGCAGTCATTTTGTTACATCTTATCTGTGAATAAGAATCTCATCTGTTTCTCAGATGTGTCTTGCTTTTAAGCTGAAGTTTTCCAGACAGTAAAGAGACCTGTTTTCCTTTCATGATGAAAATGTATTTTGTTTTGGAGAATTTGACAGCATTTAGAAGTATTTGTTATAATCTAAAAAAATTGTTAGCATTCTGATTTTCTTCAGTCTGTGTCTGCAGATTGTTTTGCTGACACTTTGCAGATGCTTTGTAGCTGCACAGTCTGCATAGACTGACTGACCTTCATAGCGAGCCCAGTAGCTGAGTTGGTTCTCCCTGTGGGGATGCCGGGGACTTTTCAGTATAAATAGTATCCCCACCTTCTGGAAATTCTGTGCCAGAAATTTCCTCTTTTCTGTCACACTCTTTGTTTCTGCCTTGTTCCTTTGCTTTCTGTCATTTCTTCCTGTCATTTTCTGCCTTGCTAGTCCATTCACCTGTATGTGTCCGATAAAGTCTTACGTACTTTCTCTTAGGTTTGATAATTGGGTAAATATATTAAGTGCATTTTTGGCTCTAGGGAAATGAGACATGGAGAAGCTGTTTTAGGTAATTTAGGCCTGTTTTTAAAAAAAAATGTTTTAGTGTCCTTAGTTATGTTTCAGTTTGCATTCAGGTACGTTTTTTAAATCCCCTGTGTGATAGATTGGACAGAGTGGTCAACGCCAGGGGCATCTCCTTAAATTATGTGTGCGAGGGCATTGATATGTGTACTTGATTTTCTTTTCCTGTTGAGGTATCGTGTATGTTTTGAAATAATTATAGCCCTGATATGGCTGTACACAGTTGGCTGGGCTTTAAACACGAATAACAATAACAATAACATGCTGAATTGGATGCTGATAACACAAAGGTCCTGGGTTTGGCCGTTAGGGGGGGGACATCTTTTCATTCATGTGGGCTTAATGGTCCTTTTGATAGAACCATGGGTCCAAGATCTGATATCTCTAGTTCAGTCCCAGCCCACAACATTAACATTTTCACATTTGCAGATTCTGCTCAGAAACTCTTCCTAGTATTCGGAGATTTCCGAAAGCGTGTGAATGAAAAGGTCAGACGCTGACCGATATCTTGTAAATGAGGCGATGTGTGGTACCAAACTCAGTATCATTCTTTCATTGGTTTATCCTGGCTTTCGCGGGAAACTTCGTTCATGAGGTGTGTGTAACCCTTGGTGCTTAGAGCGTGATGGAAATTCCCCCACCAGGCCTAAGTGACAGGCGGCGGGCTGCGGTGGGTGTAAATAAAAAGCAGGGTTTCCCGATCGGCGGGCTGTGGCGGGATAAAATGGGAAAGGGTTAACACTTTCACTCCCACACCCTATCCAACAGCTGCAAAAAATTTACCCTTTCACTCCCTCACCCTATCCACCAACTTCCTGCAAGAAGCTGAAACTTTAAGATGAGCTGAAAAGTCAAAATTGAACATTTTTGCACTTTAAAGTGGTTTTTCTGAGCTGTGTCACAGATGGAGTTTTGTCCGGCATTTCACAGTAAATATCATGATGTGCCTTGTATTCAGTAAAGTTCCTCTGTGGAGATGCCAGGGGCTCTTTCCATGTGAATAGTACCCCAACCTTGGAAATTCTGTTCTAGAAATGTCTTCACTATTCTGTCACTCTCTTTGTTTCTTGGTTCCTCCTTTGTTTTCTTTCATTTCTTTCTTTCTATCATTTTCTGCTTTGCTGGTCCATTCACCTGCACATGTTCTGTAACCTCTTACATACTTTCTCTTTAAGATGGATAATTGGGCACATGTAGTAAGTGCATTTCTATTTTTAAAGAACTGTGATGTGCAAGAGCAATTTTAGGTAACTTAGGCCACTTTTTCTTATTTACGTTTCAGTATACTTCGTTATGTTTACATTTGTATTAAGGTTTGTTTTTTGAAATCCTGTGGTGATAAAGTGGACAAAATGGTCAACACCAGGGGCAGATCCTTAAATAGGTGCACTTGTGCATTGATATGTGTACATAATTTCTGCTCCAGGTTTTTCTTTTTCCAATCAGATGTTGTTTATGTATCGAAATGGTTATAGCCCAGATATAATCCTTTGTTGTCAGCTGAGCTTTGAACGGTAAGGATACGAGTAAGAATAATACAGTAAAATGAATGGATTATGGCATATGAACACCTGGGATATGAACACCTATAAGAATAATTCAATAAAGTGAATGGATTATGGCATATGAACACCTGGGATATGAACACCTATAAGAATAATTCAGTAAAGTGAATGGATTATGGCATATGAATACTTACAAGAATAATTCAATAAAGTGAATGGATTATGGCATATGAGCACCTGGGATAAACTGATTGTTGTACCTTCCAGGTGGAAGAGAGTGCAGGGGAGAACCTGGGTTTGGGACAGAGCACAGAACCGTTGCCATGGAGATTGGGTCTTCATGGGCCTCCAGGAGACAAGGTTTGACCTGGACCGGCGGACACTGGCTGTACCAAGAGACACCACAACGTGAAAATTGGATCTTTTTGTTTATCTTTGACAGATTTTCACAACCTCTGCTGTTTGAGATACCCACCTGTACAGGACAGACATTTCACTTTCTTTGTGGCTGCCTGCCCCCCCCCCCCCCTCTCTCTCTCTCTCTCTGTGTCTCAGCCTCCTGCCCCTACCTTTTTTTTTCTCTCTGTATTTTTCTTCTTTGTACAAAGGTCGTCATTGTGTATGGTTCATGATCCGTCAACCCCTTCGCTGATCTGTTGATGTGAGACATCATGATTTCTCACAGTGATTTCACAATCAACAGTGTGTCGTTGACTTAGACTAGTATACTTCAGATGCAGTAGTGTTGATGTTTTGTTCAGCACATCAGAAATCTTGAGTACTTGGAGTTCATATGGTGTTCAGCATTACAGAAATATTGACAACATAGAGTAGTGTCATTGTTTTGTTCAGCATTGCAGAAATATCAAGTTCGCAGTGTTGATATGTTGTTCAGCATTACATGAATATCAACAGCAAAGAATAGTGGTAATGTTTTTTTGCAGCTTAGCAGAAATATCGAGTACATAGTGTTAATATCTTGCTCAGCGTTACTGAAATATCGACAACATATAGTAGTATTAATGCTTTGTTCAGCATTACAGAAATATGGACAATACAAAACAACAATGAGTGATATTAATATTTTGCTCAGCTCTTTCTTTTCTGAATACAGCAAGCTCAAGATCTTACATCATTACCAGTATTGTTTGAGAAACTAAGAAAAGTTTCTGTGAACTCAGTCATACTGTTTGACAGCATTAGTAGGGGAGAAATGAACATTCCCATATGATGAAAGGTTGAAGGGGTGCAGACTTGGGTGATGAAGATGAAGTTGAACTATGAATTTGATGTCGGTGATGCAGATTTTGATGTGTAAGAAGCACGACTGGTTGATGGTTCTAATGAAGATCTTCAGCTTCTGCCACAAGCTTGTGTGAAAACTAGTTCAGTGTTTGCAAATCATATCTCTACAAAAACCATCTTTGTTCTTTTTTCTGTTGCATTTGACGTCTACCTTTATGGTGTTATCTGCAGAAGTTTGGAGATGTGTGTTGCAGGTGTGAAAATTTTGCAGATTTCTGTAATTTTTCGGTTTTCCTGAAAATTTTCTCAGCGTAGACCATAGCCAGAAAGCATGAGCAGCGAAGGGGTTGAAGGTTCATCTGGTCTTTTCGTTGTCTGTGCTCTGAAAGGGGGGTGTTGATGATTTTTGTAGTTGGACCAATAATGTGGATGACCACAGGGTTCCTGTCGGGTGATACGTTTTGAAGGTTGAATCTGATTCATCCAAGTGATTATGACTACAAGTGGTCACTTTTGCATTTCTTGTTTTTTTTTGTGTGTGAAAATGATGTTTTGATTCAGAAGCAAGTTGAGTGTGTGCGCTTTAGAGTGTGTGGGTTTCATATTGTTTCTTTTGTGTCAAACCCTCCCTCCCCCTCCCTGTACTTCCCTGTTGTTTTTCTACAAATGTCAAGGTCTAGCGACACAGTTGACACAGGGTCGTCAGAATAGGAATTTTAGGAATGTCATCAGCATCGTGCGACCCATCTTTTCTTCATAATACATGGTTTGGTCGTTGTCGTGTCGCTGCTGTGTATGTGTTCTTGATGGACTGCACAAGAACAAGATACAAGGTCATTTGTTAGTGGTGCGGCGTGGGAAAACCTGGTCCATGACATAGCCAGCCAGCCGTAGCTTCAACTAAAAAAAACGACTGGATCAGGTCAGAATTATGACAACCAGTATTTTTCTCATCTTTAACATCAGTTCTTCCATTTCCTAAAGATTTATGCAAAAAGTTCCTAAAAAAGCAATTTAACATTTTTTTTGTGGTAATTTTTTACGATTTTATTAGCTTTCTTATATGCCTTGTCAAAAATGAACCTACAGAGTTTATACACGTCTAAAAAGAAAAGTGTAACAGATAAATCATTTCTGTTTTTGGCGTGTTCATCAATAACCTGTCACTTTGGAAACTGGTGTTTTTCCAAGAGGACTTCATCGAACTCGGACATGCTCCACCCACATCTGCCAGCAGTTATCTGCTAGACTTTTGGAGCATGCGCAAAACCCTAGGCTTTGGCAGGGTCTTGAAATTTGGGACAGAGGAGGGGGCGAGGGGGGGGGGGGGTGCAGAGGAACCGGTGAAACATTCCGGTGACACCAGCAGAATGATGAAACATTACGACAGGCAGCAAGCAGGCCATTTTTGTTGTTGCAGGCTGGGATTGACTTGAGATACCAGATCCTCGGTCCAAGGTTCTGTCAGAAGGACCAACCAGCCTGCATTTTTTTGGGGGGCCACCCATGGATTAAATCTATAATCCATGTCATGAAAATCATGGTCTAACGCCTGAGCTTAACCCTTTGACTCCCCCACCCTGTCCACCAGCATCCTGCATTGTCAAACCATGCTAGAAAGCAAAAACGTAACTCTTTGACTCCCTCAGCCTATCCACCAGCTTCCTGCAGGAAGCTGGTGGATAGGCTGAGGAAGTGAAAGAGTTCGAGTTTTTGCAATTGGTGGATAGGGTGCGGGAGTCCAAAGGTTATGGGGCCTGTAATGAAACAGAGAAACCATGACCCTGTGTGCTTAGTGTCGAAGATACTTGTCGTGTGTGTTTGGGACATGGTCGACGTGGAATGTGTCGCAGTTTTTGTTCTCAGTGTGTCATTTGTGATAACGGTCCGGCAGGTTTTGTTCTGGCTTCCTCAGGCAGTGAAGGTGTTGTAAGTGAATGATGATGATGATCACATTGCTGATGTTGGTATTTTGTCTTCTTTGGAATCATGCCGCTTCTGTATATCATTAATGTGTCTGTGTGAGTGTCTCTGTCTGTATGGATGTCTATGTGTGTGCGTGTATGTGTGCGTGTGTGTGTGGCGGTGCATGTGCATGTATATGTGTATGTATATGTTTTCCTTTTGTAATTTTTTTTTCTCTTTTTGAAGCATTCTGATTTTATTGAGATGTTGTATGCGTGCTATTTTGCCCGTACTGTGTAGGCAGTATGTTCCTGCGCAGTCTGCATTCTCTGTCATTGGTGGGCGTGCATGTTGGTGGTTTTCATGTTTCTATAAGCCAGCAGATGCTGATTTAACTTACAGAATATATAAAGTGCGTGCTTGCTCTTCTGTTTGTGTATTAAACAGGGGGTTTGGGCATTAACGGGCCTGCACACATATTGACCCGGGAGATTGGAAAAATCTCCGTCTTTCATCCACCAGATAGGACCAAACCCTGACCCTCTGATTTTGAAGCCTAACATCTCACTCACGCCGACTGCTGCACTTGTCCGTTGATTATGATTGTTAGTATTAGTATTGTTGTTAGTGTTGTTGTTGTTGTTATTGTTGTGTGGCTGTTGAGCTGTGTGGACATTGTTCAAATGATGTTCAGTTTTTGTGAGCGGAACTTAACCCTTTGACTCCCACACCCTGTCCACCAGTATCCTGCATTGTCAGATATGCTCGCAAAGCGAAAACTTTACCATTTGACTCACTCACCGTATCCTCCAGCTTCCTGCAGGAAGCTGGTGGATAGGGTGAGGGAGTCAAAGGGTTAAGTTTTTGCAGTTGGTGGATAGGGTGCAGGAGTCAAAGGGTTAAAAACACTCAACAGTTGGGACGACTGCAACAGAAATCTCATGCATCAGCTGAAATATCTAAATTATACAACACTGTTAATGACAGTAATCTGATTCGTTAACTCTGATTGAACAAATACACATCTGTGTCATATTTTCCGGCAGGCTTTATGTTTGAACATGAAGGTTGAGATCTTGTCTGTTTTTTGTTGTTGTTGATATACTCACAGTATAAGCTTATCACATTATTTATTTGCTTTTCTGTGTTGTTGTTTGACTGTTCTTTTGGATACTTTATGATGTACTTTGTTGTTGATGTATGAAAATGTTTGTTTGCACAGTTGATTTTCAAAATTGATAATATACTACATTACTCATGAAGGTATGATGAGAAGGCATGTTCAGTTAACGAAAGAAGACAGATGCAGAGTTTCAGCCAAGTGGTTTTGAGTTCAATCCCAGCCCACAACATTTATTAAAAACTGGCCTGTTCACCGCCCATCTTAACCCTTTGACTCCTTCAAATTAAAAACTGGCCTGTTCTCTACCCATCTTAACTTTTTGACTCCCTCAAATTAAAAACTGGCCTGTTCACTACCCATCTTAATTTGACTCGTTCAAATTAAAAACTGGCCTGTTCACTACCCATCTTAACTTTTTCACTCCCTCAAATTAAAAACTGGCCTGTTCTCTACCCATCTTAACTTTTTCACACCCTCAAATTAAAAACTGGCCTGTTCTCTACCCATCTTAACTTTTTCACTCCGTCAAATTAAAAACTGGCCTGTTCACTGCCCATCTTAACTTGACTCCCTCAAATTAAAAACTGGCCTGTTCTCTACCCATCTTAACTTGACTCCCTCAAATTAAAAACTGGCCTGTTCTCTACCCATCTTAACTTGACTCCCTCAAATTAAAAACTGGCCTGTTCTCTACCCATCTTAACTTGACTCCCTCAAATTAAAAACTGGCCTGTTCTCTACCCATCTTAACTTTTTCACTCCCTCAAATTGAAAACTGGCCTGTTCACTGCCCATCTTAACTTGACTCCCTCAAATTAAAAACTGGCCTGTTCTCTACCCATCTTAACTTGACTCCCTCAAATTAAAAACTGGCCTGTTCTCTACCCATCTTAACTTTTTCACTCCTTCAAATTGAAAACTGGCCTGTTCACTGCCATCTTAACTTGACTCCTCTCAAATTAAAAACTGGCCTGTTCTCTACCCATCTTAACTTTTTCACTCTCTCAAATTAAAAACTGGCCTGTTCTTACCCATCTTAACTTTTTTCACTCCCTCAAATTGAAAACTGGCCTGTTCACCGCCCATCTTAACTTTTTGACTCCCTCACCCTGTCCATCTGCATGATGCATTATCAACCTTGCTCGCAAATTCCAAAGCTCCCTGCATGCAGGAAGCTGGGAAAGGTTGAAGGAATCAAAGGGTTGGGTTTTTTTGCACTTGGTGGATAGGGTGCGAGAGTCAAAGCGTTAATGTTCCCATCATTTTTGTGGTGTCAGCTGAGTGTTTCATAGGGTTTTTTTTCTTTCTCTTTTCCCCTTCCCCATTTCAAAACCTGGCCTGTCTGGAGTTCTGGCATGCTCAGGAAGTCTGTCAGATAGTTGTTTGCAAATTTAGATGAAATGTGTCTATAATTTTGGGAAAGTGATGAATCCCAATTGAGCAAACCCCCCCAAGTCTACCTACTGAGCAAGCTCCAAAATCTAAGTGTTGCATAAAGGAGAACAAAGAAACAATTTCATGAAATTGAGGACAAAACCAGCAGCAGAACAGTTAATTCCCCCCCCCCCCTCCCCCCCGAAAAAAAAACAAAACATATCAGGGAAGTAAGCTTAGCTCTACAAAACACTACAGAACATGGGACATTGGCTGATCTGTTGTTTGTTTGTTTTTTCCTAAACCTAGTCAGTGTGTGTCTTTGTTAGCTTTTGTATTTGCTTGGTCTAGGCCAGTTGGTTGAAAGTTTTGTGTCTGTCTTGTTTTGTCAATAAAAAGAAACACATTCTCGTTTTATTTTTCATGTGTTTCTGACTTCTTGTTTGCCTGGATGCTGGCAGTTAATTTAATTCAGATGATACATGTAGCTTGCTGTCTGGAAATGTAACCTTTCGCTTAATTCAGATAAATATTACTGTCTGGAAATGTAGCCTTCGGCTTAATTCAGATGAGATATTACTGTCTGGAAATGTAGCCTTCAGCTTAAAATTCAGATAAGTAATTACTGTCTGGAAATGTAGCCTTCGGCTTAAAATTCAGATAAGTAATTACTGTCTGGAAATGTAGCCTTCGGCTTAATTCAGATAAGATTACTGCGCGGAAATGTATCCATTGGCTTAAATTTCAGATAAGTAATTACTGTCTGGAAATGTAGCCTTCAGCTTAATTCAGATAAGTAATTACTGCCTGGAAATGTAGCCTTCGGCTTAATTCAGGTAAGATATTACTGCCTGGAAATGTAGCCTTCGGCTTAAAATTCAGGTAATTAATTACTGTCTGGAAGTGTAGCCTTCGGCTTAAAATTCAGATAAGCAATTACTGTCTGGAAATGTAATCCTCGGCTTAAAATTCAGATAAGTAATTACTGTCTGGAAATGTAGCCTTCGGCTTAAAATTCAGATAAGCAATTACTGTCTGGAAATGTAACCTTTGACTTTTCAGCTGATCATGTGTCAAGACATCGATGTAAATTTTGTGAGGTTTTGTGCATGTTGGCTACAAGAAATGATGAAGTGTTTTGAATGCGTGTACCGAGTAATGTTTTAGGTATGAGTGTATGATCCCATGTATTGTTCACAGTTGTTTTGTGAATAAAATCTGTAAGATCTGTGTGTTTTCATATTCAGCGGGTGACTTGTATGAAATCTCCACATTTGCGTTTTTATAACAAAAATACACACAGGTTTATGGTTGTACATGGTTGGCACTATAATATATTAACCCTTTGACTTCTGCATCCTGTCCACCATTGACTTCTGCATCCTGTCCACCAACTGCAAAAACTGCATGGTTAGCAGTGCAGGATTCTGGTGGATAGGGTGCGGGAGTCAAAGGGTTAAGAGTGTAACTGTTTCAGTGTGTTGTTTAATTTGACATCAGATTCTATTTCATAATCAAATATTTCAGTATGTAGTGTCCACATTTATCTTTTATGAAAATGATTTGTCAGTTTGTGATTGTATATCCAAAAAACAAAAACAAAAAATCAAGGCTTACATACCAGAAGGCTGTATCTGCCCTCATTGTTCCTTTTTGTGATACTCCATTTTAACAGTTAATGCTGGAATTATGGCTGCATTGTTGTGTGTTAAGAATGGTATCTTTTAGTTCATGTATGAATTGATTGAATCAGTTTGTATCTTTCACCATATGGTTTGAGTTAATCAGTTGTACCTTTCAGCACATGATTTCATTTAATATAAAATTGTACCATATAATTGAAACATTTCTGTGTGTGATTGTGTGCAAATCTTTCCAAATATGACATGCGTTTTGAAAGAGAATTTTTCAAACTCCTCTTGTGATTGTACAACCTCAGTAAGTATATTTTGTACTGAACTCTTCAGACTTGGTGTGTGATTGTACGCAGTGGTGATGCATCGTGTGAAACCAGTCTAAAGACGCTGCCTTGAAAAAAACAACAAAAAAACTTTGCTTTGAATAGCCACTGGCTGTATATTAAACAACTGTACAAACAAACAAACAAACAAAAACAAAAAGCAGCACAAATCAAAACAAAACGAAACAAGACAAAATGAAAAGCAAGCACCAAAGTCCAGTGCTGTGACAAAGTATGTCTTTTTCTTTGACCTGTCCACTGGTTGTCACAGGCAGATAGAATTGATGGTCAGCAGGAAGCTGAAAGGCTTCAAGAAGAGAAACGCTGTTTCATCTTCAGTTTCTCAAGATGATGGCTCTATTGTTGGAATGAATTCCATATGCACTGACACCGCTGGTGCCAGGTGATGGAGAAAATCCAGAATGATCGTGGCACAAGCCTTAAACCTGCACAATAAAGCTGAGAGCTGGCCACGTCCTGAGGCCCTACCTAGTGTATTGGTTTTGTATCGTGTGCTAATGCTGTGTGCTGTGTTGAAGTCTTGTTGCACATATTAACTCACTCGGTACGGAGAGTTTTTCCCCTTGCGTTTCCCCAAGGATGGCCCATTTTGAAGGGTTAGGGAAGACTGCTGAGGGTCAAATGGACGGATAGGCGCTCAAATGAAAGCATACTGAATGAGTTGGGTACTACACGCAAGCTTCTAGTACTCATACAACGGAGGAAACTGAAATATGTTGGACACGCAATCCGTAATGAGAGAACAGACTTGATGTCCACTGTCCTCCAAGGTAAAGTGGAAGGAAAGAGAAACAGAGGACGGCCACCTGCATCACTTGCTAGAAACATCACAAACATCAGTGGCAAGAAACTCCAGGAGGTGGTCAGACTTAGCCAAGATCGAGAGTGCTGGAGGCAACTTGTGAGGACATCATGTGCAGCGGCCAACACTGTTCCCGGTGACGCCGACAGGTGAGACAGGTGAGAGGGAAAAAAATCACAAAAAATACAAAACATAAAGGAACAAAATGAAACTTTCAGATTTCAATATTTACATGCTGGGTTAGTTCATGCCAAAATATTGAAGTTTTTCCTTGAATATTTCTTCTTCATGTGCCATGTTGAAAATACCCCAAATTTTGTGTCAGGATCACCGTACAGTCACACTCTCTGATCAGCTCCATGAACACACAGTCAAAGGTGAGAAGGTCAGGAGAAGTGCTCATTCTGCTTGCCACTCAGTTCTCTTATGCCTTCTGTTATGACAATGGAATTTAGAAAGTCTTCTGTCACAAACTGATTCAAGAAATCAAAGGGGGCGTGGCACTGAACTGGGACATGCAGGCCACAAGAGCCAGAAAACACAGGCAAAGTGGGAGAAAAACTAAAATCTTCGTGCCAGTCATGCATGGTAAAGTGAATGAAAACTCCATCAGACGTGCGACTCACTGTGCTTGTCCCAAAGAACGCTCGCCTCTCGTGACGTGTACGCCCACCTCCCTCTCCCATTTTACTGTCGTCTGAAACTGGGTCACTGTCAGTACCTTGTTGCTGGCAGCTTCCATCACTTGATACACTTTAACCATTATCTTCATCATACTCCTCGATGTCCAATCCTTCAGTCTGAAGCACTTGAATCACTTCAGCAGCAGTAAAACGCCGCCGTCGCGATCGACTTTGTTCGAAAACTTGTACTCGCCTGCGACGCCATTTTCAACACGAATGCAGATTAGCAAGTCATATGGGGTGCCGAAGTGAGTCGTTTCCCGACGAGTGTATGGCTACGGAATCTCACGAAGTAACTTTCCCCTTGACCCTTGACACGTTCGCAGTGACCAGTGTGGCTATGGTAGGCATGCAAGATCACAAGGGGAGCGTCAAAAATTTTTCAATTATCGAAACCGCTATCGCGTTCCGTCATACAGAACCGTGCCTTTCATCACGACCGCTATAGCGTTCCGTCGTACCGAGTGAGTTAATGAGTAAAGTCATAAGATTTTAGAAGATACAAAAATGTCAAAAACCGACAGTGTGGCGGTTAGCTTGGTTTTCATGTAGTGTGTCACAAGTTCCATAATTATGTCTTAGTTATAGGCGTTCTCTTTAAAATGCAAATTGATGTTTATAGTTCTCTGCAATTGATGGTGTGTGTGCTTTTGCTGATGGCAACGAAATGCTGCATTCTTTCTGTTAAACTTTCACTCCCGTACCCTAGCCGTCAGCTGCAAACAACAAAGGGTTAAGTTTAACAGGGTAAGTTTTTGCTTTGCTGTCATGGCCGACAATGTTGAATGCTGATGGATAGAGTGAGGGAGTCAGATGGTTAATTATATCCACGATTGATCGCTTATGCTTTGACTGATGGTCATAAAATGCTGCATTTTTGTGTGTGTTAGTTATCTCCGTGACTGAGGGAGTGAAAGGGGTAATTTTTGATTTGCTGTCATGGCTGACAATGGGGGATGCTGGCGGATAGGATGAGGGAGTCAAAGGGTTAATTATCTCCATGATTCATCACTTGTGCTCTGATGGCTATGAAATGATGCATTCTTTCTGTTAATTATCTCCACAATTAATAGTGTGTGCTGTGCGTGATGGTTATGAAATGATGCATTCTTTCTGTTAATTATCACCACAATTAATAGCATGTGGTATGAGTGATAGTAATGAAATGATGCATTCTTTCTGTTAATTATCCCCACAATTAATAGTGTGTGCTGTGACTGGTAGTAATGAAATAATGCATTCTTTCTGTTAATTATCCCTGCAATTAATAGTGTGTGCTGTGACTGGTAGTAATGAAATAATGCATTCTTTCTGTTAATTATCCCCGCAATTAATAGCGTGTGCTATGTGTGATAGTAATGAAATGATGCATTCTTTCTGTTAATTATCCCCGCAATTAATAGCGTGTGCTATGTGTGATAGTAATGAAATGATGCATTCTTTCTGTTAATTATCACCACAATCAATTGCTTGTCACCGGTGTGACTGATGGCTTTGAAATGATGCATTCTTTCTTTTAATTATCCCCCATAATTAATCGCTTGTGTTATGACTGTTAGTGATGAAATGATGCATTCTTTTTGTTTATTGTTCCCACAATATGCTGTGACTGATGGCTATGACATGATGCATTCTTTCTGTTAATTATTCCCCACAATTATTCGCATGTGCTGTGAATGCGAGTGATGACATGATGCATTCTTTCTGTTAATTATTCCCCACAATTATTCGCATGTGCTGTGAATGCGAGTGATGACATGATGCATTCTTTCTGTTAATTATTCCCCACAATTATTCGCATGTGCTGTGAATGTGAGTGATGACATGATGCATTCTTTCTTTTAATTATTCCCCACAATTATTTGCATGTGCTGTGAATGCGAGTGATAACATGATGCATTCTTTCTGTTAATTATTCCCCACAATTATTCGCATGTGCTGTGAATGCGAGTGATGACATGATGCATTCTTTCTTTTAATTATTCCCCACAATTATTCGCATGTGCTGTGAATGCGAGTGATGACATGATGCATTCTTTCTTTTAATTATTCCCCACAACTAAATAGCATGTGCTGTGAATGCGAGTGATGACATGATGCATTCTTTCTGTTAATTATTCCCCACAATTATTCGCATGTGCTGTGAATGCGAGTGATGACATGATGCATTCTTTCTGTTAATTATTCCCCACAATTATTCACATGTGCTGTGAATGCGAGTGATGACATGATGCATTCTTTCTGTTAATTATTCCCCATATTTAATCGCATGTGCTGTGAATGATAGTGATGAAATGATGCATTCTTTCTGTTAATTATCACCACAACTAAATAGCATGTGCTGTGAATGATAGTGATGAAATGATACATTCTTTCTGTTAATTATCACCACAACTAAATAGCATGTGCTATGAGTGATGGCTTTGAAATGATGCATTCTTTCTATTAATTATTCCCACAATTAATAGCTTGTGCTGTGACTGATAGTAAATGAAATGATGTATTCTTTCAAATGCAGTTTGATGTTTGTGTATCCGCAATTAACCTTTTAGTGACGTTGTTGATGTACAACATTTTGTCATGACTTCACAATCGCCAGTGTGTGGTTTGTCGTAACTCAGATATCGTGGTGATGGTGTTTATTCCGCTTTGCAAAAAATGTTGACCTCTACCTTACAAAGAGTTAATTCCACTGGTTATCTCCTCCTTTCCTGAGTACGCTCAAGCTGTACGTTATGGTGTGTGGGAGGAGAGGGGAAAGGGGAGTGTATGAATGACAAGCGGGGGGGGGGGGGGGGGATGATTTCGCCTGTTTTTCTTTTTCTGATTTCTCTCCCTTTGTTTTTGTGTAAGTGTATGTGTGTGTGTGTGTGTGTTTATGAGTGAGAGAGAAGGAGAGAGAATGTGAATGAGAGTGTCATTTCAGGAAGATTGTGTTACAAACTGCTTTGATATAGTGTATTATGATAAAAAGAATCCGTGCTCATTTCTGAGTCATTTATATGTATATATATATATATATATATATATATATATACACTTTATAGTTTTTGAGATATGAGTGAACAAAAATTGTACATGTCATTTTCATTTTTTCCTGGACATTTTCCCAGCCTACTCCATAGCCAGAAGCATCAGTAGTAAAAAAAAAAGTTATATTGTTTGCGGTGAGTTAAGACTGTGAAACAGTGTGCGCTGCTTGTGTGGTTAGACTGCAGAGAGTGACCAGTGTCTTTGAATACAATAATTATAACAATAATTTCACTTATATAGCGCAAATGGTCTATGTCAAAGGCATGCTCACTACACCGTACAGGAAGATTACATTATTAACCCTTTGACTCCCGCACCCTCTCTACCACTTGCAAAAACTTAACCCTTTGACTATGCAGGGTGCTCGTGGCCAGGGAACGGGAGTCAAAGGGTTAAACTTTCAATCAAGTAAACACAAGACACTGACAAAACATGAAATGAATATAGTATTGGGACCGATAGTAATGTATTAGGAACACAATAACATAAGGGTTAGGAACCATAGGAGAAACAAGAGCCATAGTTGAATACAGCTGTTCACAGACGCACAAGCAATGCAATGCGCATGTGCATGTGCAAACACATACATGTGCGCGCGCACGCACACACACACACACACACACACACACACACACACACACACACACACACACACCGTCTAATATCACTTATAGTGAAAAGACATTAAATCAAAGAACGAACACACACACACACACACACACACATACACACTCACACACACACCACACACCACACACACACACACACACACACCACACACACACACACACACACACACACACACACCGCGCGCACTCACACACACACACCACACACACACACGCCGCGCGCGCACTCACACACACACACACACACACACACACACACACACACACACACACACACACACACACACACACATAACAGAGGATGCTGAGCTAGAGTACATTCAGCCTGTTTGAATGTGACCCTTGACCCAAGTAGTTGTCATCTCTCCAACCAGTTGGTTCATCCTGGTCATGAACTCAAGGCCATTGAATTCCTGAGAGCCCCTACCCCCCTCCTTCCCTTGCTCTGGCCATGGACTTTTTATTTATTTATTTTATTTGATTATTTATTTTTTGAGGAAGTTCATTCGCCCGGTGATTCCATATTAACAACACACCCTCACATTGTTTAGCCCACCGGCTGAGATGGTGTGCCAGTATGTGTCACTTGGAGCTATCCACGAGAGATTTAGCAGACAGATGGGGACCAGTGTTCCTATACATCTTATCAGGACCAGTGGTTCTATCCATCGTACAAATAGGATGTAGCTACCAGAGAACAAAGGTACTACCCTTGATAGAGTTTCCTACACCCTGAACTGTGGAATGGAGGAGAAATTCAACGAAGGGAAATAACTGTGAGGGACATTTGTGTTATTATTCATTTCTTTTCTGTGGATTTTATGTGACACATCATTTTCACAGGTCATACAGGAAATTTTTTGGGGTCATGTTTTACACGTGTGTGTATTTGAACGATTTTTGAAGTTAACGAGAACTTGAAGTCAGCATCTGTAGAATTGAATTAGTTTTGAACTATACAGGGAACCAAATGTACCAAAGTCGTTTTCTCTGTGTGTGTGCGCGTTTTGTGGTTATGTGTGTGTGTGTGTGTGTGTGTGTGTGGTGTGTGTGTGTGTGTGTGTATGTGTGTGTATTTTTTTTTTATTGTGTATGCATTTGTGTTTTGTGTGTGTTTTTTTGTGGCGTTTTGTGTGTGTGTGTGCGCACGCTTGCACGAGCATATGTGTGTGTGTTATTAGTATTAGATTTAATTTAGAAAATACATTCAAACTTCAACTTGTTTGTGCTGCATATTTTGCTCTGAAAACTGTCGCAGATAGGGTATGATATTTGGACTTGTATTATTGTTTTGAAATGGCGTTGTGTTGCCTGATGGGTGAAATATGCATTACTGTGGGTTTGTATCTTGAAATAGTCACTTGTGTACTGTGGATCTGTATCTTGAAATAATCACTCGTCTATTATAGTACGTGTTGCTTTTGTTTCTCCGTATAGTAATATTAGTTTGGGCAACTGGGGAGAGCCAGACAGCAGAAGGTCTTCAGACTCGAAACTGAAACTGCTGGCAGAGTTGGGTGGAGGGCATAATATGCAACTGTGTGAGTGCTGTGACTTTCTCTTGAACGATTTCCAAACTCCCGTTGTGTTCCATGATGCAGTGCGGGCATGCATGTTTAGCGGCAAGAAACTCGGGGTACCGCTGAACAGAATAAGGTCCTCGGAGGTGAAACTCCCCCCCCCCCCCCCCCATCTCCCAACTCAAGCGAGTGTTTCAGCCCTAAACATCTTATACTTTAACCCCTGGACTCCCTCACTCTCTCTCTGCCAGCATCCTGCATTGTCAGCCAGTGACAGCAAAGCAAGAACTTAACCCTTCGACTCCCTCACTCTGTCTGCCAGCATCCTGCATTGTCAGCCAGTGACAGCAAAGCAAAAACTTACCTTGGACTCCCTCACCCTGTCTGCCAGCATCCTGCATTGTCAGCCTTGACAGCAAAGCAAGAACTTAACCCTTGGACTCCCTCACTCTGTCTGCCAGCATCCTGCATTGTCAGCCTTGACAGCAAAGCAAGAACTTAACCCTTGGACTCCCTCACTCTGTCTGCCAACATCCTGCATTGTCAGCCTTGACAGCAAAGCAAGAACTTAACCCTTGGACTCCCTCACCCTGTCTGCCAGCATCCTGTATTGTCAGCCAGTGGCAGCAAAGCAAAAACTTAACCCTTGGACTCCCTCACTCTATCTGCCAGTTAACCCTTGGACTCCCTCACCCTGTCTGCCAGCATCCTGCATTGTCAGCCTTGACAGCAAAGCAAAAACTTAACCCTTGGACTCCCTCACTCCATCTGCCAGTTAACCCTTGGACTCCCTCACTCTATCTGCCAGCATCCCGCATTGTCAGCCAGTGGCAGCAAAGCAAAAAGTTAACCCTTTCACTCCCTCACCCTGTTCACCAGCTGGTGGATAGGGTAAGGGAGTGAAAGGGTTAAGTTTTTGCAGCGTATGAACATGCTGTGATAGTGAAAGGTATAAGGGGAGCAAACCTTGTGAATATACTAGAAATAGAAAGCAAAGGTAAGGGACTGGAACTAAACAGCAGGAAGACTGAAGTCATGGTGATCAGTAAAAAAGATGAAATCCCCTCAAGCAAAATAACAGCAAATGGCACAACCTTGACACAGGTTGATAAGTTTAAATACCTGGGAACGATCGTTTCATCAGACGGCAGATGCACATCAGAAATAGCCGGCGGAATTGGCCAAGCCAAAACAGCATTCAAGAAGATGACAAGCATTCTTACCAACAAATGCCTATCAATTAACATCAGGAAGAGAGTTCTTGAATGTTATATAGAACCAATACTGTTGTACGGATGTGAGGTGTGGACAGTCAACAAGCAAAGCCAGAACAAGATTGAGGCAGCTGAGATGTGGTTTTCTAAGAAGAATGTTGAGAGTTCCATGGACAGCAAAGAAAACAAACGAGACAGTCTTGATGGAGGCAGACTCAAGTAGGTCATTTCGTATGGAAGATTAGGAAAAGACAGGCAACATTTATAGGCCATTTTATGAGGAAGGGGGATTTGGAGCACCTGGTCACAACGGGAAAGCTGGAGAGAAAGAGAGCACCAGGTAGACCCAGGGAGAAAATGCTGGATGGACTTGCAGAATGGCTGAAGACGAAGGTGGAGGAGATGCTAAGGGCAACAAGAGATAGAGACAGATGGAAGTCCATGATCGCCAACGCCATGCGGCAGGGCACATGATGATGATGATGATAATAAGAGGAGCAGGCCATATCTCGGTAAGGACTCCTGAATGTGCTTTTGTTGTCGCTGTGTTTATCCGCCCATGTTCAAGCAAGTAGAAACCAAAAAAACATTTTAATAAACAAACAAACAAAAAACTATGAAAATAGAATCAGACCCTGGGGTCTACATAGCCAATGCACAAGCCCCCTTCAGCAGTAGGCCTACTTTGTCTTGTATTTATCTTGGGTATAGTACAATGGGAACAGTGTGGATTTGTGGAAGGGAAAGGAACTATTAATGCCATATACATCCTAAGAACTATCATAGAGTGGTCAATTGAGATGAATAAGGATCTGTATTTATGCTTTGTTGACTATACCAAGGCTTTCAATCGGGTAAGACATGAAGAATTGATCAACCAACTGGAGAGACTCAATGTTGATGGAAAAGATCTACGAATAATCAGAGGGCAGATGCACATCGGAAATAGCTGGCAGAATCGGCCAAGCCAAAACAGCATTCAAGAAGATGACAAGCATTCTTACCAACAAATGCCTATCAGTTAACATCAGGAAGAGAGTTCTTGAATGTTATGTAGAACCGATAATGTTGTACGGTTGCGAGGCGTGGACAGTCAACAAACAAAGCCAGAACAAGATTGAGGCAGCCGAGATGTGGTTTCTAAGAAGAATGTTGAGAGTTCCATGGACAGCAAAGAAAACAAACGAGACAGTCTTGATGGAGGCAGACAAGTAGATCATTCATAAGGAAGATTAGGAAAAGACAGGCAACATTTATAAGCCATTTTATGAGGAAGGGGGATTTGGAGCATCTGGTCACAACGGGAAAGGTGGAGGGAAAGAGAGCACCAGGTAGACCCAGGGAGAAAATACTAGATGGACTTGCAGAGTGGCTGGGGACGAGGAGGGTGGAGGAGATGCTAAGGGCAACGAGAGATAGGGACAAATGGAAGTCCATGATCGCCAACGCCATGCGGCACGGCACCTGATGATGATGATACTACACGGACTTTTCGTGGTCTTTCAGTGATGTGGGAGGAGAGACTGGTTACATTCCACACTAACACCATATTTATTTTTGGCGGATGAAAATCGGATTTTGTTCTTGAGTGGAAGCTAGTGTCAGAGTGTGTGTTATCCATGAATATTTATTTTACACTGTAAATTCTTCAATGGTCATTGTTACCCATCGTCTCTTCCTCTGCCTCTGTGGGGATGCAGGGGATTTCTTTCAGAACCGGTATAAACAGTATCCCCACCTTCTGGAAACTCTGTGCTGGAAATTTCCTCTTTTCTCTCGCTGTCTTTTGTTTCTGCCGTATTCGTTTGCTTTTTGTCATCTCTTTTTTTTCTAATGTATGTGTGTGTACATGTGTTTATTTTCTAATGTATGCGTGTGTACATGTGTTTATTTTCTAATGTATGTGTGTGTACATGTTCTGTGTGTGTGTGTTGCTACAAAGCTGTAAAGTATTGCTTAACCTGCAATGGTTGGTATTCCATGGATTTCTTTAAGAGTATGGCGTGTGCGTCAGAACATTGATGGGGATAATAAAACCATGACTGCCTCTGCTGTCTTTCCTGATCCCTATGTGCTAGTTTCTGTGTAGTTCTTTGTTCCCATGATTGTCTTTCTTTATTTGCTTTGTTTTTGTTTACCTTACCCACCTCCCTCACCCACCTTTGTTTCTTTTTTCTAAATTCTGATTATTAGCTTTTCGTATGAAAGAATCGATGGTACTTAACAAGTTGATTAAAACTTATTCTTTTTACAGATTTTTCCCACCATATTTCGTATGTTTATGAGTGTGTGCGCGTGTTTCTATTTGTTTGTTTGTTTGTGTGTGTGTGTGTGTGTGTGTGTGTGTGTGTGTGTGTGTGTGTGTGTGTGTGTGTGATACTTAACTAGTAAAATTTAATTAAAACAATTCTTTTGTAAAGATTTTCTTAAAGAACTCCAAAAAACTGTCTGTCTGTCTGTCTCTATCTCTCACTCTCTCTCTCTCTCTCTCTCTCTCTCCTCTCCTCTCTCTCTCTCTCTCTCTCTCTCTCCATTGCTGTGTGTGTGTGTGTGTGTGTGTGTGTGTGTGTGTGTGTGTGTGTGTGTGTGTGTGTGTGCCTACTTAAGAAATAAAACGAGTCTTTTGCAAAGAACCATTATCTATTCATATAATGTATGCAACGCTGTGCGTGTATGCATGAGTGCATGGCATATGCTTGCATGCATGCACACACGTCATTATTGTAGGGAAGAAGTGCTGTGTTTTAGACGTGTTTCATGGAAAAACCAAGGGAGCTAACTGGCTTGCTTGGTAGTGTAGTGCCACGAACTCAAGATCTGACATCTGGAGTTCAATCCCAGCCCGCAACATTAAACACTGGCCTGTTGGCTGCCCATCTGAATGTTGCCATCATTTTGATGGTGTCAGCTTGGCCCTTTGACTACCGCACCCTATCTACCAGCTGCAAAAACAAAACCCGTTGACTCCCTCACCCTATCCACCAGCTTCCTGCAGACTGGTGAAAGGGTGAGGAGTCAAAGGGTTGTTTTTGCTTTGATAGCATGGTTGGACAATGCAGTGCTGGTGGACAGGGTGCGGGAGTCAAAGGGTTAATATTTCACAAGTCCCTCACCGCTCTTGTCCGTATTTCAAGACCTTGCCGGCACTTAGGGTTTTTGCGCAGGTGCAAGGAGGCTGTCAGATCATTGCTTGCCGATTTGAGGGGTGGGGGGGGGGGGGGGGGAGAACCCGTAGGGAAAAAAATAGTTTGTAGCTTGTCCAAAAGGATTCATTGCACCCAGACAATTCCATATGTGCTCCACCCAAATTTGCTGGTAATTATTTAGCAGACCCTTAGCGTGTACACAGAAAGAAAGAAGAAGAAGAAAAAAAGAAAAGAAAACACCATAATCAGATGCCAAATATGGACAGCGCTCTTTTGAGATAAGAATCAGCTCAGAATGGATTAGCAAAGTCATTTTGAGTAGAACTTTTTGATCCCCAGATCAGAATGGCATTTGAGAGCATCAATAAGGTCATTTTGAGTAGAACTTTTTGATCCCAATCAGAATGGATTAGCAAGTCATTTTGAGTAGAACTTTTTGATCCCAATCAGAATGGATTAGCAAAGTCATTTTGAGTAGAACTTTTTGATCCCAATCAGAATGGATTAGCAAAGTCATTTTGAGTAGAACTTTTTGATCCCAATCAGAATGGATTAGCAAAGTCATTTTGAGTAGAACTTTTTGATCCCAATCAGAATGGATTAGCAGTCGCTTTGAGTAGAACGTTTTGATCCCAATCAGAATGGATTAGCAAAGTCATTTTGAGTAGAACTTTTTGATCCCAATCAGAATAGATTAGTCAAAGTCATTTTGAGTAGAACTTTTTGATCCAATCGAATAGATTAGCAAAGTCATTTTGATAGAACTTTTTGATCCCAGTCAAAATGGATTAGCAAAGTCATTTTGAGTAGAACTTTTTGATCCCAATCAGATTGGATTAGCTGTGTTATTTTGAGTGGAACTTTCTGAGTGTTTGGGATAAGAAAATATACCGAGGTCCTCTATGCGGAAAGTACTCACCGCACGTTAAAGATCCCATGGCAAGAAGGGGGTTGTCCATGATAGAAATTCTGTAGGGGAATCCTCTTTCTATGGCTAAACAGAAAAAAACACACACAGAGAAACATATGGGTTGTCCTTGACTGCAGTGACATGCTTTCCTAGGGGAGGATAACTCGACTTTCACATGGTAAATCCATTGTGACATTTATAAATGGTCGACTATCGTGGTCGATAAAGTCCAGCCTAGCACTTTTTTCATTTTTGTACCCTCATGTGGGATCTCAGGCCAAAGTCTGATGCACACAGGCGGTTGCATTCTGGACACTCAATGGAACGCTCTGCAGAATTGGTTCTGGCCTTTGTGACGAGAAATAAATACATGTAGATAGGTATATCTGTCTATAGACTTTGTGATGAGCTTGTCGGACAAAGAACACACGGACAGACACACACACACACACACACACACACACACACACACACACACACACACACTAAACACATACACAAACTAACACACACACACACACACACACGCGTATATATATATATATAATATATACATGTATGTATATCTATGTATGTATATAATATATATAAATATATATATACATACATACATATATAATATATATATATATATACAGACGTACACACACACACGCGCGCGCGCACACACGCGCCCGCA
>JAPXFY010000031.1:6577070-6584570 GCA_030674185.1 Monoplex corrugatus | reverse complement strand
ATAGGAAAAATCAAACAAGTAACAATGGATTGCTCACTACCCAGTCCCACACTGCAGTAACTATAAGACTGAATTGAACAGTCTGTTATCAATTTTCTGGTGGTCACATCAAGTACATGACTATCAACGACAGAAATATGTTCATTTCTTGATGCAATTCCAACAGTTAAAAGCACTTCTGCTGCCTACTGAATAAATATATTAAATCATAATCCACAGGTAAACAACACAAAACCCATAGTAAAGTTTTTAGCACATCTCGGTCTTGTTTGAAGTAAACATTGATCACGAAGCACAGTCTGATATTATGCTATTCTGAACATCACCGAAATGTTCAATGTTTCTTCTACCAAGAGTAGCAGTCTGCAGAGAATGCACTCAGCAGAGACAGCACGTAGCAGATCCAAATCCACAGTGTCCTGTGTGATTGTCTTACTACCGTCAGTAGCTCCAACAGGAACAAGCACAGCCTTATCCACTGAAGTCTGACAGTATTACTCCATTTTCTTTCCACCGTCAGTAGCTCCAACAGAAACAAGCACAGCCTTATCCACTGAAGTCTGACAGTATTACTGCATTCTCTTACCACCGTCAGTAGCTCCAACAGGAACAAGCACAGCCTTATCCACTGAAGTCTGACAGTATTACTCCATTCAGCCCACTCTTCAATCAGCCACAGTAGCCACTGTTCTTGTTGGGTGGCAGTAATGTGTCGCCATCGGGATATCCTGTGAATCCGAGAAGTCTGCCGGATCTCTACACAACCTCTGGCTCCGACGCACAAGCCTCAATAACGCAGCCCCCGATTACCTGTCAAGCCTACTTGAAATCTATGTTCCCTCACATACCCTCCGCTCTGCCACCGATCCTCTGACTTTTCGCTTTCCACGCACTAAGCTCAATACCTATGGTCCACGAGCCTTCTCTGTTTCTGGTCCGCTCTCGTGGAACAAAGTTCCTCTCTCAGTCCGTCAGCAACCTACTTTTGTCTCCTTCAAGTCCGCTCTCAAAACTCACCTTTTCTCCTCTGCATAAAATCCTGACCTCACTCAATCCCCTCTGCAGCCTGTCTCCACTCGGAGGGGAATCACATTGCAATATATAATTGTATATAATATGCTCTCTATAATTTTCCATTGTTTTTATTCTTTCTCCCCATTTATAGCCGTGTGTGTGTGTGTGTGTGTGTGTGTGTGTGTGCGTGTGTGTGCGTGCGTGCGTGCGTGTGTGTGCGTGCGTGCGTGTGTGTATGTTTCAGCGCTTAGATTTGATTTTATCAAGATTTTGCGCTATATAAATATTGTAATTATTATCATTATTATTATTACAAACCTCTCAATCCGAGAGAAGTCTGCCAGATCACCACACAACCTCTGGCTCCGACGCACAAACCTCTCAATCCCAGAGAAGTCTGCCTGATTACTACACAACCTCCGGCTCCGACGCACAAACCTCCCGGTCTTAGAGAAGTCTGCCGGATCACCACACAACCTCTGGCTCCAACGCACAAACCTCTCAATCCCAGAGAAGTCTGCCTGATTACTACACAACCTCCGGCTCCGACGCACAAACCTCCCAGTCTTAGAGAAGTCTGCCGGATCACCACACAACCTCTGGCTCCAACGCACAAACCTCTCAATCCCAGAGAAGTCTGCCGGATCACCACACAACCTCTAGCGCCGTAACACAAGCCTCTCAGTCTCTCTTCCCGAGAACTGCCATCCTCCGTGCTTGTTATATTCCGTCTAATATATCGTTATCCTCCCCAAATTATGTTCTCATCGCCATAACACATAATCATTATTTCCCAAGTATTTTCAGACAACTGTGTCCTGGCATGCAACACGCAAACCCAACTATGTCCTCGTTACCATAGCACATAATCATTACTTTCTCACGTATTTTCACACAACTGCGTCATTGTATGCAACACGAAATAATTGCAAAGGAAATAAGAGAGAAGCAGGGAGAATTTTAAATATCAACTACGTAGCATAACTCTTGAAAGTCACGGAGTTATCTCCCATGTAGAATTTCTCAAATCCAACACAGTTTGCGCTACCCATTCATCTAGCATAGACGCAGCCACAAAGCAAGGAGGAATGTTCTGAGCTTACAACTTTATGCTTTGTGGCTGCGTCTATGCTAGCTGAATGGGTAGCGCAAACTGTGTTGGATTTGAGAAATTCTACATGGGAGATAACTCCGTAATAATTGCGTTTTGGTACATACAATGACCCACTTCTTTGACTTTTAATGTTTTCCATTACACAAAGGCAGAGGCAGAGGCAGAGAAAAAGAATAAAGAATAACACTGACTGAGGATGCTAGTATAGTCTACAATAATGGGGAGAGTGGTAGGCTTCCTATTTTTAGTGGATTAGGTATGCTACAGGGATATTATACTAAACTGTGTTTTGAGGAGCTGGATCAGGCACGCATCACTGCATCCTTCGTGCAAACAAAGCCTGAAGTGAAGGCTGCAACGAGGAAAATAAATTTTGAAGCTGTTGAGTTAGCAGAAGAAACTGAGGAATTCTACTTGGCAGGTACCCATGAATAGCCTTGGTGAGTTATGCATGCTAAAGTCAAGTTTTACTTATTTTTGCTTGTTTTTAAACTTTATATGCTGTTTTCTGGGTTGCAGCGTTTTTGGACAGCGTAGCTACTAATGTCAGCATAAAATCCACAATTTTGATCGGAATGACTTGAAATTTTCTGCACAGACTCAGGACATGTTTGACTTTAAAATGGACTATCATTAAAGGTGTCTGTTTTGTGGAAAGAGTGTTGACAGATCTTCACTTTTCATGTTATTCACATTTGCACTGTGGTCCTATGAAATGAGATACAGACTTGGTTTTAGTCTGTTCAGTGGATCTGTTTGTGCTTAATCACTGTGCAAAGTTGTAAGTCATAGGATTAAAAACAAAATAAATTGTGGTGACATTGGATAAGACCTTTTTCACGACAGCGCTTACAGTTATGCAATATAAATATTTTTGAAAATATCTAGGTACATGTTACATGTTTTTAGTTCATTGCACCTAAAAGTGTAATAATCAAACTATTACATAACCAAACATCAACAAAATCAGTAAATATTTAGAATTTAAAGACTTAAAAGCAAAATGAAGAAAAATTGCTGAAAATCGCCTAGCAAGCTGGCCTTAATGCCATATATATCCTAAGAACTCTCACAGAAAGATCAATTGAGTTGAATAAGGATTTACAATTATATTTTGTTGATTATACCAATGCCTTTGATTGGCTAAGACTCGAAGAATTGATCAACTAACTGGAACATCTCAATGTTGATGGAAAAGATACAAGAATAATAAGGAATCTGTATTGGGAAAAAACGGTAGCAATAAGAGTAAAAAAAATGATATAAGTTCTTTCCAAAATGTCAAAAGAGCAGTTAGGCAGGTATGTGCTCTGTCACCAGATTTGTTTTCACTTTACAGCAAAACCATCATGAGAAACACAAAAGAATGCCCCAGGAGAAGGATTGAAGGACATATGATATCAGACCCACAATAATCTTGTGAATATAATAAAAATAGAAAGCAGAGAAAATGGCTAGAGCTAAACAGTAAAACAAAAGAAACAAAAAATTCCCTCATGAAAAATACCAACACGTGAAACAACACTGAGACAAGTAAAATTAAAATTATTTGGGAACATTCTTCTCACCAGACGGATCTTGCGTATTAGAAAGATCCAGCAAAACTGGCCAAGCTAAAACAGATTTCAAGAAAGTGTTTTTACCAACAAATGCTTATCTACTAACGTCAGGAAGAGAGTTTTCTAGCGTTACATAGAATCAATATTGTTGTACGGATGCGAAAAGCCTGGACAATCAACAAAGTCGAACAAGATTAAGGGGCAGCTGAAATGTGGTTTCTAAGGAGAATGTTGAGTTCATGGACAGCAAAAAAACAAACGAGACAGTCTTGAAAGAGAGCAGACACAAAAAGAACATCAATGAAGAAGATGAGGAAAAGACAAACAACATTTACCGGGCATTTTATGAGGCAAGAGAAATTTGAGCACCTAGTTACAACTGGAAAGCTGGAGGGAAAAAAGAACACCCAGGAGAAAAATAATTATTAGTTTCACAGAGTGGATGAGACAGATATCGTTCTCCCCATCCTCACCATCATCTTGTTCTTCGTCTTTTAAGGGGACAGACCAACCCAGATTTGGGTACCAAGATTGTGATGTTCAGTGTTTCAGTTCTAATTAACCAATCACCATGATATTTGGTAAGAAGATATCTTAGACAGTATTCTTTGGAGTGAATATCTTTGTTGGGGTCTGTGAGATTATGAAAAGTTGACAAAAAATGATTAATTAAAAATGTTCTCGCGAAAATGAAAAAAATATAGTACATACTGTGACATTTATAACTACACATATATTCATGTTAGGAATTTGATATTTAGTGAGCAAACACATCTGTATAGTATGTATGGCATGTAGTAAAATCTTAGCTCTACTGTCATTATTTTCTGTACAGTCATCACACCAATTTTTAGAATAATTTTAATAAAAAAAATTATAATACAACTTTTGATAAAAATGTTTCTTTCAAGCAAAACTGCAAGACTTTACTACCGGCTATAGGTACCTGTCCCTGCTATATGTGTGCCAAATATCAAGAAATCGGATGAAAACGTTTGAACATATTATGTCTGATTTTATATACAATCTCGCAAAAAATGGCAGACTTAATTAATTAATTTTTTTAAACTTTTCATAACTCACAGACCCCAACAAAGATATTCAATCCAAAGAATACTGTCTGAGGTATCTTCTTGCCAAATATCATGGTGATTGGTTAATTAGAACTGAAACACTGAACATCACAACTTGGTACCCGAAATCTGGGTAGGTCTGCCCCCTTAAGATCCCTTTCTCCTCATCTTCACTATCATCTTTTTCTTAATCTTGTCAGATCTCCTTCTGCTTATCTTCATCAGTTTGTTTTCCTTTTTTTTAAAGTTCTTCTCTTCCTCATCATTGTCATCTCGTAAAAATCTCCTCCTCCTTATCCTCATCATCTTGCTCTTCGTCTTGTGCGACCTCTGCTTGTCAGTGAGCTTTTCAAAATATTCATTTTTATGTGTTAACTAGGGGGTAGGGTGGGTGTGGGTGGGGTTGGGAGGGGAGGTTCATTATGTTGCATGAGATGAGAACTGCACGTGTTGAAAGGCATCAAACTCTGACAGCACTCACACGTCCACACCTCCAATCACAACACGAACTCATTAACTTTCCTCTTACCCCCCCCTCCTCCCCCAAGACATTCGGCAGCAAGTGGGGGGGAAAAATGAAGAAAGAGAAAAAGTAGAAAAAAGAAGAAGAAGAAGAAGAAGAGGGAAAAGAAGAAGAAGAAGAAGAAGAAGAAGAAGAAAGAAGAGAAGAAGAAGAAGTAGAAGTAGAAAAAGAAGAGAAGAAGAAGAAGAGAAGAAGTAGAAGAAGAAGAGGTAGAAGAAGAAGTAGAAGAAGAAGAAGAAGAGAAGAAGAAGTAGAAGAAGAAGAAGAAGAAGAAGAAGAAGAAGAAGATAGAAGAGAAGAAGTAGAAGAAGAAGCAGAAGAAGAAGAAGAAGAAGAAGAAGAAGAAGAAGAAGAAAGAAGAAAAAAGTAGAAGAAGAAGAAGAAGAAAGAGAAGAAGAAGAAGAAGAAGTAGAAGAAGAAGAAGAAAAGAAAAGAAAGAGAAAGAGAAAGAGAAGATAAATAGGAAAAAGAACAAGACGATGATGAGGAAGAAGAAGGAGAAGAAGGAGAAGAAAATCATCAATTATCATAGTCGTGTCATCGTCGTTATCATATCATCGTCTCATCATCTATCATCAATCATCATCATCATCATCATCAATCATCAATCATCAATCATCATCATCATCAATCATCATCATCATCACCACCACCACCACCACCACCACCATCATCATCATCATCATCATCATTATTATTATTGTTATCATCATCCATCATCATCATCATCATCATCATCATCATCATCATCATCATCATCTTATCATCATTATCATCATTATATATTTATATCATCATCATCATCATATTATTATTATTGTTGTTGTTGTTGATATTATTAATGTTATACTATTATTATCATAATAATAATCATCATCATCATCATTATTATTATTATTATTAGTAGTAGTAGTAGTAATCATTGTCATTATTATTGTTAAATAATAATAACAATAACAATAACAATAATAAGGATATTATTATTGCTACTACTACTATTGTTGTTGTTGTTGTTTAAAGCTTAGCCGACCACGCAGAGCCATGTCGTGGTTATAATCATCTGAAAACGCAGACCCCATACCGAAAAGAAATGAATACACAAATCAAGGTGTTCACGTCATGATCTAAGGATATACCCTGGCTTTGACATTCCGCCCATCTATCAAATGGGGTTTTAGAACAACAATGCTGAAGACAAACGTAAACATAACCAAATACATTAAAACATCAATAAAAAAAAAACCTGTCCAAATTTACCTTTGATTGCTTGTAAATGCACTTACTACATGCTGCACTTACTACATGTGCACTTACTATATGCTGCACTTACTACATGTTGCACTTACTATATGTGCACTTACTACATGCTGCACTTACTATATGCTGCACTTACTACATGCTGCACATTACTACATGCTGCACTTACTAATGCTGCACTTACTATATGCTGCACTTACTAATGCTGCACTTACTAATGTTGCACTTACTACTGTTGCACTTACTACATGTTGCACTTACTACATGCTGCACTTACTACATGTTGCACTTACTACATGTTGCACTTACTACATGTTGACTTACTACATGCTGCACTTACTAATGCTGCACTTACTAATGCTGCACTTACTACATGCTGCACTTACTACATGCTGCACTTACTACATGCTTGCACTTACTACATGTTGTACTTACTACATGTTGCACTTACTACATGTTGCACTTACTACATGTTGCACTTACTACATGCTGCACTTACTACATGTTGACTTACTACATGTTGCACTTACTACGTTGCACTTACTACATGCTGCACTTACTACATGTTGCACTTACTACATGCTGCACTTACTACATGCTGCACTTACTACATGTTGCACTTACTACATGCTGCACTTACTATATGCTGCACTTACTACATGCTGCACTTACTACTATGCTGCACTTACTACATGCTGCACTTACTATGCTGCACTTACTACATGTGCACTTACTACATGTTGACTTACTACATGCTGCACTTACTAATGCTGCACTTACTACATGCTGCATTACTAATGCTGCACTTACTACATGCTGCACTTACTACATGTTGACTTACTCATGCACTTACTACATGTTGCACTTACTACATGCTGCACTTACTACATTGCACTTACTACATGCTGCACTTACTACATGCTGCACTTACTACATTGCACTTACTCATCTGCACACTAC
>JAPXFY010000031.1:6534570-6564570 GCA_030674185.1 Monoplex corrugatus | reverse complement strand
TCATCATCATCATCAGGTGCCCTGCCGCATGGCGTTGGCGACCATGGACTTCCAACCATCTCTATCTCTCGTTGCCCCTAGCATCTCCACCACCCTCCTCATCCCCAGCCACTCTGCAAGTCCGTCCAGCATTCTCTCCCTGGGTCTACCTGGTGCTCTCTTTCCCTCCAGCTTTCCCGTTGTGACCAGGTGCTCCAAACCCCCCCCCCCCTTCCTCATAAAATGGCCTATAAATGTTGCTTGTCTTTTCCTAATCTTCCTTATGAGTGATCTACTTGTGTCTGCCTCCATCAAGACTGTCTCGTTTGTTTCTTTGCTATCCATGGAACTCTCAACATTCTTCTGAGAAACCACATCTCGGCTGCTCGATCCTGCTCTGGCTTTGCTTGCTGACTGTCCACGCCTCGCATCCGTACAACAGTATTGGTTCTATATAACATTCAAGGACTCTCTTTCTGATGTTAACTAGGTCTTAGGAAGGAAAAAGTCATGGCCAGTCACAGAGTTTGAACCCAGAACCCATGCGCTATGAGCACAGACCTCTAACGGCTGAGCCTATGGGCCCCTTTAAAAATAACGTAGCCGAACGGAACACCAGAAGCAGACGACATGTTATGGATGACAAGGCGTGGGCGTGAGTGTGAAATGCACACTGTTTTTCTTTTTTTTTTTTTTTTGCGATGCACATCGCTGGGTTATCGACTGAGTCAAGTTTTGACCTTTTTGTTTTTGATTTTGTTTTCTTTTGTTTGTTTGTTTGTTTGTTTGTTGGTTAAATTGAAGGCTTGTGCGTAATCTTTGCCCGCGTTTCAAACCTACCCGTTCCCTCATTCCCTCCTGTCTGCCTGCCTTGTCTGTCTGTCTTCTGTCTGTCTGTCTCTGCTGCCTGCCTTGTCTGTCTGTCTCTCTGTCTCTGTCTCTTTGTCTGTCTGTCTCTCTGCCTCTGTCTGTCTGTCTCTCACTCTCTCTCTCTCTCTCTCCCTGTGTCTCTCTCCCTCTCTCCCTCTTTTCCCGGGTCCCTCACCCTAGCTCTCTCTCTCTCTCTCTCCGGCTCTCTCTGTGTCTGTGTCTCTCTCTGTCTCTGTCTGTCTGTCTCTCTCTCTATATATATGTCTCTCTGCCCCCCTCCCTGCCCCACCCCGGCTCTCTCTCTCTTTCTCTCTCTTTCTCTTCTCTCTTCTCTCTTCTCTTTCTCCTCTCTCTCTCTTCTCTTTCTCTCTCTCACTGTCTCTCTCTCACTCTTTCTCTCTCTCACTGTCTCTCTCTCACTCTTTCTCTCTCTCACTCTCTCACTGTCTCTCTGCCCTCAATTCGTTTGTCTTTTTTTCTAGTAAAGTCCTTTGTACTCTAGGATAGGCCAGGAAATGGGTTCGTTACGGCAAGACACAAAACATCAGATACACTGATCGTATCACCGATAAACAAGTGCGCCAAACCATGAAGCGGCACACTAGACACATATGGGGATCTGCTGACGTCAGTTTACAAAAGAAAACTGTGAGAATATGTCCATGTAACAAGCATGGAATGGCCGTGCTGAATCAGTCTTCCTGGAAACTGTTAAGAGATGGGGACGAAGGGGAAGACAGAAAAGAAAGAAAGAAAGAAAGAAAGAAAAAGAAAGAAAGAAAAAGAAAGAAAGAAAAGAAAGAAAAAAAGAAAGAAAGCAAAGAAACAAGCAAGCAAACAAACAAACAAGCAAACAAACAAAACAAGCAAGCAATTTCAAGCAACAACAACAACAAACAACAACCAACAACAAACAACAACCAACCAAACCACAACCAACAACCAACCAACCAACCAACCAACCAACCAAACCAACAACCACCAACCAACCAACCAGCCAACAACAACCAACCAACCAACCAACCAACCAACCAACACCAACCAACAACCAACAACCAACCACCAACCAACCAACCAAAACCAGCCAAACAACAACCAACCAACCAACCAACCAACCAACAACAAACCAACCAACCAACCAGCCAAACAGACAACCAACCAACCAACCAGCCAACCAACCAACCAATCAACCAACCAACCAACCAACCAACCAATCAACCAACCAGCCAAACAGACAACCAACCAACCAACCAACCAACCAACCAACCAACAAACAAACAAACAAACAAAAAACAAACAAACAAACAAACAAACAAACAACCAACCAAACACGATAGACTGACAACATTGGCGAATGGACAGGGAAATCATTTGTAGAAACCCAGGCTTTGGCTCACAACCGACAGAGCTAGAAGAATCTGGTAAACAGTTCTTTAGTGCAGCTTTTTCCAATCACTCTTAATGGAAGTAAGGGAGAAGAAAAAAAAAAAAGACAGACCTGTTTGGCGCAGAGGTAGGCACACGTCTTCCTATCTGCCTGCACGAGTTTGACGGGTGCCAGGAAGTCACACCCGTGCATCTTTCTATATGTGCGTGTGGCCTGCAGGCTACCCAGCTGTCAACGGGTACCTGATTTTCTTCACAGGTAGGGAAAGGTAAAGCGGAGACAAGAGAGAGAGGAGATGGGCACCGCCATTAATAATGCTGCCCACCCACCCCCACCCTCCTGAGAAAAGTTGAAGTCTCTGCCCCCTCGCTCCCCTAAAATCTTATGGTTATGGCACAACTTTTGCACTTTACTTTTAAATTTAAAGCCATTTGACATAATAATAATAATAATAATAATAATAATTACAATATTTATATAGCGCAAAATCTTGATAAAATCAAATCTAAGCGCTGAAACACACACACACGCACCACGCACACACACGCCACGCACACAACACAACGCACACCACACACACACACACACACACACACCACACACACACACACATCACACACGCACACACACACACACACACACACACTCACATCACACGCACACGGCTATAAATGGGGAGAAAGAATAAAAGCAATGGAAAATTATAGAGAACATACTATCTACCAACTGCAAAAATTTAAAACCTTTGACTTCCCTCACCCTGTCCACTAGCTTCCTGCAGGAAGCAGGTAGAAGGATGAGGGAATCAAAAGAGTTAAGTTTTTGCTTTGCTGACGTGGTTGGCAATGCAGGATGCCGGTGGACAGGGTACAGGAGTCAAAGGGTTAACTTTTGACTCTCTCAGGATATCCACCAAAGTCCTGCAGGTGGAAGTTGTTGGATTGGCTGTGACAGGGAAAGGGTTAGATTCAGCCTGCCATTAGTACTGTCCATGGTTATAGGCCATTTCATGAGGAAGGGGGGTTTGGAGCACCTGGTCACAACGGGAAAGCTGGAGGGAAAGAGAGCTCCAGGTAGACCCAGGGAGAGAATGCTGCACGGACTTGCAGAGTGGCTGGGGATGAGGAGGGTGGGGGAGATGCTAGGGGCAACGAGAGATAGAGATGGTTGGAAGTCCATGGTCGCCAACGCCATGTGGCAGGGCACCTGATGATGATGATGATTAGTACTGTATAACGTCATACAGCTATAGACTTTTGGAGAGTGTGTCAAGAAGGATTTATCGCATTCTGACAATTCTGTATGCACTCCGTCCAAATGTGAATCGGCGCCAAATCTAGGCACAGGCAAAGTTTTAAAATGGGGAGGAAGGAAAGGGACCTCTGAAGCTATAAAATGACATAACACCACAGAATTTTGGAAATCTTTAGATGGCCAATTTTTCATATTTGAAACTGAAGTGAAGACTAACTCTCGTACACACACACAGACGTATGCACACACACACACACACACACACACACACACACACACACACACACACACACACACACACAATACACACACAACACACACCCCCCACAACACACACACACAACACACACACACACACACACACACATACACACACACACACACACACACACACACACACACACACAATACACTGAGTAAAACTAGTAATTACACACACACACACACACACACACACACACACACACACACACACACACACACACACACACACACACACACACACACACACCAGCTACACAAACACACGCACACACACACACAAACACACACACAAACACACACACACACACACACAACACACACAACACACACACACACACACACTTTAACAAATTTAAAGCCAGACCTAAAATAATAATCACATACACAACATACATATATATACCAAAACTAAAATCAAACAACGCCACACAACACACACACCACGCACACACACACATACACGCACACACAAACACACACACACAAACACACACACACACACACACACACACACACACACACACACACCACACACACCACACGCACACGTTTATAAAACGGGGAGAAAGCATAAACAATGGAAACAATTTGAGAAATACACTTCCCAAACGTCCAATAATTACAAAACATTGACACCCTCACCCGTCCACTTGGGCTCCTAAGGGGAAGTTTGTAGAGGGATGTGGAATCAAAGGTAGTTTGCTCCTAAAGTGGCCAGGTCCCGGGTGAGACGACAGAGAAAGGTACTTTGATTCATACTCAGGATAAAAGAGTCTGCAGGGGAAGTTGTTGGATTGGCGTGTGACAGAGGGAAAAGGGAAGATTCAGCTGCCATTAGACTGTCATGGTTAAAGGATGTCATGAGGAAGAGAGGGAGGGTTGGAGAGAGAACAACGGAAAGATGCGAGGAGAGAAGAGAGACAAGGTAGACAAGGGAGAGAATGTGGAGGATTGAGAGTGGCTGGGGAGAGGAGGGTGGCGGAGATGAGAGGGCAAGAGAGATAGAGATGGTTGGAGAAGATGGTGAAGCAGAGGCAGAGCAGACGGAGAGATGAGAGAGATAGTACTGTAAAGTCAACAGCAATAGACTTTGGAGATGTGTCAAGAAGGATTTGACGCATATGACAACTGTATAGCCTCGTCAAATAGTGAATCGGCGCACAAACCTAGCACAGCAAATAAACATGAAGGAGGAAGAAAGGGAGCAGGGAAGAGAAAATGAGATAAGCAGCACAGAAGGAGAAAAGAGGCAAGAAAGAAAAACTGAAGTGAAGAAAAGACAGAAAACACAGACATACAGAAAAGCACACACAACACACACACAAAACAAACAACAAAAAAAACAAGACAACAAGACAACGATGACAACACAGACACCAAAACACACATGCAGACACACTACAAACAGACTGTAGACAGTAATTACACAAACAACACACACACACACACACACACACACACACACACAGCTACACAAACACACGACACATACACACACAACACAGAAGAAAACAAACAAAGAGAGAAAAAGCAAAGAACAAGGACAGCACACAACAAAAAGAACAAAAACAGAACAGAAAAAGAACAGCAAACACAGAACAAACGAGAAACAAGACACAAGATAAACACACATAAGACAACACAAAAACAGACACACCAAAGCAGACAAGACTACACACACAACTAACACAATATACACAGAGACAAACAACACACACACACACACACACACACACACACACACACACACACACACACACACACACACACACACACACACACCACATCACACACAGAAGAGAAATGACAAGAGAAGATGGAGAGAAGAAAACGATAGATAGAGAAGCACAAGAACAAGACAGAGAAGGACAAAGGGAAATGAAAGAAGATGACAGAGAAAAGAAAGGAAAAGAGACGAAAGAAAGACGGGAAAGAAGAGGAAAGAGAGAAAGAGAATGAGAGAAGAGAGAGAGAAAGAGAGATAGAGACGAGATAGAGAGAGAGAGAAAGAGAAGACGAACGAGAGGGCAGATGAGATGAAGAGAAGACTTAGAGAGAGAGTACAGAGACAAACACACGAAGAACAATCGACACCACAGACACACACAATAACAGACACAAACACAGAGAGAAGAGAGGGAAAGAAAGAGGAGAGGAGAGAGAGAAAGAGAGAGAGAGAGGAGCAAGAGAGAGAGAGAAAAGAGAAAGAAGAGAAGAGACAGAGAGAAAGAGAGAAAGAGACAGAAGAAGAGAGGACAGAAAGAAAGAGATCAGAAAGAAGAGAAAAGAGAGAGAGAAAGAGAGAAAGAGGAGAGAGAAGAGAGATAGAGACAGAGATAAGAGACAGAGACAAAGAGAAGACAGAAAGCAGACAGACGACAGAGACAGAACTTAGAGACAGAAAACAGAGAAGAAACAAGACACACATCATACACAGACCAACAACACACACACACTACACACACACACACACACATACACACACACAAGAAGAGAGGGAAAGAAAGAGGGAGAGAGAGAGAAAAGAAGAGAGAGCAAGACAGAGAGAGAGAAAGAGAAAGAAAGAAAGAAAGAGACAGAGAGAAAGAGAGAAAGAGACAGAAAGAAAGAGAAGAAAGAAAGAGACAGAAAGAAAGAGAAAGAGAGAAAGAGAAAGAGAGAAAGAGAGATAGAGACAGAGATAGAGAGACAGAGACAAAGAGACAGACAGACATAAGCAGACTGAGACTGACAGAGACAGACTCAGATATACACAGAGACAAACACACACACACACACACACACACACACACACACACACACACACACACACACACACACACACACACACACACACACACACACACAAAGAAACAAACACACATGCAAAACAAACACAACACACACACACACACACACAAACACACACACACAACACACACACACACACCACACACACACACACACACAACACACACACACACAACACCAGTCTAAAGTCAGTTTATCCTAAATGGCCATTTGCGTGAGAGGGCGGTGTGATGGCCACATACATCCTGATGGAAATGGACAAAATGCAAAACCCGCACAACACTGCCATGGCATAACGTATCACGCCTTCCCCGCCCCTGCACACTCTTCTATTAACTTTCAAGAAAAAAAAAAAAAGATGGGGTTGTGAGGGTCGGAGGGAACGATGGAGGAAGTAAGAGAAAGAGAGAGAGAGAGAGAGAGAGAGAGAGAGAGACAGAGACAGAGACAGAGAGACAGAGACAGAGAGACACACAGAGAGACAGACAAAGAGACAGACAGAGAGACAGAGACAGACAGACAGACAGAGACAGAGGCAGGCAGAGACAGAGACAGAGAAAGACAAGAACATAGACACAGACAGACAGAGAGAGACAAGAGAGAGAGAGAGAGAGAGAGAACAGAGAGAGAGACAGGTAGATAGATAGATAGATAGACAGACAGACAGATAGATAGATAGAAGACAGACAGATAGAAGATAGATAGACAGATAGACAGACAGAAGAAGATAGAGAGACAGATGATAGATAGATAGATAGACAGACAGATAGATAGATAGACAGATAGATAGATAGAGATAGATAGATAGATAGATAGATAGATAGATAGACAGACAGATAGATAGATAGATAGATAGATAGACAGAAGATAGATAGATAGATAGACAGACAGATAGATAGACAGACAGAAGACAGATAGATAGAAGACAGATAGATAGTCAGACAGATAGATAGATAGACAGATAATAGACAGAGATAGATAGATAGATAGATAGACAGACAGATAGATAGATAGATAGATAGACAAGACAGACAGATAGACAGACAGACAGACAGACAGATAGATAGATAGACAGACAGATAGATAGACAGACAGATAGATAGATAGATAGACAGATAGATAGATAGACAGACAGATAGACAGACAGATAGATAGACAGACAGATAGATAGATAGACAGATAAAGAGGTAGACAGACAGATAGATAGACAGATAGATAGGCAGATAGATAGACAGACAGATAGATAGACAGACAGAACAGACAGACAGATAGATAGATAGACAGACAGATAAATAGGTAGACAGATAGATAGACAGATAGATAGACAGATAGATATATAACATGAGATAGATAGATGGGCGTAGACAGAAGAGAGAGAAGATAGAGAGAGGAGAGAGAGAGAAAGAGAGAGAAAGAGAAAGAGAGAGAGAGAGAGAAGAGAGAGAGAGAGAGAGGGGGGGGGCTGTGTGTGTTTGCGTTGCTATTAGATTTATTTGTTTTTTAAACAAAGCACAGTGATATCTCTGGCTATCAGTAAGCGTAAAACCGTATTACCCTACTGATTTAAAGATGGTTACTTCAATGTGCTGTTGACTGATTTAGGGATGGTTACTTCGATGTGCTGTTGACTGATTTAAGGATGGTTACTTTGATGTGTTGTTGACTGATTTAAGGATTGTTACTTTGATGTGTTGTTGACTGATTTAGGGTTGGTTACTTCAATGTGCTGTTGACTGATTTAGGGTTGGTTACTTTGATGTGTTGTTGACTGATTTAAGGATGGTTACTTCAATGTGCTGTTGACTGATTTAGGGTTGGTTACTTTGATGTGTTGTTGACTGATTTAGGGTTGGTTACTTCAATGTGCTGTTGACTGATTTAGGGATGATTACTTCAATGTGCTGTTGACTGATTTAAGGATGGTTACTTTGATGTGCTGTTGACTGATTTAAGGATGGTTACTTTGATGTGTTGTTGACTGATTTAGGGTTGGTTACTTCAATGTGCTGTTGACTGATTTAGGGTTGGTTACTTTGATGTGTTGTTGACTGATTTAAGGATGGTTACTTCAATGTGCTGTTGACTGATTTCGGGTTGGTTACTTTGATGTGTTGTTGACTGATTTAGGGTTGGTTACTTCAATGTGCTGTTGACTGATTTAGGGATGGTTACTTCGATGTGCTGTTGACTGATTTAAGGATGGTTACTTCAATGTGCTGTTGACTGATTTAGGGTTGGTTACTTCAATGTGCTGTTGACTGATTTAAGGATGGTTACTTTGATGTGCTGTTGACTGATTTAAGGATGGTTACTTTGATGTGTTGTTGACTGATTTAGGGATGGTTACTTCAATGTGCTGTTGACTGATTTAAGGATGGTTACTTTGATGCTCTGTTGACTGATTTAGGGATGGTTACTTTGATGTGCTGTTGACTGATTTAGGGTTGATTACTTTGATGTGCTGTTGACTGATTTAAAGATGGTTACTTTGATGTGCTGTTGACTGATTTATAGATGGTTACTTTGATGTTTAATATAATAGAAACAGAAAGCAAAAATAAAGGGCAGGAGATAATATAGCAAAAAGACTGATGGTAATTAGTTTAAAAAAAAACAAAATAACAACAACAACAAAACAGGAAATTCCCTCATGCAAAATACCAGCAAATGGCAGAACATTGAGACAGGTTGATAACTTTAAATATCTGGGAACGGTCATCTCACCAGACAGTAGATGCATATCCGAAATAGCCAGCAGAATCGGCCAAGCTGAAACAGCATTCAAGAAGATGACAAGCATTCTTACCAACACATGCCCATCAATTAACATTAGGAAGAGAGTTCTTGAGTTCCTTATAGAGCCGATACTGTTGTACGGACGTGAGACGTAGACAGTCAACACGCAAAGTCAGAACAAGATTGAGGCAACCGAGATGTGGTTTCTAAGAAGAGTGTTAAGCGTTCCATGGACAGCAAAGAAAACAAACGAGACAGTCTTGATGGAGGCAGACACAAGTAGATCACTCATAAGGAAGATTAGGAAAAGACAGGCAACATTTATAGGCCATTTTATGAGGAAGGGGGTTTGGAACACCTAGTCACAACAGGAAAGCTGGAGGGAAAGAGAGCACCAGGTAGACACAGGGAGAAAATATTGGACAGACTTGCAGAGTGGCTGAAATCAGAGAGGGTGGAGATGCGTTTGCAGCGACAAGGGATAGATGCATATGGAGGGCCATGCTCGCCAACGCCATGCGGCAGGGCACGTGATGATGATGATGATGACTTTAATGTACTGTCAATTTCTTTCTACCTAACTTGGGGGTCTTGTTTCTGTGTTTTTGTACAACGGCCAAAGGGCGTAAGGTGTGTATATGTTTTGTGTATCACCCTGTGTTCTGTTTCTATTTTCATTAACACACACAACACAACACACACACACACAACACCACCACACACACCACACAACCACACCAACACACACACACACACACACACCCCCCACACACCACACACACACACACACACACACACACACCACACAAACACCACACACACACACACACAACCACACCACACACACACACGCGCGCCACACAACACACACACACAACTACACACACAACACACACACACAACACACATACACACACACACACATACACACACACGCGCGCATGCATGGACACACATACATACACACACACATATACACAGACATAAACACATAAACACGCACACACACTTATATACACACACACATATATATATATATATATATACACACACATATACACACACATAAACACATAAACAATCACATACACACACACAGACACACACAAACACACACGCAGACAACACACACACAGACAGATACACACACACACACATAACACACACACACACACACACACACCACACACACAGAGTGCGCTTCTATTTTCATGTTTGTTCTGTTTCTTTCTACTACGCCAGATAACAGATGGCAGACTGTGTGTAGAGCGCATAAGGAAGTGTGAATAATCCCTTATGAGTAAATCCCAAACAGTAGCCTAACGCCAAACTCTTCCGACATCGTTCCTACTTCTTTACAAATGTCTTGTCACAGATGTTCCACAGTCGATCGCCGACATCAATTTAGAATAGAAAACTACATTGGTTTGGCCCAGTAACAAGATCCAGTGGCCTTGCTCCATCAATCCTCTAGAAAACCGTTAAGAGATGGAGATGAAGGGGAAGTCAAACAAACAAACAAACAAACAAACAAACAATCAAACAAACAAACAAACAAACAAACAAACAAACAAAAGAAAGAAACAAAGAAAGAATGAAAGAAAGAAAGAAAGAAACAAGTTAACATGTAGCCATCCAAATGGTCCACGAAATCACGCACATGATCCACTGCAAACTGGGATTGCAGAAAAAGACATACAATTATAGGGTTTAGTGAAAAAAAACAAGCACACAAACACACAAACAAAGAAACAAAGAAACAAGGAAACAAGCAAGCGAGTAAACGAACAAACAACCAGACAAACAAACAAACAGATGAGCAAAACAAACAAACAATTACACAAACAAGCCAGCAAACAAACAAACAAACAAGCAAACAAACAAACAAGCAAACAAACAAACACGCAAGCAAGCAAAGAAACAAACAAGCAAGCAAACAAACAAACAAACAAGCAAGCAAACAAACAAATAAACAAGCAAGCAAACAAATAAACAAGCATGCAAAGAAACAAACAAACAAGTTAACAAACAAACAAACAAGCAAACAAACAAACAAAGAAGCAAGCAAAGAAACAAACAAGTTAACAAACAAACAAACAAACAAGCAAGCAAAGAAACAAACAAACAAGTTAACAAACAAACAAAGAAGCAAACAAACAAACATACAAACAAACAAACAAAAGAAAACAAAAAAAACAAACAAGCAAACAAACAAAACTGGTCCACACAAAACTGGAACTAGCTTTCCCTGTCCCACGAACAGTCGCATACTCTGTCTTCCATTAAATCAAACTTGAAGATATAGGCCTAGGTACTATTCTCTTTGATATAGGCCTAGGTAATATTCTTTGATATAGGCTTAGGTACTATTCTCTTTGATATAGGCCTAGGTAATATTCTCTTTGATATAGACCTAGTTTTTCTCTTCAGCAGAAATGACAGAAGGCTATGACAAGATGAAATGACAGAAAGTTAATGATAGAAGAAACGACAGAAAGCTAACGACAGTAAGAAATGACAGAAAGCTAATGACAGGAATAAACGACAGAAAGTTAATGACAGGAAGAAATGACAGAAATCTAATGACAGGAAGAAATTACAGAAAGTTAATGATAGGAAGAAATGACAGAAAGTTAATGATAGGAAGAAATGACAGAAAGTTAATGATAGGAAGAAATGACAGAAAGTTAATGATAGGAAGAAATGACAGAAAGTTAATAACAGGAAGAAATGACAGAAAGCTAATGACAGGAAGCTGACAGGAAGAAACGACAGAAAGCTAATGACAGGAAGAAAATGACAGAAAGCTAATGATAGAAAGAAATGACAGAAAGCTAATAACAGGAAGAAATGACAGAAAGCTAATGACAGGAAGAAATGACAGAAAGCTAATGACAGGAAGCTGACAGGAAGAAACGACAGAAAGCTAATGATAGAAAGAATGACAGAAAGCTAATAACAGGAAGAAATGACAGAAAGCTAATAACAGGAAGAAATGACAGAAAGCTAATGACAGTAAGAAATGACAGAAAGCTAATGACAGGAAGAAACGACAGAAAGGTAATAACAGGAAGAAACGACAGAAAGCTAATAACAGGAAGAAACGACAGAAAGCTAATAACAGGAAGAAATGACAGAAAGCTAATAACAGGAAGAAATGACAGAAAGCTAATAACAGGAAGAAATGACAGAAAGCTAATGACAGTAAGAAATGACAGAAAGCTAATGACAGGAAGAAACGACAGAAAGCTAATAACAGGAAGAAATGACAGAAATCTAATAACAGGAAGAAATGACAGAAAGCTAATGACAGTAAGAAATGACAGAAAGCTAATGACAGGAAGAAACGACAGAAAGGTAATAACAGGAAGAAATGACAGAAAGCTAATGACAGGAAGAAACGACAGAAAGGTAATAACAGGAAGAAATGACAGAAAGCTAATGATAGGAAGAAACGACAGAAAGCTAATGACAGGAAGAAACGACAGAAAGGTAATAACAGGAAGAAATGACAGAAAGCTAATGATAGAAAGAAATGACAGAAAGCTAAGGAGCAAGGCAGAAACAAGAGAGAGTGACAGAAATGAGGAAATTTACAGCACAGGATTTGTTGTGGGGAGAGGGAGGGCTTCTCGACGGCGGGGTTCCTCCATCTTTCACAAAGTCCCATTTTCACGGTTCACTGTCTTGACTGTTATCTTTCAGCGACGTGTCTGTTTGGATACTTGTTCATTTTCCCAGTACTCTTGGATCAGCATCGATTGAGCCCCGTTTTCCGTTTAACCTTTAACCCTTTGACTCCCTCACCCTATCTGCCAGCATCCTGCATTGTCAGCCATGATAGCAAAAGCAAAACTAAAATCATTTCACTCCCTCGCCATGTCCACCATCTGTCTTTTCACCCCCCCCCCCCCTCAACGTATCCATAAGTTTCTTGAAAACTTAACTCTTTCATCACCTCACTCTACCCACCAGTTCCTGAAAACTTAACCCTTTGACACTTTCATCCTATCCACCAGTTCCTGAAAACTTAACCCTTTGACATCCTCACCCTACCCACCAGTTCCTGAAAACTTAACCCTTTCATCACCTCACCCTACCTACCAGCTTCCTGAAAACTTAACCCTTTGACTCCCTCATCCTATCCACAAGCTTCCTGAAAACTTAACCATTTCACTACCTCACCTTATCCACCAGTTCCTGAAAACTTAACCATTTCACTACCTCACCCTACCAACCAGTTCCTGAAAATTTAACCCTTTCACTCCTTCACCCTATCCACCAGTTCCTGAAAACTTAACCCTTTGACTGCCTCACCCTACCCATCAGCTTCCTGAAAACCTAACCCTTTCATTCCCCATCCTGTCCAGCAGTGGGGAGTGAAATGATTCGATTTTTGCAGCTTTTGGTGCAGATTATGGGAATGAAAGGGTTAAAGCTTGGCTGAAACCGCTTGGGGGTGTAGTGGGAGGGGCGGGTACGAATAGAAGCGGGGATGGCGGGGATGGGGAGGGGGGGGGGGCGGGAACGGGAGAAGGAAGACAATGGCAGGCAGTTTGATGGTTTAGCTTATCACCCAACCGTTCATTTTCCTATTGATCTCGCCCAGACCCTCGCGATACGCTCAACTAGTCTCCGGTGCAGATCGATCGATAGCTGATTGCTTGCCATCTTGTTGAAGGATTGGAAGTTGACAGCTGACGGAATTTGTTCGGTCATTGCTGGAGTTCAAAGCCACCTTGATACAACGTGTCCCAGGTGGAGTTTTTTAAGGAAGCCTTTTGGATGGATCAGGAGAAGACGTCTGCAACACAAAAGTTTGTTGGGTGGTCAAAGCACGTTGCCAGGATTGTTCCAGGCTGAGGTTTTAAGAAGATTTCTGGATGTATAAGAAGAAGACGTCTGGAACACAACTTTCTTTTGGATGTTCAAGGCACGTTGTCCCAGGTTGAGGCTTTAAGAAGAGATCTGGATGGATAACAAGAAGATAAGGATGGATAACAAGAAGTTAAGGATGGATAACAAGAAGATAAGGATGGATAACAAGAAGATAAGGATGGATAACAAGAAGATAAGGAAGGATGGATAACAAGAAGATAAGGATGGATAACAAGAAGATAAGGATGGATAACATGAAGATAAGGACGGATAACAAGAAGATAAGGATGGATAACAAGAAGATAAGGAAGGATGGATAACAAGAAGATAAGGAAAGGATGGATAACAAGAAGATAAGGATGGATAACAAGAAGATAAGGATGGATAACAAGAGATAAGGATGGATAACAAGAAGATAAGGACGGATAACAAGAAGATAAGGACGGATAACAAGAAGATAAGGATGGATAACAAGAAGATAAGGATGGATAACAAGAAGTTAAGGATGGATAACAAGAAGATAAGGAAGGATGATCACAAGAAGATAAGGATGGATAACAAGAAGATAAGGAAGGATGGATAACAAGAAGATAAGGATGGATAACAAGAAGTAAGGATGAAAAACAAGAAGATAAGGAAGGATGGATAACAAGAAGATAAGGATGGATAACAAGAAGATAAGGAAGGATGGATAACAAGAAAAGATAGGATGGATAACAAGAAGATAAGGATGGATAACAAGAAGATAAGGATGGATAACAAGAAGATAAGGAGGATAACAAGAAGATAAGGATGGATAACAAGAAGATAAGGACGGATAACAAGAAGATAAGGATGGATGGAACAAGAAGATAAGGATGGATAACAAGAAGATAAGGATGGATAACAAGAAGATAAGGATGGATAACAAGAAGATAAGGATGGATAACAAGAAGATAAGGATGGATAACAAGAAGATAAGGATGGATAACAAGAAGATAAGGATGGATAACAAGAAGATAATGGATGGATAACAAGAAGATAAGGATGGATAACAAGAAGATAAGGATGGATAACAAGAAGTTAAGGATGGATAACAAGAAGATAAGGATGGATAACAAGAAGATAAGGATGGATAACAAAAAGATAAGGATGGATAACAAAAGATAAGGATGGATAACAAAAAGATAAGGATGGATAACAAAAAGATAAGGATGGATAACAAGAAGATAAGGATGGATAACAAAAAGATAAGGATGGATAACAAAAAGATAAGGATAGATAACAAAAGATAAGGATAGATAACAAGAAGATAAGGATGGATAACAAAAAGATAAGGATAGATAACAAGAAGATAAGGATAGATAACAAGAAGATAAGGATGGATAACAAGAAGATAGGAAGGATAGATAACAAGAAGATAAGGATAGATAACAAGAAGATAAGGATGGATAACAAAAAGATAAGGATGGATAACAAAAGATAAGGATGGATAACAAAAGATAAGGATGGATAACAAAAAGATAAGGATAGATAACAAGAAGATAAGGAAGGATGGATAACAAGAAGATAAGGATGGATAACAAGAAGATAAGGATGGATAACAAGAAGATAAGGATGGATAACAAGAAGTTAAGGATGGATAACAAGAAGATAAGGATGGATAACAAGAAGATAAGGATGGATAACAAGAAGATAAGGATGGATAACAAGAAGATAAGTTTGCAACACAAAACTTTGTTGGATGTACAAAGTACGTTGCTACGATTGTCCCAGGTTGAGTTTTAAGATTTCTGGATGTATAAGGAGAAGATGTCTGGAACACAACTTTGTTGTGTGCTCAAAGCATGTTGTTAGGATTGTCCCGGGTTGAGTTTTTAAGAAGATTTATGGATGGATAACAAGAAGATAAGTCTGCAACATAATTGTGACCTCCCACCACGAAATGAGTCTTAACTCGCAGTCAGTCGAACAGCACTAGGAGCTGAAAAGGTGACTGAGGGTCTATCTGGGGTGTTTTGACTTTTTCTCTAAATTGATTTCTGTAGACTATAATCTATTCCCCACAGAAATATGTTTTTCTTGAAAAAAATATTATTAATCAATTTAAAATGGTATTTTAGTGCACTGATTTCATGGTGGGAGGTCACAATTTTGTTGGGTGTTAAAAGTACGTTTTTATCAATGTCCCAGGTGGAGTTTTTTTAAGATTTCTGGATGGATCAGGAGAAGACTTCTGGAAAACACAACTTTGTTGGATGTTAAAAGCACGTTGCCATGATTGTCCCGGGTTGAGTTTTTAAAAAAAAAATTCTGGATGGATAACGAAAAGATAAGTTTGCGACGCAATGACATCAGACTGCATGATAATGTAGATGATGAAGAACTGTCAGTATTGTGGGTTCGAATCCACCCCCCTCTTGTCAAAATCACTGTGGACTTTTTCAGCCCCAATCAGTTTCTACCCACCGTTGACCGTGATAGAGGCCCGTTGGAAATACTAGGTTCATACGGTTGAGTCTCGTCCACTTTACATATGCCCCATTTATGGTTACTCAAATTTCCTGACTAACACTGCAGGTAATCTGCTTCTCTCGGGCCTGGTTGACATCAGGATATATCATAAAAGGTAACATAGATTTTGGCCCTGTCACGCAGTCTCAATCCAGAATAAAATTCCACAGCATCGTAATCATAATCTCCATCAGAAGGCCTCCGTCAGTCAGCGTCAACTATGGATGATGTACCCTAGTGTCGTGTCGAGTCGAGTTGACGCCTCTGGAGTAACGTCGGCTGTGGCTGATAAGGCCGATGCGGGAAGGGCAGTCTCCGGAACAAGGTGCTGTCCCGCCAAAGTCTGTCTTCTTCACTGGGTGCTTGGAGATTAGGAAAACACCGACAAGCAGATTGTGAAACCTACACCAGGAAAAAAAAAAAAAAAGAAAAGAAAGAAAGAAAAAAAAAGGAAAGAAAATCAAACATCTCCATCACTGTGCATTATTTTATCATTATACACAATTGGCTAAGACTCTGTGACCAGACAACGGAGCTGTTGTTGTTATTACTGTTCAAAACCTAGCTGACTCTGCAGAGCCCTACCAGGGCCTGTAACTATCTCAAATCGTACACACATCATCATCATCATCATCAGGTGCCCTGCCACATGGCGTTGACGATCATGGACTTCCATCTGCCTCTATCTCTTGTTGCCCCAAGCATCTCCTCCACCCTCCTCGTCTTCAGCCACTCTGCAAGTCCGTCTAGCATTTTCTCCCTGGGTCTACCTGATGCTCTCTTTCCCTCCAGCTTTTCCGTTGTGACCAGGTGTTCCAAATCCCCCCTCCTCATAAAATGGCCTGTAAATGTTGCCTGTCTTTTCCTAATCTTCCTTATGAATGATCTACTTGTGTCTGCCTCCATCAAGACTGTCTCGTTTGTTTTCTTTGCTGTCCATGGAACTCTCAACATTCTTCTCAGAAACCACATGTCGGCTGCCTCAATCTTGTTCTGGCTTTGCTTGTTGACTGTCCACGCCTCGCAACCGTACAACAGTATTGGTTCTATATAACGTTCAAGAACTGTCTTCCTGATGTTAATTGATAGGCATTTGTTGGTAAGAATGCTTGTCATCTTCTTGGATGCTGTTTTGGCTTGGCCTCACTGTAGAAAAATAAAACCTAAAAGGAAAATTAGATACACACATCAATGCATTCGCGTACATAATCTAAGGATATGCCCCTGGTGTCGACCACTCTGTCCAATTTATCACCAAGCGATATCTAAAGAACAAAAAGCAACAGCAAAGAAACAAACGAACAAACAAACAAACAAACAAACAAACAAACAAACAAACAAACAAACAAACAAACAAACAAACAAACAAACAAACAAACACAAAGTCACACACAAACAAACAAACACACAAACACACAAACACAAAGTCACACACAAACAAACAAACTGGATAGTAATGTAAACGTAACTACGGATTCTAAAACAACAGTGAAAATTGGCCTGAATCACGTAAACTTGCTTCTGCGTATCACATTTCCCTAGAGCCCAAAATGCACATAAATACATGTATCCAATTATCAATCCTAAGAGAAAGAATGGAAGAGTTTACTGAACACATACAGGTGAATGGACCAGTAAGGCAGAAAATGACAGGAAGACATGACAGACAGAAAAGAAGCAAGGCAGAAACAAAGAACTGATATGAGACAACAAGCAAACAAACAAACGACCAAAACGTTTTCCAGTCACTCTCCGAAGATCAGCGTGTAATGGAAGATGGTGATGGATTATCGTTAATGACAGGAAGATCCTGCCAACCAGCAGGTTTTATGTGTGAATAAACAACACACATGTTAGTGACTGTGAGGGGTGAATGACCCATGGAAATCAATACTCTAATCTTGAGTTATTGTTATTGTTATTGTTGCTTGAAGCCCGGCCAATGGCGCAGAGCCATATCAGGGCTATGATCATCTCAAAACGTACATCATACCTCCCCGGGAACCCCCACCCCCACCCCCACCCCACAAAAAAAAAAAAAAAAAAAAAAGGAAAAGAAAATCAAGTACACTTGTCAATGCATTGGCGCACATCATCTAAGGTATGCCCCTGGCGTGACCACTTAGCTCAACTCATCATCAAAGGATTTATCCAAAATAGCAAAGCAAAAACAAAACAAACAAAACAAAACAAAACAAAGCAAAACGAAGCAAAACAAAGCAAAACAAAACAAAGCAAAGCAAAGCAAGCAAAACAAAGCAAAACAAACAAACACAAAGCAAAGCAAAGCAAACAAAACAAAACAAAACAAACAAACCAAACCAAACCAAACAAAACAAAACAAACAAAAACCAAACCAAACCAAACCAAACCAAAACAAAACAAACAAAACAAATAAAACAAAACAAAACAAAACAAAACAAAACAAACAAAACAAAACAAAACAAACAAAACAAAAACAAAACAAAACAAAACAAAACAAACAAAACAAAACAAAAACAAAACAAACAAAGCAAAACAAAACAAACAAAAACAAACAAAACAAAACAAAACAAACAAAACAAAACAAACAAACAAACAAAACAAAACAAACAAAAACAAACAAAAACAAAACAAAACAAAACAAAGCAAAGCAAAGCAAAACAAAACAAAACAAACAAAACAAAACAAAAAAACAAACAAAAACAAATACAAACAAACAAAGCAAAAACAAAACAACAAACAAACCAAACCAAAACAAACACAAACAAAACAAACAAACAAAACAAAACAAAACAAAGCAAAAAAAGCAAACCCAACCAAAACAAAGCAAACCAAACCAAAACAAACCAAAACACACCTGAATACAAATATAAGATTTACTAAGAACACTAAAACACACAGACAAAAAACGGGCCTAAATTACCTGAAATTGCTTCTGTGCATTGCATTTCCTCAGAGGTAAAAATGCACATAATACATGTACCCAATTATCAGTTCTAAGAACGCATACAGGTGACTGGACCAGCAAGGCAGAAAATGACAGGAAGAAATGACAGAAAGCAAAGGAAGAAAAGAGTAACGAAGACAGTGACAGAAAAGAGGTAATTTCTAGCACAGAATTTTCAGAAGGTGAGGATTTCACCAGACGGCAGATGCACATCAGAAATAGCCGGCAGAATCGGCCAAGCCAAACAACATTCAAACAGATGGAAAGCATTCTTACCAACAAATGCCTATCAATTGATATCAGGAAGAGAGTTCTTGAATGTTATGTAGAACCGATACTGTTGTACGGTTGCGAGGCGTGGACAGTCAACAAGCAAAGCCAGAACAAGATTGAGGCAGCCGAGATGTGGTTTCTAAGAAGAGGTGTTGAGAGTTCCATGGACAGCAAAGAAAACAAACGAGACAGTCTTGATGGAGGCAGACACAAGTAGATCATTCATAAGGAAGATTAGAAAAGGCAGGCAACATTCATAGGCCATTTTGAGGAAGGGGAATTGGAACACCTGGTCACAACGGGAAAGGTGGAGGGAAGGAGAGCACCGGGTAGACCCAGGGAGAAGATCTAGACGGCTTGCAGAGTGGCTGAAGACAGGAAGGGTGGAGGAGATGCTTGAGGGCAACAAGAGATAGAGACAGATGGAAGTCCATGATCGCCAACGCCATGCGGCAAGGCACCTGATGATGATGATGTGAGGATACAATTACACTGGAAGAGAAGAACAACGACGAACTCGTGATACAGAAGCCATGGATTTTCTCCTTTTCCTAAAAAAATTCTTTGTTTTAAGGATTATGTATTTAGGGAATTTCGTTCGAGCTCTTCTTTTCTAACTATTTGATTTTAATCCCAATTTCTACGCTTCCTTGAAAGCCACATAAGTTGAGACATTTTTTTTAAATGCAATGATGACGATGGCGGTAAAGATGATAATCATGATGCTATGGAGTTCCATCTAGGATTGAGACTGCGTGACAGGACTGTCATCATCATCATCATCAAGTGCCTTGCGGCATGGCGTTGGTGATCTGTCACTATCTCTTGTTGCCTCAAGTATCTCTTCCACCCTCCTTGTCTTTAGCCACTCTGCAAGTCCGTCTAGTATCTTCTCCCTGGGTCTCCCTGTTGCTCTTTCCCTCCAGCTTTTCCGTAGACTGTACTCTATGCATACTATTACAATATCATCCTGGCGTCAACCAGGCCCGAGAGATACAGAAACCTGCGACGTTGGTCAGAAGATTTGAGCAACGCCCTCAATGACGTATCTTTGAAGTGGATGAGACTCTACACTGTGTGGTTCCAGTCTTCCCAGTGAACCCATAACTCTGGGTAAGAGCCGGTTAGAGCCGAAAAATCTCGCAATGACTTTTTTTGAAGGAACTGATGGGAATTTGAATCCACAAACTTCCAGTCGGTAATCCGTTGCTCTAACCACTACAGCACGGCGACCGGTCCAGATATATCTCGTTAATTAACCAGCAAAAAAACCTAAAGGCATGACCAGTTCTAGGACTGCCAGATGCCATCTGCCAGATACCAGAGCCAGCGTACAGGGGTAAATCAGGTAGGACAGAACTGTTCCCCGTTTCAGCAGGAAAAGAAAGAGAAACATAGAAGAAGACAGCGAGAGGTGGAGCAGGAGGGTGGGTGGGAGGTGGGGGCTGGGGTGGGGGTGGGGGGAGAGGCGTTCCGTGCCTGTGGGGAAAGTGAAAAAAGATTAAAGAGAGAGAAAGAGAGGGGAGGGGAGGGGAGGGAGAGAAGAGAAGAGAGAGAGACAGCGACATATAGAGAAGAAAGAAAACTAGAGAAATAGAGAGGTAGATGGAGAGTCAAACCCGAAAGAGCTAGCGAGATAGAGAAATAAGAGAAGAGAAGAGAAGAGAGGGAAGAGAAGAGAAGAGAAGAGAAAAAAGAGAGAGAGAGAGAGAAGGAGGGAGAAGGAGGGAGAGAGAGAGGTGTGTGTGTGTGTAGGAGAGAGAGAGAGAGAGAGAGAGAGAGAGGGGAGGGAGAGAGAGAGAGACAGAGAGACAGAGGAGGAGGAGACAGAGAGACGAGAGGAGGAGAAGAGAGACAGACAGACAGAGAAAAAGAATGAGAGGAGAGAGAAGAGAGACGAGAAGATGAGATAGACGAGACAGACAGACAGAGATACAGACAGAGAGAAGAGAAAGAGAATGAGAGAGAGAGAGAGAGAGAAGACATACAACAGACAAACAGACAGACAGACAGACAGAGTGCATCGTATTGTGGGTGGCAAGAGCTTACGTTATTCTCTGCCAGACGGAGGGAGGGAAAACGAAGAATATCAACTACCTGATCTTACTTGTTCTTCCCCTCACACCCCCCCCCCCCACCCCCCCCCCAACCTGTCTACTGAAGTAATGGCTAACGATCACATTCGCATTGCAGAATATATCCATAATTGGCTAAATTTGGACATTCCGTTAGGAGCCTAAGTTTTAAGTTTTCCGTACATTCTTTTCTGTGATTTGTAATGTGTTGGGTTTTTTTTTTCTAACTGTGATCACTCTCTCTCTCTCTCTCTGTCTCTGTCTCTCTGTCTGTCTTGTCTCTCTGTCTCTCTCTGTCTGTCTGTCTGTTTGTCTCTGTCTCTCTGTGTTTCTCTGTTCTGTCTTCTCTGTCTCTCTGTCTCTCTCTGTCTCTTCTGTCTTCTCTGTCTCTTCTGTCTCTTCTCTGTCTCTCTCTGTCTCTCTCTCTGTCTCTGTCTCTCTCTGTTCTCTGTCTCTCTCTGTTCTTCGTCTCTGTCTGTCTGTCTCTCTCTATCGTGTCCTGTCTCTGTCTCTGCTCTCTGTCGTCGTCTGTCTTCTCCCTCCTCGCCCCCCCCCCCCCCTCTCTCTCTCACGCACACAATTCAGTGTGACTTTTTATCAACAATAAAAGTTTTATTATGATCGTGCAAGTTGTTGTGTGTGTGTGTTGGGGTGTGTGTTGTGTGTGTGTGTGTGTGTGTGTGTGTTACGCGCGCGCGTACGTGCGCGTGTGTGTGCCTGTATAACATGTTTGAGTATTTGCGTGCATATGGGTGTGCGCTATGTGTGTATGTGCATGTGTGCGTTCGTGACGCTGTGTTAAAATGAGAGAGTGAGTGTGTATGTTTGTGTATACGATCACGCAAGCGCGTGTACGTTACTTTTGCCTGTATGCATAGTTTTTGTTTGTTTTCTTTCTTCATCGTCCTTGCCTGACCAATCAACGTGCAAAAGTTCATCTTCTGTTATGTTTTGACGTTATTGCTTCCTTATTAACCCTTTAACTCCCTTCGCCCTGTTCACCAGCTTTCCTGCAAGAATCTGGTGGATTGGATTGGCTGAGGAAGTCAAAGGGTTAAATTAAGTTTTTTGCAGTTGGTGGATAAGGGTGCGGTGGTCAAAGGCTTTAACATAACAGTGCATGTCCTATGGTTCGTCTGTTTTCATCACAGCAGTAAGGGTGAACATGTGTGTGTACTTCACTGTGTGTCCGCCTCTGTCACTTTGGGCTCTTGTGATGAGACGAGACACTGTGCAAGTTGTCAATATTATTGTCAGTAGTAGTTGTAGTAGTAGTAGTAATAGTAGTATTAGTAATAGTAGTGGTAGTAGTAGTAGTGGTAGTAGTAATAGTAGTAGTAGTGATAGTTGTAGTAGTTGTAGAAATAGTAATAGTAGTAGTAGTAGTAATAGTAGTAGTAGTAGTAGTAATAGTAGTAGTGGTAGTAGTAGTGGTAGTAATAGTAATAATAGTAGTGGTAGTAATAGTAATAGTAGTAGTGGTAGTAATAGTAATAGTAGTAGTGGTAGTAAAGTAGTAGTAATAGTAATAGTAGTAGTGGTAGTAATAGTAATAGTAGTAGTGGTAGTAGTAGTGGTAGTAATAGTAATAGTAGTAGTGGTAGTAATAGTAATAGTAGTGGTGGTAGTAATAGTAATAGTAGTAGTGGTAGTAAAGTAGTAGTAGTAATAGTAATAGTAGTAGTAATATTAGAAGTGGTAGTAGTAGTAGTAGTAGTAGTAATAGTAGTGGTAGTAATAGTAGTAGTAGTAATAGTAGTAGTAGTAGTAGTAATAGTAGTAGTAATAGTAGTAGTAGTAATAGTAGTAGTAGTAGTAGTAGTAGTAGTAGTGATAGTTGTAGTAATAGTAATAGTAGTAGTAATAGTAGTAGTAGTGATAGTTGTAGTAGTTGTAGAAATAGTAATAGTAGTACTAGTGGTAGTAGTAGTAGTAGTAGCGATAGTTGTAGTAGTTGTAGTACTAGTAGTAGTAGTAGTAGTATAGTAGTAGTAGTAGTAATAGTAGTAGTAGTGGTAGTAGTAGTAGTAATAGTAACAGTAGTAGTAGAAATAGTAATAGTAATAGTAGTAGTAGTAATAATAGAAGCAGTAATAGTAATTAATTAATTACAATATTTATATAGCGCAAAATCTGGATTAAAAAAATATTGTAATTAATTAATTAAATTAAAAAGTAACAGTAGTAGTAGTAGTAGTGATAGTTGTAGTAGTTATAGTAATAGTAGTAGTAATGATAGTAGTAATAGTAATAGTTGTAGTAGTAATAATAGAAGCAGTAATACTAGTAGTAGTAGTAGTAGTAGTAGTTAGTAGTAGTAGTAGTAATAGTTGTAGTAGTTATAGTAATAGTAATAGTAGTAGTAATGATAGTAGTAGTATTAGTAGCAATAGTGATAGTTGTAGAAGTAGTAACAGAAACAGTAGTAGTAGTAGTAGCAGTAGTAATAGTAGTAGGAGTAGTAGTGATAGTTGTAGTAGTTGTAGAAATAGTAACAGTAGTAGTAGTAGTAGTAGTAGTAGTAGTAGTAGTAGTAGTAGTAGTAGTACTAGTAATAGTAGTAGTGGTAGTAGTGGTAGAAGTAGTAGTAGTAATAGTAGTAGTAGTAATAGTAGTAGTAATAGTAGTAGTGATAGCTGTAGTAGTTGTAGAAATAGTAATAGTAGTATTAGTAGTAGTAGTAATATTCGTAGTAGTAATAGTAGTAGTGTAGGAAATAGTTAGAAGTAGTAGTAGCAATAGTAGTAATAGTAGTAGTGATACTTGTAGTAGTTGTAGAAATAGTAACAGTAGTAGTAGTAGTATAGTAGTAGTAGTAGTAGTAGTAGTAGTAGTAGTAGTAGTAGTGATAGTTGTAGAAGTAGTAACAGAAACAGTAGTAGTAGGAGTAGTATTAGGATAGTAGTAGTAGTTCTAGTAATAGTAGTAGCCATGATAGTAGTAGTAGTAGTGGCTGTAGTAATAGTAATAATAGTAGTAGTAATAGTAGTAGCTGTGGTAGTAGTAGTAGTAGTAGTAGTAGTAGTAGCTGTGGTAGTAGTAGAAGTAGTAGTAGTAGTAGTAATAGTAGTAGCTGTGGTGGTAGTAGTAGTAGTAGTAGTAGCTGTGGTAGTAGTAGTAGTAGTAGTAGTAGTAGTAGCTGTGGTAGTATGTAGTAGTAGTAGTTAGTAGCTGTGGTAGTAGTAGTAGTAGCTGTGGTAGTAGTAGTAGAAGTAGTAGTAGTAGTAGTAGTAGTAGTAGTAGTAGTAGTAGTAGTAAATAGTTAGTAGTAGTAGTAGTAGTAGTAGCTGTGGTAGTAGTAGTAGTAGTAGTAGTAGTAGAAGTAGTAGTAGTAGTAGCAGCAGTAGTAGTAGTAATAGTAATAATGGTAGTAGTAATAGTAGTAGCTGTAGTAGTAGTAGTAGTAGTGGCTGTAGTAATAGTAACAGTAGTAATAGTAACAGTAGTAGTAGTAATAATAGTAGCTGTAGTTGCTGTAGTAATAGTAGCAGCTTCGTAGCTAGCTTAGTATTTCAGACATCCCTGGTTTTAGTCTAACCGGGTCTGTTGTTCTTTAACTATTTATCACAGCGTGATTCCACGCTCCAGGCCTGTGTGTTAACGCTTTATCAGTATACTTAGCTTATCGATATGGAAGCGGGTGATTCCCAGCCAACATTTACACATCCCGACTAACATCTCCTCCTCTCGACCACTTAGCGTTGGCCTCAGCGCATTGTACAAACCAGATCTTTTACATGAAAAGTATAACTGGCATCGGAGGTCAGCCGGCACACATAGCCATATAAAAATTAACATATTCCACTTGATATTTCATGTACTTTTCTTCCAGTTTAGAAACATCAGAACTTATTCATATAGAATGAATTAAAAAACACGTTTTCTGTATTGCACATTAGATTCAAAAAGCTGCACATAATTTGATGGGGGTGTAGTAAAACGCGTCACCGTCCACTGTACAAGCAGACGATAATAAAAGTAGGTCGCGATAGGGAGGCCAAATTGTGCCAAAGGAATTTTCAATAAGTGTGTTTATCACTTAATTGTGACGTTTTACTATATATTATGGAAACATTTACAATCTTCCGAAGCACTATGCTGAAAGACTAAGCTTCGGATTTTGTAGATGTTATTGTGTATGTTGTTTTCAGCGAAATATATCGATATAGCTAAGTATACCAATAACTGACCGAAAGTCCCCCATGGGGATGCCGCAGGCTCTTTCAGTATAAATAGTATCCCCATCCTCTGGAAATTCTGTGCTAGAAATTTCCTTTTTTCTGTCACTGTCTTTGTTTCTGCCTTGTTTCTTTGCTTTGTGTCATTTCTTTCTATCATTTTCTGCCTTGTTGTGTTCGATAAAGTCTTACTAGTCTCCTGGAACAAACTTCCTCTCTCAGTCCGTCAGCAACCTACTTTTGTCTCCTTCAAGTCCGCTCTCAAAACTCACCTTTTCTCCTCTGCATAAAATCCTGACCTCACACAACCCCTCTGCAGCCTGTCTCCACTCGGAGGAGAACCACATTGTAATATATAATTGTATATAATATGATCTCTATAATTTTCCATTGCTTTTATTCTTTCTCCCCATTTATAGCCATGCGGCGGTGTGTGTGTGTGTGTGTGTGTGTGTGTGTGTGTGTGTGTGTGTGTATGTGTGTGTGGCGTGCGTGTGTGTGTGCGTGCGTGTGTGTGTGTCTGTTTCAGCGCTTAGATTTGATTTTATCAAGATTTTGCGCTATATAAATATTGTAATTATTATTAATTAACTAGTTTCTCTTAGGATTGTGTGGTACACGTATTAAGTGCAGTTTTGGCTCAACGGAATTGAGATAATCAGAACCAATATTACGTAATTTAGACCCGTTTGTATAATGTTTTAGTTGTCCTTAGTTATGTTTAAAATTTTCGTATTCAGATTTTTTTAAATCCCCTGTTTGATGACTTGGATGGAATGGTCAACGCCAGAGACATTTCCTTAGACTATGTACCCGAATAAATTGATATGTGTACTTTATTTTCTTTTCCTTTTTTTCCCCGGTTGAAGTATTGTACATGTTTGTAAATGGTTATAGCCCTGATATGGCTCTATGCAGTCGGCTGGGCTTATGAAAAATAACAAATAATTGACAAAAATAGGGAATGTTTCCACACCTCTGACTACAGTCTGGCTGCGGCTGGAGTGCGCCTTGCTCGCGGTTTTTTTCGCTCGAACGTTCCATGTACCTTACCGACCAGCCGCAGCCGCGCCCGCAGACCAGCCGCCAGCCGCCAACCACCAAACGCCAAACGCCAACCGCCAATGCCGCCAGCGCCAACCGCCAGCCGCCAGCCGCCAACCGCCATCGCCAACCGCCAATCGCCAATCGCCAATCGCCAACCGCCAATCGCCAATCGCCAACCGCCAATCGCCAATCGCCAACCGCAATCGCCAATCGCCAACCGCCAATCGCCAACCACCAACCGCCAATCGCCAACTGCCAATCGCCAACCGCCAACGCCAACCGCCAACCGCCAACTGCCAACCGCCAACGCCAACCGCCAACCGCCAACCGCCAACCAATGTTGTGGGTATGCCTGATTTCCCGCGTTTTTCAGTCTCAGGACATTCAGAGGCATGAGTTATCGTATCTTCTACGATTCAGGCGAAAAGGTAGCTTGGATTTATCGCCATTAAGTCCCAGTTCTTTTAACCCTTTAGGACTCTGTGCCATGTCCACACAATACCTTGCATTGTCAACTCATGCCAACAAAGCAAAAAACTTAACCCTTTGACACCTGCACCCTGTCCACCAGCACCTTGCGTTGTCAACCATGCGAACAAAGCAAAAAACTTAACCCTTTGACACCTGCACCATGTCCACCAGCACCTTGCGTTGTCAACCATGCCAACAAAGCAAAAAAAAAAAACTTAACCCTTTGACTCCCTGACCCTATACACGGATATGGTAGATAGGGTGAGGGAGTCAGAGGGTTAAACTCTTGCAGTTGGTGGATCGGGTGCGGGGAGTCAAACGGTTAAATAAACGGTAAAATGTTCCATGTTGGTTTCTATTTTTGAGAATCCCACACACACCAACCAGTGATGTCATATCTTTTTCTGTTTGCGAGTTGGTAACAGGCTGCTAATATCACTGCCAAAAAAAAAAAAAGAAAAAAGAAAAAAAAAAAGCCTATTCTTCATGATCGAGGCGTTACGCTGAGACAAACGAGATCGTTAAGGGAGCTGTGCCGTCAATACAGACAAAGAGACACTAGCCGGAGGCTGTGGATCTATTAACCCTTTGACTCCAGCATCCTATTCACCTACAGCGAAAAACTTAACCCTTTGACTCCCTCACCCTACCCACCAGTTTCTTGCAAGAAGCAAGTTGACAGGGTGAGGGGGATCAAAGGCTTAAGGTTAATGGTTTTGCGTGGTTGACAATGCAGTTTGCTGGTGGACAGGGTAGAGGGAGTAATAGGGTGAGGGAGTCATAGGGTTAAGTTGTTGCTTTGTTTGTGTGGTTGACAGTGCAGGATGCTGGTGGACAGGGTGAGGGAGTCATAGGGTGAGGGAGTCATAGGGTTAAGTTGTTGCTTTGTTTGCGTGGTTGACAATGCAGGATGCTGGTGGACAGGGTGAGGGAGTCATAGGGTTAAGTTGTTGCTTTGTTGTGTGGTTGACAATGCAGGATGCTGGTGGACAGGGTGAGGGAGTCATAGGGTTAAGTTGTTGCTTTGCTTGTGCTGTGGTTGACAATGCAGGATGCTAGGTGGACAGGGTGAGGGAGTCATAGGTTAAGTTGTTGCTTTGCTTGTGTGGTTGACAGTGCAGGATGCTGGTGGACAGGGTGAGGGAGTCATAGGGTTAAGTTGTTGCTTTGTCTTGCTTGGTTGACACTGCAGGGCAGAGTGGTTTACATTGTTGTGTCTGTGATTTGTTGTGCATGGGCGCGGGAGTCAAGGGTTCAAGTTGTTTTGTTTGCTTGTGTGGTTGACAATGCAGGATGCTGGTGGACAGGGTGAGGGAGTCAATAGGGTTAAGTTGTTGCTTTGTTTGCGTGGTTGACAATGCAGGATGCTGGTGGACAGGGTGAGGGAGTCATAGGGTTAAGTTGTTGCTTTGTTTGCGTGGTTGACAATGCAGGATGCTGGTGGACAGGGTGAGGGAGTCAAAGGGTCAAGTTTTTGCCTTGCTAGCATGGTTGACAATGCAGGATGCTGGTGGACAGGGTGAGGGATCTTAGGGTTAAGTTGTTGCTTTGCTTGTGTGGTTGACAATGCAGGATGCTGGTGGACAGGTGGGGATCTAGGGTTAAGTTGTTGCTTGCGTTCTTGCAATGAGGATGCTGGTGGACAGGTAGGAGTCTAGGGTTAATTGTGCTTGCTGTGGTGACATGGGATGTGGTGGACAGGATGAGGGTCATAGGGTTAAGTTGTTGCTTTGTTTGCGTGGTTGACAATGCAGGATGCTGGTGGACAGGGTGAGGGAGTCAAAGGGTCAAGTTTTTGCCTTGCTAGCATGGTTGACAATGCAGGATGCTGGTGGACAGGGTGAGGGACTCAGAGGATTAATCACGATTCCACCGTTATCATCAGTCGATGTTGTCGCATCATTAGGACCTGCCGTTATTTTCGACAAGCGTCTCCTTCTTCTCAATGAACTCCGTCAAGAGTCGTTGTGGCACAGCGTTACAGAACTGTACCCTGGGTTTTTCTAGCTATGCTGGTTGTGTGCCCAAATCTCAGTCTCTGCAAAATGTTTTTGTGTGTGTGTGTGTCCATTCCGCTATGTTGTCGGTCCATCTCGTGTTGTGTGTGTGTGTGTGTGTGTGTGTGTGTGTGTGTGTGTGTGTGTGTTTGTGTTGTGTGTGTGTTGTGTGTGTGGTGTGTGTGTGTTTGTGTGTGTATGTGTGTGTGTGTGTGTGTGTTTGTATGTGTGTGTGTGTGTGTGTGTGTGTTGTGTGTGTGTGTGTGTGTGTGTGTGTGTGTTGGTGTGCGTGTGTATGTCAAGTGTGTGTGTATTTTGCAAAGAAATTGGATCTTGTTACATGGCCATACTAAATAGTTGTTTTGATTTTTTTTTCCCT
>JAPXFY010000031.1:6517070-6527070 GCA_030674185.1 Monoplex corrugatus | reverse complement strand
CTGACGCCATGGAGGACACCTAACAACCCTACGCCCACTGCACTACAGACAGACAGACAGACAGACAGACAGACAGAGAGGTGTAACAGACGAGAGAAGAACAGAAAGGAGGGGTAGATGAGGGCACAGGCGTAACGGACTGACGCCATGGAGGACACCTAACAACCCTACGCTCCACTGCACTACAGACAGACAGACAGATTAAGACATTGAGAGAAAGACAGACAGACAGACAAACAGAGAAAGCCAGAGAAAGAGATGTACAGACAGACAGAGAAAGAAAGCCATAGAAAGTGATATACAGACAGACAGACAGACAGACAAACAAACAGAAAAAAATGCCAGAGAAAGAGATATACAAACAGACAGACAGACAGACAGACAGACAAAGAAAGCCAGAGAATGATACACAGACAGACAGACAGGCAGACAGACAGACAAAGAAAGCCAGAGAATGATACACAGACAGACAGACAGACAGACAAAGAAAACCAGAGAATGATACACAAACAGACAGACAGACAGATAGACAAAGAAAGACAGCCAGAGAAAGAGATAAACAGACAGACAGACAGACAGACAGACAAAGAAAGACAGCTAGAGAAAGAGATAAACAGACAGACAGACAGATAGACATAGAAATAAAGCCAGAGAAAGAAGTATACAGACAGACAGACAGACAGACAGACAAAGAAAGACAAAGAAAGAGATAAACATACAGAGAAAGGAAACTAGAGAAAGAAATATACAGTCAGACAGACAAAGAAAGAAAGCCAGAAAAAAGACAATTTTTTAAAAATTATATACAGACAGACAGACAGACAGACAGACAGAGAGGTGTAACAGACAGAGAGAAGAACAGAAAGGAGGGGTAGATGAGGGCACAGGCGTAACGGACTGACGCCATGGAGGACACCTAACAACCCCAACCCCTCCCATTATACCCACACCTAAAACGTAGACGGTTGTACCAGAGGTAAGGAATCAGAACCACTCTAGCAGTGAATGAGAAAAACTCTTGCAATGTGTCAGGCTAATTCAGGAGGCCATGAATTAAAACACTCCCCTCCCCTCCCCTCCCTCTCCTCCATCTCCTAGGGATCCTCAGGGGGATTAAGGTGTGGTGAGGGGGGGGGGTGGCAGAGGGGTTGAAGCTCTTTTAGTATACTAACTTTGGCCTTGGCAATTGTAATTCTGCGCTAGCTGACTTCCCAGAACAAACATCCTGCTGTGAAGCGTTCAGAACAATACAGTACTTTTAATGATGTATGCTCCACTGCACTACAGACAGACAGACAGACAGACAGACAGAGAAAGAGGTGTAGAGACTAGACAGAGAAAGAAAGCCAGAGAAACAGATATACATATTGACAGACAGACAGACAGACAGACAGACAGAGAAAAAAAGCCAGAAAAAGAGATATATAGACATACATACAGACAGACAGGCAAACAGACAGACAGACAGACAGAGAAAGAAAGCCAGAGAAAGAGACATACAGACAGACAGATAGACAGACAGGCAGGCAGACAGGCAGGCAGGCAGGCAGACAGTCAGACAGACAGAGAAAGAAAGTCGGAGAAACAGACAGACAGACAGACAGAGAAAGAAAGCCAGAGAAACAGACAGACAGACAGACAGACAGACAGAGAAAGAAAGCCGAGAAACAGACAGACAGACAGACAGAGAAAGAAAGCATAAGACATACAGACAGACATGACAGACAGACAGGACAGACAGCTCAGACAGACAGAGAAAGAAAGCGGAGAAAAGAATACAGACAGCAGACAGACAGAAAAGAAAGCCGGAGAAAGACAGACAGACAGACAGACAGACAGAGAAAGAAAGCCGAGAAACAGACAGACAGACAGACAGAAGACACAGAACAGACAGAGAAAAGACAGACAGGCAGACAGACAGACAGACAGCTAGACAGACAGAGAAAGAAAGCCGGAGAAAGAGATATACAGACAGCTAGACAGACAGAGAAAGAAAGCCGGAGAAAGAGATATACAGCTAGACAGACAGAGAAAGAAAGCCAGAGAAACAGACAGATAGGCAGACAGGCAGACAGACAGACAGACAGACAGACATAGAAAGAAAGCCAGAAAAAGAGATATACAGACATACATACATACATACAGACAGACAGGCAGACAGACAGACAGACAGACAGACAGACAGACAGAGAAAGAAAGCAGAGAAACAGACAGACAGACAGACAGACATAGAAAGAAAGCCAGAAAAACAGATATACAGACAGACAAGCAGACAGACACAGACAGGCAGACAGACAGACAGACAGAGAAAGAAAGCCAGAAAAAGAGATATACAGACGGATATACAGACGGACATACAGACAGACAGACAGACAGACAGACAGACAGACAGACAGGCAGACAGACAGACAGAGATATACAGACGGACATTCAGACGGACATACATACAGACAGACAGACAGACAGACAGACAGACGGACAGACAGACAGACATACGGAGCATATTAGATACAAGATTGTTGTTATCTGTTACAGTGTTGTTTCTGGTATTGCTTCTGCTGGTATCTGTGAACCACTCCTGTTCTTTCAGGATTCTTCCCTCTTCTGATACTCAACTATTCCAAATCCCTCGATACAGTCACAGAGCTCGTGCTCTCTGATCTCTTGCATATTTTGGTCATTTTCTGTGGAATAATATGCCCTTTAATCAGAGAAATTTGACTAATTTCCTCTTTTAAAACTCAACTTAAAGCCATTCTTTTTTCTTTTCGTGAATTCCTCTGTATAAAATTAACTTTGTTATATGACTCTATCCTGCCTTGTTTTTTCACAAGGCTTTCTTTCTCTGTCTGTCTGTCTGTCTGTTTGCTGTCTGTCTGTCTGCTTGTCTGTCTGTATATCTGTTTTTCTGGCTTTCTTTCTATGTCTGTCTGTCTGTCTGTCTGTCTGTTTCTCTGCTTTCTTTCTCTGTCTGTCTGTCTGCTGTCTGCCTGTCTGTCTGTCTGTATGTCTGTCAGTCTGTATATCTCTTTTTCTTGCTTTCTTTCTATGTCTGTCTGTCTGTCTGTCTGCTTGTCTGCCTATCTGTCTGTTTCTCTGGCTTTCTTTCTCTGTCTGTCTGTCTGTCTGTATATCTCTTTCTCCGGCTTTCTTTCTCTGTCTGTCTAGCTGTCTGTCTGTCTGTCTGCCTGTCTGTCTGTTTCTCTGGCTTTCTTTCTCTGTCTGTCTGTCTGTCTGTCTGTTTCTCCGGCTTTCTTTCTCTGTCTGTCTGTCGTTTCTCCGGCTTTCTTCTTGTCTGTCTGTCTGTCTGTTCTCTGGCTTTCTTCTCTTCTGTCTATCTAGCTGTCTGTTTGCCTGTCTGTTTCTCCAGCTTTCTGTCTGTCTGTCTTGTAGTAGTATGTTGTATGTGGATGTTATTGAAAGTGTGTGCATGATGTTAATGGATAGAAATATTGAATGTGCGTTATATGTATAATTCATTCATTTTTGAATTGTAAAATTCTAAGCGCCTAGAGCACTATAAACGCATATTATTATCATAAAGAAACCCCCTTGGGGATGCCGGGAGCTCTTTCAGTATAAATAGTATCCCCATCTTTTGGAAATTCTGTGCTAGAAATTTCCATTTTTTTCTGTCACTCTCTTTGTTTCGTTCTTCCTCCTTTGCTTTCTGTCATTTCTTTCCTATCATTTCGCCTTGCTGGTCCATTCACCTGTGTGTTTTGGATAAAGTCTTACGTACTTTCTCTTGGGATTGACAACTGAGTACATGTATTTAGTGCATTTTTGGTTCTAGGGAAATATATGCGGAAGCAATTTAAGGTAATTTAGGCCCGTTTTTATATACAGTTGTATGTTTAGTGCCTTTATGTTTGAATTTATATTCAGGTATGTTTTTTAAATCCCCTATGTAATAAATTGGACGGAGTGGTCAACGTCAGGGGCATCTCCTTAGATTATGCGCACGAATGCATTGATATGTGTACTTAATTTTCTTGTCTTTTTTTTCCCCTGTTGAAGTATTATATATGTTTTGAAACGGTTATAGCCCTGATATGGCTCTATGCAGTCGGCTGGTCTTTAACCCTTTGACTCCCTCACCCTATCTATCAGCTGCAAAAACTTAACCTTTGATTCCCTCACCCTATCCACCAGCTTCCTGGGAACCATCATTTCACCAGACGGCAGATGCACATCAGAAATAGCCAGCAGAACTGGCCAAGCCAAAACAACATTCAAGAAGACGAAAAGCATTCTTACCAACAAATGTCTATCAATTAACACCAGGAAGAGAGTTCTTGAATGTTATATAGAACCAATACTGTTATACGGACGTGAGGCGTGGACAGTCAACAAGCAAAGCCAGAGCAAGATTGAGGCAGCCGAGATGTGGTTTCTAAGAAGGATGTCGAGAGTTCCATGGACAGCAAAGAAAACAAACGAGACAGTCTTGATATAGGCAGACACAAGTAGATCATTCATAAGGAAGATAAGGAAAAGACAGGCAACATTTACAGGCCATTTTATGAGGAAAGTGGAATTGGAGCACCTGGTCACAACGGGAAAGCTGGAGGGGAAGAGAGCACCGGGTAGACCCAGGGAAAAAATACTAGACGGACTTGCGGAGAGGCTGAGGACAAGGAGGGTGGAAGAGATGCTTGAGGCAACGAGAGATAGAGACAGATGCAAGTCCATAATCGCCAACGCCATGCGGCAAGGCACCTGATGATGATGATGATGATAGCATGGTTGGCAATGCAGGATGCTTGTGGATAGGGTGCAGGAGTCAAAGGGTTAAACAGAAATAAACATATCACGAAGAACAGATGGCACCATTACATAACTCCACAACACAAAGAACTCTATAGGTTTCCGATCAAATCTCACTGCCAGTGTGAAATCCCAGGCCTGGCGTATCGCCATGTTCATGGTTCTTTGCCGCTTTTACTGGTCAGATCGCCTCTGTGCATAATTATCAAACAACACGCACCCTACGATCTCACTTCAGAGGACGTCCAAAAACGTAATCTCCAATAGGCTTGTGAGTCTTTTTTCATCGCGCCATCTGTTTGGAGTTCACAGCCGGCTGATCTAAGGGATATGCCCATCCTTTCGCTCTTCTGGTCAGAATTTTTTTGTTCTGTTTTGTTTTCCAAAACAAGTGTGACTAAAGAAATAAGAGGGAAGCAGGGAGAATTTTTTTATAATATAAGGAGTGTTCTGAGCTTGCTGTTTTTGTACTTTGTATCTGCTTTTCGATCCTGGCCTTAAGATAGGTACTTCGGTCGTTTCTATATTCCGGTAATTTCCAGTTTACGTTTCCTTTATTAATGGTAAAGTGCGGTGGAATTTTCAATGGATCGTGTGTAGTGTGTCGAATTGTGTGTGTTGTGTGTGTGTTGTTGGTGTGTGCGTTGCGTGTGTTTTGTCATGTTGTCATGTTGTGTGTGCGTGCGTGTGTACGTGTGGCGTGTGTGTTGCGGTGCGTGTGTGTTGTGCGTGTGTTGTTTGTTGTGTGTGTGTGTGTGTGTGTGTGTGCGCGCAGCGCGCGCGCGCGCGCTGTGTGTGTGTGTGTGTGTGTGTGTTGGTTTTCTATGCCACGACCGATCAATGACTGTACTGTGGTTTTTTACGAAGGTTGTGCTCCAGTCAACTGACATGTCTCTTCCCTTTGCTTGTTTTTATGCTACTTCTGTTTTGTCTTCTTTTAACCCTGATCATGGTGTCTATAACTGGCCTTTTTTTTTTCTTATCACAAAAAATGTATTTACCACTGTTATTATCAATGCTATCATTACTATTTTTTCTTGTTTTTTATTCCTTGGGTTTGATATTCGTTCGTTCGTGTTCGTTCTTTGATTTAACGTCTTTTCACTATGAGTGATATTAGACGAAATATGTACGTGATTTATATGTGTCCGTAATTATCTCTCACTGCTTTTGTAAAGTGTTAGACCAGTTGACATATTTGTAACATAAAAATGTCAGTATCTTTATGACAATTCATTCGAAAAACTTCTTTGATATTCTACGATCTGTTTTATAATACGCTAATATTGTCTGTGTAGAGTAGCAAAGACTAGCTGTTAAGACAGGTCCAAAGGGACTTAATGCCGCTATCCTTGAGTATTACCGTTCTTGTTTTCAGTTTGTTTTTCCTCAAAGCTGGACGTGGCTTTTTCGAGAACTGAGGTCATCAGAACAAATTTAACTTGAAAAACAGGCATACATGGTTGTGGAAGTAGACACATACGGATATATCTGTGTTAATATCAACACCCAACACGTTTGTGTTTCAACGAAAATCCTCCAGTGGTCCAGACTGTTCTAATCTAACGACTATCCCTCTGACAATTCCCATCCACTGTCCTTCACCTTGTACTCTCCATGTTGCTTTGTTTTAACTCTCAGTCAGTTGGGGAAAAAATGAGTTGAGTGAATTCGTATTGCTTATAGCCCAGCCGACTGCTAGAGCCATATCAGGGCTAAAAGTTCGTTAAAAACAACTCCCAAGTTGAACTGGTAGATCATTCGTAAGAAAGATTAGGAAAAGACAGGCAACATTTATAGGCCATTTTATGAGGAAGGGGGATTTGGAGCACCTGGTCACAACGGGAAAGCTGGAGGGAAAGAGAGCACCGGGTAGACCCAGGGAGAAAATGCTGGACGGACTTGCAGAGTGGCTGGGGACGAGGAGGGTGGGGGAGATGCTAGGGGCAACGAGAGATAGAGGCAGATGGAAGTCCATGATCGCCAACGCCATGCGGCAGGGCACCTGATGATGATGATGATGATGAAGTTGAACTGGACAAACAGCAGTTAAAACCAAGCTCACGATTTTCCTTTCAAGTCTTAAACGCATTTAAAAGTTTTTCCTATTATGTATGATCATATAAGGTAAAATTTATTCATCTCTTGTTAAATTTGAAAATTGCTGCGTGTGTCTACAGGAATATCTTTGAAGAAGTTCTTTAAGAACTCTCTCTCTGTCTCTGTATCCGTCTCTGTCTCTGTCTCTTTCTCTCTCTGTCTCTTTCTCAGTCTCGGGTGTTCCTGATCTCTCTCTCTTTCTTAGTCTGTCTGTCTCTCTGTTTCTCTGTCTGTCTGTCTCTTTCCTTAGAGTGTTCTTGATCTCTGTCACTCTTTCTTACCTCTCTCTCTGTCTCTGTCTGTCTGTCTGTCTGTTTGTCTCTTTCTGTCTCTCTGTCTCTCTCTCTCTCTTTAGTGTGTTCTTGATCTCTCTCTCTCTCTCTTAGTCTCTCTGTCTCTGTCTGTCTGTTTGTCTCGCTCTGTCACTCACTCACTCACTCTCACTCTCTCTCTCTCTCTCTCTCTCTCTCTTTAGTGTGTTCTTGATCTCTCTCTGTCTCTGTCTGTCTGTCTCTGTCTCTGTCTCTCTGTTTCTGTCTTTCTCTCTTTCTCTATGTCTGTCTGTGTTTCTGTCTGTCTGTCTGTCTGTCTCTCTCACTCTCTCTCTCTTTCACTCTCTGTCTGTCTGTCTGTATCTGTCTCTCTCTCTCTGTTTCTGTCTGTCTGTCTCTGTCTCTCTGTCTTTCTCTATGTCTGTCTGTCTCTGTTTCTCTGTCTCTGTCTCTCTCTTTCTCTGTTTCTCTCTCTCTCTTTCTCTATTCTGTCTGCCTGTCTGTCTGTCTCTCTGTTTCTCTCTCCCTCTCTCCCTCTGTCTGTCTGTCTGTTTATCTATCTGTTCTCTCTCTCTCCCTTTCTCTCTCTCTCTCTCTCTCTCTCTCTCTCTCTCTCTGTTCGCATTTTTGATTAAAAGTGAATCTTTTGTGATCTTACCTTATTTCGTTGGCTCGCTCTCAACCCCCCCCCCCCCCCCCATCACACCTCTCATCCCTCCCCGCCAATTCTCTCTCCGCCCAGGCAGTGTCTGCGTGTGGCGCCGGCGGGGCGTGTACATAGTACATTAAGGTCCGTGGACCATCTAGTTCTACTCCACACCTGCAAAGAGCGGCGCAAACACCTTTCCAGGCAGGACGTCTTGGAGAGCGATCACAACACATTCTGCAGCAGTCATCTCCTTTTGTATTGCCGACGAAATGTCAGGTAGGAGAACGGGCAACAAAGAGCGGAAGTGTTGGTGATGTATCTCACATGATGGAGTGCTGCGTCCCCCACATCAGCAGCTGCCACATGGCCCTACACACATCCATCCATCCATCCATCCACACCACGCTAAACCAGCCACGATCAGGATGTCAGGCACTATGGCGGACCCTTATTGTTATTCTGATAGTTAAGCTCCCAACCGACTTTTGCACGAAGCCATATCAGGGGCTATCCACATTTTAAAGCATGCAGAATATCGCCCTGGAATAAAAAAAAAAATGGCATATCAACGTTTCCAAATTTTAATATGCCATGGCAAAGGAAATTAAGAACACATATCAATGCAGAATATCGCCCTGGAATATAAAATGGCATATCAATATTTCCAAGTGTTGATATGCCATGGCAAAGAAAATTAAGAACACATATCAATGCAGAATATCGCCCTGGAATAAAAAAAAAAAAGGCATATCAATATTTCCAAATGTTGATATGCCATGGCAAAGAAAATTAAGTACACATATCAATGCATTGGCGTACATACTTTAAGGATATGCCCCCGGCATTGACCATTCTGTCCAGTTTATCACCAAGACGTTTAAAAAAAACCTGAATACAAATGTAGACATAACTAAGGGCACTATGTGTAAACGGGCCTAAGTTACCTATAATTGCTTTTCTACACATCTCATTTCCTTAGACCCAAACATGGACGTAACAAGTGTACCCGAGTGTCAATCCTAAGAGAAAGTATTTTAGATTTTATAGAACACATACAGGTGAATGGACCAGCAAGGGAGATATGTCAGAAACTGTACTCATAGATAGTGTTGGAATATATCGTTTTACCTTAACGCAAGAAAGAATATGACTATGTGTTATCTTCTTTCCACACAGACACAATATGTTCTTGGTGTATTTTGTTTTGAATGCATCAAGTTTCCATCTATACATAAGGGATTGTATAATTCTGCTGGCATGAAGCTGCTTAAGTATTTTGCTAACTTCATTACAGTATGAATTTTTTGTTAGCCTGTCAAAAAGTCCTATAGCGAATTACCTTTAAAAATGTTATTTCACTTGTTCACTGTTATGGTTAGTCAATTATTAGTTTTATTTTTTTTCTTCATTTCTTCCAGATATTTATTAATTTTGTTTGTTAGTTTGTTTGTTTAAATCGTTAATTATGGTAACATTATTTGTTAGTTTTACCTTCCCCTCTTCAAAACAGTTATTTTCTGGATCATCTTTTCTCAAGTTCAAAATTGACAATTTTCAAATATTCTCTTCACTCCTCCTCTATCACCTTTCTTTCTTTCCTCTCTTTTTGTTTTTTTTGTTTTGTTTTTTTTGGTCTAAAATCACTTTAGTGAATAGACATTAAATCAAAGACCACCACCACCAGCAAGGCAGAAAATGATAGGAAGAAATAACAGACAACAAAGGGGGAAGTGCAGGAACAAAGAGAGTGACAGAATCCTCCCCTCCCCTCCCCTCCCGATATTTCTTTTATTTTGTTTCTTTCTTTCTTTCTTTCTTTCCTCTCTTTCTTTCTTTCTTTCTTCTTTCTTTCTTCCTTCTTTGTATCTTTTTTACTTCCTTCTATCAATCTTCTTCTTTCTTTCCTTTTTCTTTCCTTTCTTTTCTTTCTTTCATTCTTTCTTTTCTTTCTTTCTTTCTTCTTTCCTTCTTCTTTCTTCTTTGTATCTTTTTTACTTCCTTCTATCAATCTTTCTTTCTTTCTTTCTTTCTTTCTTCTTTTCTTTCTTTCTTTCTTTCTTTCTTCTTTGTATCTTTTTTACTTCCTTCTATCAATCTTTCTTTCTTTCTTTCTTTCTTTCTTCCTTTCTTTCTTTCTTCTTTGTATCTTTTTTACTTCCTTCTATCAATCTTTCTTTCTTTCTTTCTTCCTTTCTTTCTTTCTTCTTTG
>JAPXFY010000031.1:6504570-6507070 GCA_030674185.1 Monoplex corrugatus | reverse complement strand
GTTCTTGTTCATGTTCTTGTCATGTTCTTGTTCTTGTTCTTGTTCATGTTCATGTTCTTGTTCTTGTTCTTGTTCTTGTTCTTGTTCTTGTTCTTGATCATGGCACTCGCTGTCTCAAGACAAGTTTCTGTCAAACAATTGAAAAGGAGTACCTGGTAAACTGACTCTCCCTGTGAGTGGCACCGCTTATAATTAAAGATGGGCCGGTCGGGCACTGGCTTCCTACCACAGACTTCTGGTTATAAGACGTCTATGCTTCCTCCAGTTCTTCAATTATCCCTGACGAGTAGCAGACGACAAACTCGGTCATGATATTCCGACCGGCTACTGACTAACACTTCCATTTGTGACGTTCCGTGTTTATAACAACGACCTGAATTTACAAGGCGCCAAATCTGGATACAAGAGTCAATTCAAAGTCCTCACTCTGACCATTCACCAAAGCAAACACCCAAAAACGACCACAACTCCAGGGCTCAATGAGGAGTGAGAGAGAGAGAGAGAGAGAGAGAGAGAGAGAGAGAGAGAGACAGACAGACAGACAGACAGACAGACAGATAGACAGAGAGCGACAGAGACAGAGAAGAGAGAGAGAGAGAGAGAGAGAGAGACAAGAGAGAGAGAGAGAGGAGAGGAGATATATATATAGAGAGAGACAGACAGACAGAGACAGACAGAGAGACACATAGACAGAGAAGAAACAGAGACAGAGAGAGAGAGACAGACACAGAGAGAGAGAGGAGATAGAGAGAGAGACAGACAGACAGACAGACAGAGACAGACAGAGAGACACATAGAGAAGAAACAGCTAGAGACAGAGAGAGAGAAGGGAAGGGAGAGAGAGAGAGAGGAGAGAGAGAGAGACAGAGACAGAGACAGAGAGACAGATAGATAGATAGATAGATAGAGACAGACAGACAGACAGACAGACAGAGACAGAGACAGAGAGAGAGACAGAGAGAGAGGAGAGAGAGAGATAGAGAGATAGAGAGAAAGACAGAGAGAGAGGATATATATATATATATATATATATATAGATCTATATATATATATATAGAGAGAGAGAGAGAGAGAGACAGACAGACAGACAGACAGAGACAGAAAGACAGAGAAGGAGAGAAAGACAGAGAGACAGAGAGATAGAGACAGAGACAGAGACAGAAAGATAGAGAGAGAGAGAGAGAGCGAGAGAGACAGAGACAGAGACAGAGACAGAACCAGCCAGCCAGCCAGCCTGCCAGCCAGACAGACAGACAGACAGACAGACAGACAGACCTATGAAACACAACCTTTTCACCACTAAAACGATGAAAACGTTTAAAAACGATAGGCAGCGAACAAGTCAGTATTTACATGTTACGGGCTGGGACTGAACTCAAATAATAATTATACTCGAACTCTTGGATCTACAGCTCAATCAAAGCAGGCAGCAGAACACCCCCCACCCCCACCCCACCCCATCCCATCACAAGCGAGGCACCATACTGTCAGAACAGAAGCAAACACAGACATGTTGCCGCCTCTCAATGCCCAGTGGACCTTGAAAAGGCAATCAGTCAGCTGCGCGGCGGGGAGTACATCAAGGATCTGCGCTGAGGCCTTTGTTGCGTAACACAGTTTGCCCGCTAGTCCATCTTTCAATCAAAGACTGTGTCTGCTGTGGCAGGCAGCTTGTGGGGGTGAAATCTGACGGTATGCATCTTTATCTGCTCGAAGTCTCAAACACGATTTAGTTAGTTAATTAGTGTGTTGTGTAAGTTATGTACATACTTCGTTTATCTGTTGTTTTTTTTAAATTTTTTTTATTCCTTCCTTTATTTCCTTATCAATTGGTTTATCTGTTTTCCTTATCAGTTTCTTTCTTTCTTTATTTGGTTATCTATCTGAATGTATTTATACTCACATTTTCCGATTGTATCTATATATTCTTTCATTGTTTACAGTTATACGCTTTTAACATACAAAAAATTAGATATAACAGGAACCAGAAAAAATCACGAAAGAAGTATATGAACGCGTATTTAATACAACAAAACAAGACAGGCGCAAATTTTGGCCAACTGGCCTTTGTCAAGCGTAAGATTACAAAAAACAAATACTAGATACAAAAACTTTCTCTCATGAAGACAGCAGCAGGGAAGTTTCAGTCTTTTTCTCAATTTGTTTGTGTATCTGGTGTTTGTTTGTTTGTAATCCTACGCTTGACAAAGGTCATTGGCCGAAAATTTGCGCCTGTCTTGTCTTGTTGTATTAAATACGCGTTCGTATTCTTCTTTCGTGTTTTTTTTTTTTCTGGTTCCTGTTTGCTTGAACGCGGGCAGTCACACTTGTTTTGGATTTAGATATAACAGTTAACATTATTCTTACGTTTAGATGATATCTCTTATCATATTTTATAAAGTAATATTTAGTGTTATTTTAGGCAAGGGGTAAGTGTAAAATAAATAGAACCGTCGTAAATAACGTGATATTCTTTTTTTTTAAAAACTTTACATTATCT
>JAPXFY010000031.1:6494570-6497070 GCA_030674185.1 Monoplex corrugatus | reverse complement strand
GTTGAATAAAAAAATACCAGTAGTAAAGCGCTTGGTGCAAAAAAAAAAAAAAAAAAAGAAGCAAATTCTCGATTAAATTACCCAAGAACCCCTCCCTCCCCCCCCCCCCCCCCACACTCACACACACATACCTGATTTCGAAAAGAAGAGACAAGTAAGACAGCTGCAGTAAAATTCTGTTACACTATTCAAGCATCAATTGAGTTCCACCCCCCCCCCGCCCCCCCCCCTTTTTTTCTCTTTTTTTTCTTCTTTTTTTCTCTTTTTTTTAATCTCAGGTGCATATAGCTGTATGGAGTACCAGTTTTTTGTTTTTGTTTTTCTATTGTTTTACGTAACACCTGGTCACAACGGGAAAGCTGGAGGGAAAGAGAGCACCGGTAGACCCAGGGAGAAGATACTAGACGGACTTGTAGAGTGGCTGAAGATGAGGAAGGTTGGAAGAGATGCTTGAGGCAACAAGAGATAGAGACAGATGGAAGTCCATAATCGCCAAAAACGCCATGCGGCAAGGCACCTGATGATGATGATGATGATGAATGGTTTACGTGTCGTTATTTATTGATCCTGTTAAAAAAATAAAATTTTTTTGGACATATATTGGTGAAATACTATTAGGATTCATAGTGTAGAGTCTGATCATACAACATTCTTATTATAAATCAGGAAAAGACAAAGAATATTCCAAAAGTCGTTAGTTTAGCAAGACTGCACAACATTACGACACTCTCGGGGGTAGTCGGGGATAAAGCGGGAGATAGCTCTTCCATTCTTCTTGACACCTATAGGTTGCCATAAGACAGATGGCGGTCACTTGAGTGTTGGGATGACTTTACCACACACACACACACGAGCGAAGCCTCAGAAACCATTTTGTGTTGCAACTCGTTCTGCACATTTTGTAGCTACCACAGAGATGGGGGTGAGGGTGAGGGGCTCCGGTACTCTTCCCCCATCCAACCCATGCATGTTTACTATGACATCACATACCCATCACTTTACTGGATACGGCTCCGTAATTGGATTGAAGATGCTGTCTGGAGAGAGAGGAGAGAGAGGAGAAGAGAGAGAGGAGAGAGAGAGAGAGAGAGAGAGAGAGAGAGAGAGAGAGAGTAGGGGAGAGAGAGAGAGAGTGAGTGGGTGTGAGAGAGAGAGTGAGAGAGAGATAGGAGAGAGAGAGTAGAGAGAGAGAGTGTGTGGAGTGGTGTGAGAGAGAGGAGAGAGAGAGATGAGGCACAGAGAGAGAGAGAGTGAGAGTGAGTGAGAGAGAGTGAGAGGAGAGAGATAGTGAAGAGAGAGAGAGTGAGTAGAGAGTAGAGTCGAGAGAGAGAGTGAGAGAGAGAGGACAGAGAGAGTGAGAGAGAGGAGAGAGGATCAGAGAGAGAGAGAGTGTGGGTGGTGTGAGAGAGTGAGAGAGAGATAGAGGCAGAGAGTGAGAGAGAGTGAGAAGAGAAGAGAGAGAGTAGAGAGATGAGAGAGAGATGAGAGAGAGAGATGAGAGAGTGAGAGAGAGAGTGAGAGAGAGAGGACAAGAGAGAGAGAGAGAGTGAGTGGTGTGTGTGAGAGAGAGAGAGTGAGAGAGAGATAGAGGCAGAGAGAGAGAGAGTGAGAGAGAGAGTGAGAGAGAGAGTGAGAGAGGAAGAGAGAGAGATAGAGAGAGAGTGAGAGAGAGAGTGAGAGAGAGAGAGTGAGAGAGATAGAGAGAGATAGATAGAGAGAGAGTGAGAGAGAGAGAGGACAGAGAGAGGCACAGAGAGAGTGAGAGAGAGTGAGAAGAGAGAGAGAGTGAGAGAGTGAGAGAGAGTGAGAGAGTGAGAGGAGAGAGGAGAGTGAGAGAGTGAGAGAGAGAGTGAGAGATAGAGAGAGAGAGAGAGTGAGAGAGAGAGAGTGAGAGAAGAGAGAGTGAGAGAGTGAGAGAGAGAGTGAGTGAGAGAGAGAGTGAGAGAGAGAGAGTGCGTGTGTGTGTTTGTTTGTGTGTGTGGTGTGTGTGTGTGTGTGTGTGGTGTCTGTCTCTGCATGTATGTGTGTGTGTGTGGTCTGTCTGTCTCTGCATGTGTGTGTGTGTGTGTGTCTGCATGTGTGTGTTTGTCTGTCTGTCTCTGCATGTGTGTGTGTGTAGTGTGGTGTGTGTGTGTCTGTCTGTCGTTGCTTGATTTAACGTCTTTTCACTATAAGTGATATTAGACGGTGTGTGTGTGTCTGTCTCTGCATGTGGTGTGTGTGTGTGCGTGTGCGTGTGTGTGTGGTGAGAGAGAGAGAGAGAGAGAGAGAGAGAGAGAGAGCGTGTGTGTGTGCGTGTGTGTCTGTGTGTATCTATGTATATGTCTGTGTAGGGTGTTTGTGCCTGCATCTTTGTCATTCTCGTCGTCACACACAAACGCTTCAAGCTGACAACGTGTGTGATTATGTCTGCCAAAATGCTCAGTGAAAATTTATTCTCGAGAATAATACTGACTCGATCTCATAAAAAAAAAAAATCAAACTAAATGACAAGATGCTC
>JAPXFY010000031.1:6484570-6489570 GCA_030674185.1 Monoplex corrugatus | reverse complement strand
TTATTGTGAAACAAGTTATGAACGAGTTCTAATAAAATACTGACTTTACAGAAGCTTAAAAAGAACATAAAAACATTTATTGTGAAACAAGTTATGAACGCGTTCTGATAAAACACTGACTTTACAGAAGCTTAAAAAGAACATTATTGTGAAACAAGTTATGAATGAGTTCTGATAAAACACTGACTTTACAAAAGCATGAGAGACAAAAACACACATGTGAAAATAATACATGTCAACCATAACAATAACAACGACCAATAAAACAACACTACCGATAGTTGGGGATGATAACCATGATACTATGGAATTCCATCTACAGTTCAGACTGACAGGACTGTACAGTACGTACAGAGAAAGAGAGAGACAGAGACAGAGAGAGACAGAGAAAGACAGTGAGAGAGAGAGACGGGAGGGGAGAGAGAGACAGAGAAAGACAGTGAGAGAGAGAGGGAGAAAGAGAGAGAGAGAGACAGAGACAGAGACAGAGAGAGAGAGAGAGACGGGAGGGGAGAGAGAGAGACAGAGAAAGACAGTGAGAGAGAGAAGGAGAAAGCGAGAGAGAGAGAGAGAGACAGAGACAGAGAGAGAGAGAGAGGAGGGAGGGGAGAGAGAGAGACAGAGAAAGACAGTGAGAGAGAGAGGGAGGAAAGCGAGAGAGAGAGAGAGAGACAGAGACAGAGAGAGAGAGAGACGGGAGGGGAGAGAGAGAGACAGAGAAAGACAATGAGAGAGAGAGGGAGAAAGAGAGAGAGAGAGAGAGAAAAGAGAGAGAGAGAGACAGAGAAAGACAGTGGAGAGAGAGAGAGAGAAAGAGAAAAGAGAAAGAGAGAGAGAAGAGAGAAAGAGAGAGAGACAGAGAAAGACAGTGAGAGAGAGACAGAGAAAGAGAAAGAGAAAGAAAGGAGAGAGAGAAGAGAGGAGAAAGAGGAGAGAGAAAGAGAGAGAAGAGAAGAGAGAGAGAGAGGGAGAAGAGAGAGAGAGAGACAGAGAAAGACAGTGAGAGAGAGAGAGGAGAAAGAGAGAGAGAGAGAAGAGAAGAGAGAGAAGAGAGAGAGAGAGAAGAGAGAGAGAGAAAGAGAGAGAGAAGAAGAGAGAGAGAGAGAGAAAGAGGAGAGAGAGAGAGAGAGAAGAGAGAGAGAGAGAGAAGAGAAGAGAGAGAGAGAGAGAAGAGAGAGAGAGAGAAGAGAAGAGAGAGGGAGAGAGAGAGGACAAGATGAGAGAGAGAGAAAGAGAGAGAGAAAGAGAGAAGAGAAAGACGGAGAGAGAGAGAGAGAGAAGAAGAAGAGGAAAGAAGAAGAGAGAGAGAAGAGGAGAGAAAGAGAAGAGAGGAGAGAGAAGAGGAGAGAGAGAGAAGAGATAGAGAGAGAAGAGAGAAAGAAAAGAGAGAGAGAGAGAGAGACTGAGAGAAGAGAGAGAGAGAAGAGAGAGAGAAGAACAGAGAGAAGAGAGACAGAGACAGAGAGACAGAGACAGAGAGAGAGAGAGGAGAGAGAGAGAGAGAGAACAGAGAAGAGACGAGAGAGAGAGAGAGGAGAAGAGAAGAGAGAGAAGAGAGAGAGAAGAGAGACAGAGAAGAGAGAAGAGAAGAGAGAGAGAGAGAGGAGAGGAGAGAGAGAGAGAGACAGAGAGAAGAAATGAGAGAGAGAGAGAGAGAAGAGAGGAGAGAGAGAGACAGAAGACAGAGAGAAGAGAAGACAGAAGAGAGAGAGAGAGACAGAGAGAGACAGAGACAGAGAGAGAGAGAAGAGGAGGAAGAGAGAGAGAGAGAGAAAGAGAGAAGAGAGAGAGAGAGAAAGAGAGAAGAGAGAAGAAGAGGAGAGAGAGACAGGCAGAGGACAGAGAGAGAGAGGAGGCAAGAGAGAGAGAGAGACAGAGAAGACAGAAGAGAGAGGGAGAAAGAGAGAGAGAGAGAGAGACAGACAGACAGACAAACAGATAGACAGATAGATAGACAGAGACAGAGAGAGACAAAAGAGAGACAGAGGAAGAGAGAGAGAGAGACAGAGACAGAGTGAGACAGAAGAGAGAGGGAGAGAGACAGACAGACACAGACGGACAGAGAGGCACAGAGAGAGAGAGAGAGACAGACAGACAGACAGACACAGACAGACACACAGATAGACAGACAGACAGACAGACAGAGACATAGAGACAGACAGAGAGACAGTGAGTGAGAGAGAGAGAGAGACAGAGAGAGAGACAGAGAGAGAGACAGAGACAGAGACAGAGAGAAAGACAGAGAGAAAGAGGATGAGAGAGAGAAGAGAGAGAGAGAGAGGTAGAGAGAGAGAGAGAGAGAGAGAGGAGAGAGAAGAGGAGAGCAGAGAGAACAGACAGACAGACAGATGTAGGAAAAAGCACGAACTTATGATACACCGACATCACCAGAGTGATTGGAACATTAAGATTGGCAGCATCCAGGACAGTATCGATGTTGCGGGTCCGGACCCAACTCACACGATATCAGATCTTGGCTCTGTCAAACAATTCTGCCAGCCCCCTGCATGAAGCTTATTGTTGGATTTGGGGGGGGGGGGGGGGGGATTTCCGTTCCGTCTCAAAAAAATCAATTTTCCGACATGTAAAATACGCGTCAGTCAGCGACTTGGGGGGAAATCCTGCATTGAAGATTGGACAGTGTTTTTTTTTTTCTCTTTCCTAATTTTTGTATTTGTTATTTGCTCTTTTACGATCTTACGTTTACGCTTGACGAAGGCCAGTTGGCCGAAAATTTGCGCCTGTCTTGTCTGGTTGTATTAAATACGTGTTGTGATTCTATTTTCGTGGTTTTTTTCCCCTGGTTTTTGGTTGCTTGAACGCGGACGGTGGCACTTGTTTTTTGGATAGCTTTTTGTTTGTTTAATTAACTAAATTTTTTGCGCTGGTCTCAGTGGCTTTGAATCCCACGCCGTTTATTCCGACTCCACAGCACCTACCAATCCCATGCCTATTCAGTGTAAATCCTAATGGCAGAAAGCGCACGGGGGTCAAGGATGTCAAGGCGCCGTAGGACCCCACACCAGAGGAGACCCTTTGTTCCTGCTAGGTCACGTGGATGGAGTTCAACAGTACCTGTTTTGTCTGTTGGGTGGGATCTTTAACGTACCCAAAATGCGTGCTAATTTTTGTCTTCCAACGACTCATCATCATCATTCATCATCATCATCATGTGCCCTGCTGCATGCGTTCATCATGCCCTCCATACAATCATTATCATCATCATCATCATCATCATCATGTGCCCTGCTGCATGGCGTTGGCGATCATGGCCCTCCATACGAATCTATCCCTTGTTCTGCAAGCACTTCTCCCACCCTCTCTGTCCACATCCACTGCGCAAGTCTATCCAATGGTTTCTCCCTAGGTCTACGTGGTGCTCTTTTTCCCTCCTGCTTTTCTGTTGTGACCAGGTGCTCTAATTTCCTTCCTCAATAAAATGTCCTATAAATGTTGCTTGTCTTTTCCTAATCTTCTTCATTAATGTTTCTTTTTTGTGTGTCTCCCTCCTTCAAGACTGTATTGTTTGTTTTCTTTACTGTCCATGGAACTCTTAACGTTCTTCTTAGAAACCACATTTCAGTTGCCTCAGTCTTGTTCTGACTTTGTGTGTTGGACTGTCCACACTTCATATCCGTACACAATATCTGTTCTATAAATCACTGAAGAACTCTCTTTCTGAGGTTAATTGGTAGGTATTTGTTGGTTGATGAACGCTTTTCATTTTCTTGAATGCTGTTTTGGCTTGGCCGATTCTGTTTGCCATTTCTATTGTGCATCTGATCTGTCGTTTACTTGTTTTAAAAACACACCCATATTTTGCTCTGAGTTTCTGATGAGCTCGAACGTTATCCGCTGATGGTGTTTGAAGACGCGATGTTGAGCTCTCTTGCGGGCTTGTTTCATTCGGGAAAGCTGGAGGGAAAGAGAGCACCAGGTAGACCCAGGGAGAGAATGCTGGACGGACTTGCAGAGTGGCTGGGGATGAGGAGGGTGGGGGAGATGCTGGGGGCAACGAGGGATAGAGATGGTTGGAAGTCCATGGTCGCCAACGCCATGCGGCAGGGCACCTGATGTGATGATGATGATGATGATGATGATATACATTCAGAGTTAAACCAGGGTGGTTTAGGCATTTGAGGCTTCTTTGATGATATGGGAATTGCTTTTTTTTGGCACAATTCAGCATGACTTGTGTTAGGGTGTCTGCTGGATCGTCACTTTGCAGACCTTTGTCTTTTCCACTTCACTTTGGATGGTCATAGCGAATACATCCCAGTTAGCTTTTGTGGAAATTCAGGCGTTCCGGAAAGAATTCGTGTTCTATGTTTGCATTTTAAGATAACTGGAAAATGATCACTTCTGTGGAGATCATCCAGAACTCTCCATTCATAGTAAAAGACCAATGAAGCATCACACAGCGATAGATCAAAACATGAAAGTGTACCGTTTGCAGGATGAATAGGTAAGAGATCCACCATTTAAACAGCATAAGTCTAATTCAGAGAGGGTGTGTTCCAGCAGGTGATATCGGACTGAAGTGTCCGTCTACCCCAAATTGGGGAATCATCATCATCAGGTGCCTTGCCGCATGGCGTTGGCGATTATGGACTTCAATTGTTCTATCTCTTGTTGCCTCAAGCATCTCTTCCATCCTCCCTGTCTTCAGCCACTCTGCAAGTCCGTCCAGTATCTTCTACCTGGGTCTACCCGGTGCTCTCCTTCCCTCCAGCTTTCCCGTTGTGACCAGGTGTTTCAATTCCCCTTCCCTCGCAAAATGGCGTCTGAATGTTGCCTGCCTTTTCCTAATCTTCCTTATGAATGATCTACTTGTGTCTGCCTCCATCAAGACTGTCTCGTTTGTTTTCTTTGCTGTCCATGGAACTCTCAACATCCTTCTTAGAAACCACATCTCGGCTGCCTCAATCTTGTTGTTGGGGAATGGCCATTCAAATCGCCTAACAACAGAAAAGATCTTGGAAGTTAATCAATCAGATCAA
>JAPXFY010000031.1:6442070-6462070 GCA_030674185.1 Monoplex corrugatus | reverse complement strand
TGCGATGATGATGATGTCGATGAGGATGATAATCATGATGCTATGGAGTTCCATCTAGGATTGAGACTGCGTGACAGGGCTGCACTCTACGCTTACACTGGAAAGTGTACATTCTGCTGATTATTTTGGTACCTGAATAAAGCTAGTACTCAAAAAAATGTACTTTTGGTAGAAAATTGCGTTCTTTCTACTGCGATCAGTGCATTAAAATGCCATTTTAAATTGATTAATTATATTTTTTCAAGAAAAAAATTTCTGTGGGGGATAGATTATAGTCTACAGATATCAATTATGAGAAAAAGTCGAAACACCCCAGATAGACCCCCAGTCACCTTTTCAGCTCCTAGTGCTGTTCGACTGACTGCGAGTTAAGACTGATTTCGTGGTGGGAGGTCACATATAGATATATTCATCTGTTCTTTTCTTTAAATGTATGATACACAGATACACATGTCTTTTACATGTAACCAAGATTGTTCCAATAACAGACTGATACAATACTCATCATCATTATCATCATCAGTCCCATAGTCTGGTTGACCGTTGGGACACCACTGAAGATTTTGCAACCAACTTCCTCCACTCCTCACGGTCCTCAGCTTTCCGCAGAATGATGTTCCATTCAAGGCCAGTCCACTCTCTGATATTGTCTTCCCATCTTTTTGTTATGTCTGCCTCTTCGTCTCCCTCCCTGTACTGTTCCCTGCAAGACGGTCTTGGCCAGTCCAGATGATCGTGTGACGTGCCAGTACCACCTCAGTTTGCGTCTTTTCATTGAGGTCAGGAGGTCTTCATACGGCCCAATGGCGTTTTCGATTCGGGTTTTCACTTCCTTATTGGTTATATGATCTTTGTACGAGATACCAAGGAGTTTGCGGAAGCATCTCATCTCCATTGCCTGTATCCTTCTTTCAAAGTCTGCTGTTATGGTCCATGTTTCGCATGCATACAAAAATATTGACATGACCAGGGAACGCATCAGTCTGATCTTGGAGCCGATAGCGATATTCTTGTCGTTCCAGATGACTTTTAGCTTGGTCATTGCAGCTGTGGTCTGGGCAATCTTGGAAAGTACTTCGGGCTTTGATCCTTCATCTGATACAATACTACTGTAAGACAAAAAAAAAAAAAAAAAGGCTAGATAGGACCTCAAGACCTGGTTTTATGGGCAGTCTTAAGGCTTGTGCCATGATCATTCTGGATCTTCTCCATCACTGGACATCTATAACATTATTGCATATGGAATTCATTCTGAGCGTGGAGACGTCATCTTGAGAACCTACAACTGAAACTAAAACCCCTTTAGATTGCCTGCCACTCCCACCCCCACCCCCACCCCCATCCTCCTTTCCCCCACTGGATATTTTGTTGTGATAGCTTGTGTACTGGCTGACACAGGGAGGGCGATAGATAAACGTTATGTTACAGACAGAGGGCTTACAACTTTGAGCACCACACGGTGGAGATAAGCCCCTCTGCCAAACTCTGCCATTCTTCAATTAACCTTTCCTCTTTGACTGTCTGTCTGACTGTCTGTCTATCTGTCTGTCTCTTCTCCTTTCCCTGTCTCTCTTTCCATTCTCTCTGTCTGTCTGTCTGTCTTTTTCTCTCCACTTTCTCTTTCTCTGTTTCAATCTCTCTCTGTTTCAATCTCTCTCTGTCTCAATCTCTCTCTGTTTCAATCTCTCTCTGTCTCAATCTCTCTCTGTCTCAATCTCTCCCTCAATCTCTCTCTGTTTCAATCTCTCTCTGTTTCAATCTCTCTCTCTTACTCTCTCTCTCTTTCTCTCTCTCTTTTTATGTCACTCTGTCTCTGTCTCTCTCTGTCTCTGTCTCTTTCCCTCTCCCCTTGTCTCAATCTCTGTCTCTATGTCTCTCTCTCTCTGTGCTGGTCTCTCTCTTTCTCCTGCTCTCTGTCTCTCAATCTCACTCTCTCTCTCTCTCTCTCTGCTTTTCTCCAAGTTTGTGTGTGAGTGCACGTGTGCGCATGTGTATACATGTCAGAAAGAAACAGAGAAATAGAGAGAATGTGTGTATGTGTGTGTATATATATATATATATATAATTATATATATGTATATGTGTGTGTTGTGTTGTGTGTGTGTGTGTGTGTGTGTGTGTGTGTGTGTGTGTGTGTGTGTGTGTGTGTGTGTGTGTGTGTGTGTGTGTGTATTTGCGTTTGTGTTTGTATATATAATAGAGAGAGACAGAGAGAGAAGAAAAAATGTGTGTGTGCTTTTTTGTGATTGTATGTATGCATTTGTGTCTGTAAGTGTGCGTGCGATATTTTATTTGTGTGGGTGATCAGGAAAAAGAGAGAGACAGAGAGAGAGAGAGCCGGGGGTGGGGGGAGAGATTGAAAGAAAGGGAGACAGAGAGACGGAAGAGAGACAGAAAGAGAGAGAGAGAGAGAGAGAGAGAGACAGAGAGATATACAGAGAGACACAGAGAGATAGAGAAGAAGAAGAAGAGATTGAGAGAGAGAGAGAGGAAGAGCGACAGAGAGACAGAGAGACAGAGAGACAGAGAGAAGACAGAGAAGGAGAGCGAGAGAGAAAAAGATGGAGAGAGACAGAGAGAGAGACAGAAACAGACAGACAAACACAGACAGACACAGAGACAGACACAGACAGACAGACACAGAAACAGAGACAGACACAGACAGACAGACAGACAGAGACAGACAGACAGACAGAGAGAGAGAAAAATATAATCAGTGCTGTTCAGCACAAATGGAATTGTCCAAGCCTGATAACTCTGCCTTCTAAACAATTCCGAACTCCTCTCTGCCTTACGTCCTCTATTCCTCTATTCCTCTATTCCTCTAGTCCTCTAGTCCTCTGTCGCTTTCTATCACCACACGTCCACTCACATCATCGTCGTCATCTCACATCATGGCAAGTATCAACAAAGACGTCAGCAACGTCACTCCAAGCCCAGCAACCCCATCACCAGCATCCTATTGGCCTTCAGTTCCCCTTCAGGTCTTGTTGTGTGCTGTGACGGGTCTGAAGGTAAACAATACCTCACACTGACACTTGAGACGTGACTCTCTGCTAGGATTTGGAAGTCTGGGTCGGACCAAGGACAATTACTCTTATGTTTCTTTCTCTCTGTCTGACTGTCTGTGTCTGTCTGTCTATCTGTCTGTCTCTCCTTCTCTTTCTCTCTGACTCACAAAACTCGCACTACATTAACACCCACACACACTCACACACACACGCACACACACATACATACACATACACACATACATACAACACACATACATACACATACATACACACACATACACACATACACATACACACATACACACACACCATACACACACATACACACCACCCACACATATTACACACACACACACACAACACACAGCACACACACAACTCAACACACACTCACATCACACACCCTCATCACACACACACACTCACAACTTCACACACACTACACACCACATCTCTACACTCTCACCACACTCATCACACACTCTACTACCACATCTACACATACTAACTACAATACACACACTATACACACATACACACACATACACACACACACACTCACTCAACACCACATACACACACCACATACACACACACATACACACCACATTACACCATTCACACACACACACACTCACACACACACACACTCACATCACACATCACACCTCACACACCATCACTCACACACTCACACACTCACACACAGCACCACACTCACACACGCACACTCACACACACACACACTCACACTACACACACACCACTCACAACACACCACACTCAACACACACAAAACACACTCACACAACTTTTCATCACACACACAACACACACACTCTCTCTCTCTCTCTCTTCTCACAGACATACAGAGACACAGAGTGAGGAACTAGTGAGAGAATAGAGAGAGAAAAAGAGAGTCAGAGAGAGAGAGGGGTAAAGACGAAACTGAGAGAGGAAAGAGAGAGAGAGAGAGAGAAAGAGGGTGGTGGGAGAGAGAGGGTGAGAGAGAGAGAATGTGTGTGTGTATGTGTGTGTTGTGTGTGTGTGTGTTTGGTGTGTGTTTGGTGTTTGTGTGTGTATGTGTGTGTTGTTGGTGTGTGTGTGTGTAGTGTGTGTGGTGGTGTGTGTGTGTGTGTGTGTGTTAGACAGACAGACAGACAGACAGACAGACAGAAAAATGTAATCAGTGCTGTTAAAACACAAACGGAATGTCCAAGTGTCATGACTCAAACCTTCAAAAAAAAAAAAAAAAAAGAACTCTCTGAACTCTTTTGCCTGACTTATTTTGACCCTTGTCCTTCTCAACTCTTCACATCCTCTCACATCATCGTTGTCATCTCACACATGGCACGTATCAACAAAGACGTCGCAACATCACTCCAGGCCCAGCAACCCCATCATCAGCATCCTATTGGCCTTCAGTTCCCCTTCAGGTCTTGTTGTGTGCTGTGACGGGTCTGAAGGTAAACAATACCTCACACTGATACTTGAGACGTTGATCTCTGCTAGGATTTGGAAGCTCTGGGTCAAACCAAGGACAATTACTCTTATGTTTCTTTCTCTCTGTCTGTCTGTATCTGTCTGTCTTCGTCTGTCTCTCCTTCTCTTTCTCTCTGACTCACAAAACTCGCACACACATACACACACACCACACACACACCACACACACAAACACACACACATCACACACTACACACATACACAACATACACAACATACACACACTACACAACATACACACACACACACACACAGTCACTACACACACACACCACACGACACACAACACTCACAACACACACACTCACACACACACACACTCACAACCACACACTCACACACACATCTCACCACACACACACTCACACACACATACATCAACATACACACATACACACACACACAACACACACACATACACACACATACACACACGCACACACTCACACACACACATACACACACACATACCACACACACACACATACACACACAAACACACCACACCACACTCACACACACACACTCACACACACACACAACACTCACACACACACACACTCACACACACACACACTCCACACTACACACACACACACACACACACACACACACAACACACACTCTCTCTCTCTCTCTCTCTCTCTCACTGACATACAGAGTGAGGGGGATAAGGAGTGAGAGAAGGTAAAGAGAGAGAGAGGAGAGAGAGAGAGGGTGTGGGTGGAGGAGAGGGTGAGAGAGAGAGAATGTGTGTGTATGTGTGTGTTGTGTGTGTGTGTGTTTGTGTGTGTTTGTGTGTGTTTGTGTTCGTGTGTGTGTATGTGTGTGTTGTGTGTGTGTGTGTGTGTGTGTTAGACAGACAGACAGAAGACAGACAGACAGACAGACAGACAGACAAACAGAAAAATGTAATCAGTGCTGTTAAACACAAACGGAATTGTCAAGTGTCATGACTCAAACCTTAAAAAAAAAAAAAAAAAAAAAAAACCATCTCTGAACTATTTTGCCTGACGTTATTTTGACCCCTGTCCTTTTCAAACTCTTCACATCCACTCACATCATCGTTGTCATCTCACACCATGGCACGTATCAACAAAGACGTCAGCAACGTCACTCCAAGCCCAGCAACCCCATCACCAGCATCTATTGGCCTTCAGTTCCCCTTCAGGTCTTGTTGTGTGCTGTGACGGGTCTGAAGGTAAACAATACCTCACACTGATACTTGAGACGTGGATTCTCTGCTAGGATTTGGAAGTCTGGGTCGGACCAAGGACAATTACTTTTATGTTTCTGTCTGTCTGTCTGTGTCTGTCTGTCTATCTGTCTGTCTCTCCTTCTCTTTCTCTCTCACTCACAAAACTTGCACACACATACACACACACACCACTCAGACACACACACACATACACAACATACACACACACACATACACACACACACACACACACACACACACACACACACACACACTCACAGACACACATACAACATTATATACACATTCGAAAAGTCTTTCTCTCTCTCTCTCTTTACTCTCTCTGTCTCTCTCTTACACACACAAACACGCACACACAGACACACACAATCACACACACTCTCTCTTTCTCTCTCTCTCTCTCTCTCTTCTCTTACACATTCTATTTGTCTTTCTCTTTCTGACACATATTCGTTCTCTCGCACTACACACACACACACACACACACACACACACACACACACACACACACACACACCACACACACTCACACACACACACTCACACACACACATACACACACACATACACACACATACACACACTCATACCACACACACAAAACACACACATATACACACACACATACACACACACACACACAGAGGAGAGAGAGACAAAGAGAGAGAGACAAAGAGAGAGAGAGTCAAAGAGAGAGAGACAAAGAGAGAGAGACAAAGAGAGAGAGAGACAAAGAGAAAGAGAGACAAAGAGAGAGAGAGACAAAGAGAGAGAGAGACAAAGAGAGAGAGACAAAGAGAGAGAGAGACAAAGAGAGAGAGAGACAAAGAGAGAGAGACAAAGAGAGAGAGAGACAAAGATAGAGAGAGAGAGAGAGGAGGGGGAAAGGGCGATAGATAAACGTAACGTTACAGACAGTGGCTTACAACTTTGGAGATAAAAATCCCGCTGCCATGCTGGCATTCCTCAATTAGCCTCGAGTTGTGTGTGTGTGTGTGTGTGTGTGTGTGTGTGTGTGTGTGTGTGTGTGTGTGTGTGTGTGTGTGTGTGTGTGTGTGTGTGTGTGTGTGTGTTGTGAATGGGTATATGAGAAATTGATTGACAGAGTGTGTGAAAGACAGAGAGAGTGAATGTGTGTATGTCTGTGTGTATGTATATACGTATATATGTATGTGTGTATGTATGTGTAAATGTACACACACATGAATGTATGTATATATGTATTATGTATGTATGTATGTATCTATCTATCTATCTTTCTTCTATCTATCTATATATATATCTATCTATCTATCTATCTATCTATCTATCTATCTGTCTGTCTGTCTGTCTATCTATCTGTCTATTTATCTATCTATCTATCGTCTCTCTGTCTCTCTGTCTATCTCTCTCTCTATCTATCTATCCATCTATCTATCTATCTATCTATCTATCCATCTATCTATCTATCTATCTATCTATCTATCTCTCTCTATCTTTCTGTGTAGATATGTGTGAGTTAGAGAGCAAGACGTCTAGACAGACAGACAGACAGAGGAAAGGGAGAGCGAGAGAGAGGCAGGGAGTGACAGCAGAGAGAGCAAGAGAGAGAGAGAGAGAGAGGGAGGGGGAGAGAGAGAGAGGGAGGGAGAGACAGATAGAGACACACAGACACACAGACACACAGAGACAGATGGAGACTGAGAGGCACAGAGATAGAGAGACAGATACAGACGGACAGACAGACAGACAGACAGACAGACAGACAGAGAGAAACATAAAAGTAATTGTTCTTGGTTTGACCCAGACTTCCAAATCCTAGCAGAGAATCACGTCTCAAGTATCAGTGTGAGGTATTGTTTACCCTCAGACCTGTCACAGCACACAACAAGACCTGAGGGGAACTGAAGGCCAATAGGATGCTGGTGATGGGGTTGCTGGGCCTGGAGTGATGTTGCTGACGTCTTTGTTGATACGTGCCATGGTGTGAGATGACAACGATGATGTGGGAGGACGTCAGGAAGTAGAGAGGGACAGGGACAAAACAACGAAAAGGAGTGGAGTTTGGAGGTTTTCTGGATTTTTTGTTTTTGTTTTTTGTTTTTTGTTTGGGAGGTGGAGGTGGGAGAGGTGGAGTTATTATACGTGGACAATTTCATTTGTGCTGAACAGCACTGATTTTACTTTTTATATTTCTCTGTCTGTCTGTCTGTCTGTCTGTCTGTCTGTCTCTCTCTCTCTCTCTCTCTCTCTCTCTCTTCCCTAGCCCCCCTCTCTGTCTGTCTGTCTGTATCTCTTTCTCTCTCTCTCCCTTTCTCTATCTCTCTCTCTTTCTCTTTCTCTCTATCACTCTCTTACACACACACACACACTCTCTCTCTCACCCTCTATCACTCTGTCTCTAACACACACTCACACTCTCTCTCTCTCTTTCTCCTACTTTTCTCTCTCTCTCTCTCCTCACTCTCTTTCTCTCTCTCTCTCTCTCTGTTCTCTGTCTCTCTCTGTGTCTCTATGTGTGTCTCTTTCTCTATCTCTCTGACTCTCTGACTCCCTCATTCCATCTCTCACTCTCTCTCTAATACACACACATACACTCTCTCTTTTCTCCTACTTCTCTCTCTCTCTCTCACTCTCTTTCTCTCTCTCCCTCACTCTCTCTCTGTCTCTCTCTCTCTGTCTCTGTCTCTGTTTCTGTCACTTTCTGTTTTCCGTATGTCTGTCTTTCACTTAATGTTCCAACGACAGACTGCAAGAAAATGTAAGATATAAAACCCATACCCCAAGCAGGACCTCGAGACCTTCGCAGCGTGTGGACTTAAGTGCAGGCTGAAAGGTTATGACTTGATCATTTTGGGGCTGCTCCATCACTGGTATCAGTGGTATTAGTATTTATGAAATTAATTCTGAGTGTGAAGACGTTATCTGAGGACACTGAATCTGAACTGAATCTGTCTGTCTCTGTCTGTCAATCTCTCTTTCTCTCTCTGTCTCTGTCTGTCTGTCTCCTCTCTCTCTCTTCCTCTCTCCTACAATTCTTCCTTTCTTTCTATCTTTCTTTCTCTTTCTCTCTCTTTCTTCTTTCTCTCTTTTACCTCTCTCTTTCCTTCCCCCTCTCTCTTTCTCTTTCTTTTTCTCTCACTTTCTTTCTTTCTCTCATTTCCTCTCTCCTTCTCTTCTTTCTTTCTCTCTCTCTTTCTGTCTCTTCTCTCTTCGTCTCTCTCTCTCTTCTCTCTCCTCTCTCTTTCTCTCTGTCTGTCTCTCTTTCTAACAAGCAAACACCGAGGGTCCTGGATGAGACCCAGCACAGCAATGCCGACCACTCTCTGGACAATCATCTCCCATGTTCCTGAAGTCACTGAACAGCGATTTCATCAAGGAAATGAGAAAGGGGAACTGTTTATGCATTACATGATCTATTCTGACGCCACCTCAAATGGGTCATGCAAAGCGTGAACAGCCCCCCCCCCCCCTTCTCCCCCTTTTTTTTTGCTTGATGAAATGTGACCCCTCTGACTAAAGGTACAATAAGTCGGAGAGGCCTTTTGCTGCTGTGGGCTGAAACTCTGAACAGGGACAACAATCAATTTTGAATTTTCTGCATTTTCATGCTGTATAACCACTTTACACATGTCCTAACACAATAAAGTCAATCAATCGATAGGTATAATTTTTGTGTGTGTTTTAATGTTTTCTTCTCCTTTCAAAATATTACAAGTTCCGTAACATTTTGATGATTAAAGTACATTTTTCTTAAACTTATTTTCTTTTGCTGTTTTGGATGGATGGACAATTAAGTAAACAAGGGAATATGGAATTCAGCTGATTTGGTTGATATTTAATGCTGTTGCTAAGGATTTCTGACAATACCTTTTCAATTCAGGCCTATTCCTTCAACAGTTTTTTCTCAAATGGCTGACTTGACCCTCTCATCTTGAAAGCCCATAAATTTTTTGTTTTTGTAGCCTGAAACAACTTAGTACATTGAAAGCTGAGATTCTAACTTTATAGTGATACCAAACCTAAAAATGCCCAAACTGAGACTTATTGTGCCTTTTGTGAGAATGGTGGCAAATGGCCATTGAGTGGCGTCGGGAGCTTGGGAGGTGATTGTCTGGAGGGTGGTGGGGTATTGGTGCTCTGGTTCCCATCCAGCACCCTCGGGTGTGGGGGGGGGGGGGTCCTTGTTACTCTTCCAAAACAAGTGTGACTGCCTGCGTTCATGTTAACAGGAACCAGAAGAAGAAAAAAACAAACAAACAAAGAACAAACAAACAAGAAAAAAAATCAAAACGTACAGGGGGGTGGGGGGGGGGTGCAAAAGTAGGTATACAGTAAGTATCACGTCATTATTATAATGCTTAATTCCGCTCTGGATTAGAGGAGTGTGTGAATACCGACGGCAAGCAGTTTGAGTATCTGAGGGATTAAGGCTGTGCTTGTTATTACATGTATATGCAATATTCTTTTGTTTGTATAATAAATGCAGTGAGTATTGTACGTGTTTTCTTTTTCATAACTGTATACCTACTTTTGCACACACCCCTGTATATACAGTACGCATTCTGATTATTTTTTTAGTGTTTTTTTTTTCTGGTTCTTGTTAACTTTTGGATCTCCCAGGTCGACACGTGAGTAGGCTTATTAGTGCCTGGCCAACCCCCCCCCCTTCTCATGCGTATAGGAAAGCAGAATATCAAATATAGGCGTTAAAGATCCTTTAAGTCACAACAGCATTCCGTTGGTTATGGACACAATGAAAAACGTCCACCAGAGGCGAAGTATGCAGACTATGCAGCAGCATAATTCCTGCACAGTAGGGCAAACAGGGTGCATACACACACCCAAGAAAATCGGGATTTCGCTAAAATAAAAAAAAATAAAAAAAACAGAAAAAAGGGAGGAAAAAAAAAAAAGAAACAGAAAGAAAGAAAACAAAAAGAAGAAACATAAAAAAAAAAAGAAATAAGAAAAAAAAAAAAAAAAAGGACAAAGGAAAGTTGGATCACAGACACATGGCTACTTCTCATTATTCTTCAAAACTATTTTCAGCTGGCAGCCAGCTTTTAATGAGGTGTTGAAAAAAGTGGGAGCAGACGAAGGAACGAGACGGGAAGACATGTTTACAGGGCAAAGGTCAGACACCACTCCGCCTTTCGTCGACACACTTGAATAATTTGGCTGATGGGTGGCTCTCAGGGGAGACAATCACACACGCCACTACACTCTCTTTCATGAACAACTTAGGTCGTGCGAACGATGGATCTAAGAAAGTGAACTTGTACTGGACTGTCTTCTGATGGTGGCTTTAATGTTTAATAGTTGAAGAATAGTCTTTGGTGCCTCACTGTACCTTTTTTCAACTTGACCGTTCGTCATGGAACGATGATTACGATCTTCTAATCGGTGGTCCATTGAGCTAATGGACCACCGATTAGAAGATCGTAATTTTGAATCTCGTCAAAGTTAAAAATTGTAATTTTGAATCTCGTCAAAGTTACCAATTGTAATTTTGAATCTCGTCAAAGTTAACAATTGTAATTTTGAATCTCGTCAAAGTTAACAATTGTTATTTTGAATCTCATCAAAGTTAACACTTGTAATTTTGAATCTCACCAAATAAAGTTCATAATTGTTATTTTGAATCTCGTAAAGTTAACAATAATCATTGTTATCTTGAATCTCACCAAAGTTAACAGTTGTTATTTTGAATCTCACCAAAGTTACCAATTTTAATTTTGAATCTCATCAAAGTTAACAATTGCTATTTTGAATCTAACCAAAGTTAAGCATTGTTATTTTGATCTCACCAAAGTTAACCAGAAAAACCCAAGGGTGCCGGATGGGACCAAGAGCAACAATACCTCACCACGGATCAGATAATCACCTCCCAGCTCGTAACGCCGCATGGTAGCCATTTCACCAAGCAGAGTTGGGTGTGTGTGTGGTGTGGGGCGGAGAGGGGAGGGGCTGTTCATGCGCTGCATGACCCATTCGGACCCAGTGATCAGTTACCTTGTTTACAAACCAAATGCTAGGTGGGGGAGATGACGAATCCTGGCACAAAGCCACACAACAAGGCGCACCAGCCATATCCAGCCAAGCTACTGGACCAAAGAGAGAAACAGGGTGTGTTCGTACAATTGCGAAAATGTCCAACATGATGCTCCAGACACAGGCTAATCGGCACATACCTTGAGCTGAGTGTGCTGTGGGCTCAGTGGGAAGACTGGAACCGCACGATCAAGTGTCATCCCATTCACCGATGGGTCACTGACGGTGTAGTTCACGTCTGCCCACCACCAAACCCACATCCATGATGATGATGATAATGAGCATGATAATCATCGTGGTATAGAGTTACACTCCGGACTGAGGTTGTGTGACAGGGCTGTATATCATCACAGTCTGTTCCAGTATCAATCAGGTCTGAGAACACCACCCCCTCCCCTCTCCCTCCGTTGGATGCTGGGGTCTCTTTCGGTATAAATAGTATCCCGCCTTTTGGAAATTCTGTGCTAGAGAAATTTCCTCTTTTCTGTCACTCTCTTTGTTTCTTTCTTCCTATCATTTTCTGCCTTGCTGGTCCATTCATCTGTATGTGTTCAGTGAAGTCTTACATACTTTCTCCTAGGATTGATAATTGGGTACATGTACTAAGTGAATTTTTGGTCTAGGAACGAGATATGCGGAAGTAATTTGAGGTAATTGAGGCCCGTTTATCTATCTATCTATCTATCACATCTATCTATCTATCTATCTATATATCTATCTATCTATCTATCATCTATCTATCTATCTATCTAATCTATCTATCTACTATATCTATCTATCTATCTATCTATCTGTCTGTCTATCTATACTATCTATCTATCTATGTATCTAGTGTATCTATGTATCTATGTATCTATGTATCTATGTATCTATGTATCTATGTATCTATGCATCTATATATATATATACATACATATATATATATATACATATATATATATATTGTGTGTGTGTGTATGAATGTGTGTGTGTGTGTGTGTGTGTGTGTGTGTGTGTGTGTGTGTGTGTGTGTGTGTGTGTGTGTGTGTGTGTGTGTGCGTGTGTGTTTTTACGTCCTTGGTTATGTTTAAATTTGTATGCATATATTTTTTTTAAAAATCCCCCTGTATGATAAATTGGACGGAGTGGTCAACACCGGGGCATCTCCTTAGATTATGTGCTAGAATGCATTGATATGTGTACTTGTTTTTCTGTTCCTTTGTTTTTAAAAACCTGTTGAAGTATTGTGTATGTATTGAAATGGTTATTTTCCTGATGTGACTCTATGCAGTCGGCTGGGCTTCAAGCAACATTAAGAATAAGAATAGGCCCGAGAAATGCTGGTTAAGAAATTTTAGCGACATCATCAAATACGAATGGATGTGAAGTGGATGAAACTCCACTGCGTAGCCCCATCTTCCCAATGAGCCCATAGCACGTTCAACTTTGGGTACAGCCGGTCAGGGCAGGAAAATTCCACAGTGCCAATCATGGCAGAAAAATTCCACAATGCAAGTCAGAGCAGGAAAATTCCATAATGCTGGGCAGGGCAGGAAAATTCCGCAATGTAGGCCAAGGCAAGAACATTCCACAGTGCTGGTCAGGGCAGGAAAAGTCCACAGTGCCAATGAGGGCAGGAAAATTCCACAATGCCAGTCAGAGCAGGAAAATTCCATAAAGCTGGTCAGGCAGGAAAATTCCACAATGCCAGTCAGAGCAGGAAAATTCCATAAAGCTGGTCCAGGGCAGGAAAATTCCACAATGCCAGTCAGGGCAGGAAAATTCCACAATGCCAGTCAGGACGGAAAATTCCACAATGCCAGTCAGGGCGGAATATTCCACAATGCCAGTCAGGACGGGAAAATTCCACAATGCCAGTCAGGACAGGAAAATTCCACAATGCCAATCAGGACAGGAAAATTCCACAAAGCCCATCAGGACGGGAAAGTTCCACAATGCCGGTCAGCACAGGAAAATTCCACAATGCCAGTCAGCACAGGAAAATTCCATAATGCCAGTCAGCACAGGAAAATTCCACCAATTATTTTATGGACAGAGAGAGGATGGATGGGGTTCAAACCCATGATCACTCAGACAGTGATGCGCTGGGTAACCACAACTGTGGTGGGTGGTGTTTGTTTGTTTGTTTGTTTGGTAATTTGTTTTCTTATTTGTTTGCTCGTTCATTTGCTTTTTGTTTGTGTGTTTACTTGTTTGTTTGCTTATCTGTTTGTTTGCTTGATTGTTTGTTATTTGTTTGTTTGTTTGGCTGTCTGTTTGCTTGTTCGTTTGTTGTTTGTTTGTTTGTTTGTTTGTTTGCTTGTTTTCTTGTTTGAATGCTTGTTTATTTGACTTCATGTTTTAATGGTTTCTTTGTTTGCTTCTGTGTTTGTTTGTTTATTCGTTTGTTGTCAGTTTGCTTTCTTGTTTGCTTGTTTGTTTGTTGCTTTGTTTTTTGTTTGCTTGCTTGTTTGTTTGTTTGTTTCTTTGTTTGTTTGCTTGCTTGTTTGTTTGTTTTGTTTCTTTGTTTGTTTGCTTGCTTGCTTGTTTGTTTGTTTCTTTGTTTGTTTGCTTGCTTGTTTGTTTGCTTCTTTGTTTGTTTGCTTGCTCGTTTGTTTCCTTGTTGGCTTTTTTGTTGTTTTGCGTTAGGTTGGTTTTATTTGTTTGCTTGCTTGTTAGTTTGTGTGTTTGGTTGTTTGGTTGGTCAGGTGTTTGCTTGGTTTTTGTGTGTTTGTTTGTTTGTTTGTTTACCGGTTTGCTCGTTTGATTGCTCGTTTGTTTGCTTGTTTGTGTGGTTGTTTGTTTTTGTTTCCATTTCGCTTAGGCGTTCATAGGTTGATGTTTTAACTATGTTTCGAAATTAAGACGTCTTACGCACGCGCGCGCACCACACGCACACACACACACACACACACACACACACACACACACACACACACAACACACACACACACACACACACACACACACAAACACACACACAAACACACACACAAACACACACACAAACACACACAACCGACAAAAAGAAAGACTTTTTTTTTCAATAAATTTGAGGTCCTATTCTTCACATCCAGAAAATAACAATTCCTCTACTATCGTCAGCTTTCAAGACCAGCACAGTAGGTGTGTGTCTACTAGAGAACATCATTATGCAGTAAGTGGTTTTTTTATCACTGAGAGACAGGTTCAGCTAGGTAGTCATCATTATCATCATATAATCATCATCATCATTATCATGATCGTCGTCGTCGTCGTCGTCATCATCATCATCATCCTCCTCCTCCTCCTCCTCCTCATCATCATCAGGTGTCCATCTAATGGTTAGTACCCTGCAGGGAGGACAGATCAATCATATACACCTCAGTCACCCAACAATAGGCTCTGATCGTAGTATCATGATACTTCTCCAAGACGTCTCCGAGATCTGTAGCTGTAATATGTCCGGCTTTGATCAGCGCCAAAATCGATCTCTGCAACATCAACAACCATGAAATGATAGCTATGCTGTACAGTCTTTCGTTCCATCTGTCTATTAGTTTCAATTTCTCAAGATGAAGTCTCCGCTCTTAGAATGAATTCCATATGCACTTACCTAACAGGTGCCATGTGACGGAAAAGATACGGAATGATCATGGCACAAGGCTTAAGCCTGCACATAAATCAAATGAGCTGGCCAGGTCCTGAGGTCCTAAGTAGTCTGATTTCTCCTTTCTTTTAAAATAATGTATTTCATCATTACATCATTGGAATAATCTTGGTTACATTCAAATGACCTGAGTATCTGTGTGTCCTATCATCAAAGAAAAGAATGAACAAAATAAATTATCTAATGAAAGAACAGAATCAAAAAACACAAATAGCCACAAAGTATAAACTTGTCTCACATCACATAAATCCTCCTCAATCAATGCACAAAGCAGTTCTGTCTGTCCATGTGGTGAAGCAAATACAGACAGTGTCATAGCTCCCAAAAGGGGACAGACGGGTTGTCTCCCTTACTATGCTACGAACAGACAGAGAGAACAAAAACAAACAGACAAAACAGATAATGTGCTGAACATAATAATAGACTGGTTCTAAAATACGAAACTGAACACAAATCTTTGAGGAAGACATCATCATCATCATCATCAGGTGCCTTGCCGCATGGCGTTGGCGATTATGGACTTCCATCTGTCTCTATCCCTTGTTGCTCCAAGCATCTCTTCCACCATCCCTGTCTTCAGCCACTCTGCAAGTCCGTCTAGTATCTTCTCCCTTGGTCTACCCGGTGCTCTCTTTCCCTCCAGCTTTCCCGTTGTGACCAGGTGTTCCAATTTCCCTTTCCTCATAAAATGGCCTATGAATGTTGCCTGCCTTTTCCTAATCTTCCTTATGAATGATCTACTTGTGTTCATCAAGACTGTGCTCGTTTGTTTTCTTTGCTGTCCATGGAACTCTCAACATCCTTCTTAGAAACCACATCTCGGCTGCCTCAATCTTGATCTGGCTTTGCTTGTTGAGTGTCCACGCCTCGCAACCGTACAACAGTATTGGTTCTATATAACATTCCAGAACTCTCTTCCTGATGTTAATTGATAGGCAGACAAATTGAGGAAGACAACCCAAGAACATAGAACGGAATAAGAGGGAGGGGTGGGGTGGGCAGTAGAAAGACTACTGGGTGAGGGTGATGGGGAACATCCCTGATGACCATTCCTGAGCGCTCTGTCAATGGTTAGGTCCTTCCGTGGGAAGGCCCTACAATCCTAATTTTTTTTAAACCAGATTCTGTGAGTACAAGATGTGTTTTGCCTGCTTGTTTTTGTCTCTTTCTCTGTTCACACCACTTTAAGGGAAACAACAATTCCATCCCTTCTCATGGAGATGTTTCAATCTACAGACATGTCACTTTGAGGTCAATTCTTGGTAGTCATTGTCTATTAGTCTCGTGATGGCTGTATAGTATCCTCGACCACATAATGTGCCCTCCCCTTTCATCCATTCATTCATTCATTCATTCATTCATTCATTTATTCATTCATTCATTCATTTCATTCATTCATACATTCATCCATTCATTCATTCATTCATCCATTCATGTATTAATCATTCATTCATTCATTCATTCATTTATCAAATTGTTTTATTAATTTATTGAGTTTATTTCTTTATTTCTTTATTGAGTCATATATTTATTTATTGATTGAGTTCAATTGTTTTTTTTGTTTATTTATTCATATTTCTTTATTCATACATCTGTTTATCTATTCATTCATTTATGCATTGATTCCTTTATTTGTTTATTTACATGTTTATTTATTCATTAAATCATTTATTTATTCAATCGTTTTTATTTATTTATTTATTATTTATTTATTTATTTATTTAATTTATTTATTCATTTATTTATTTATCTATTTATTTATTTTTCACTATATCTACTTAGGTTGTGGTGTGTCTATTTACCTGAGTACTCATTCGTGTTGCGGGATCTTCTAACTTGTTAGCCAACGGTGTGCCTCGAACTACCTTGCCAATGTAACAGTCCAGAGCTTTGCCCACTAGCAGCAAGTTCTGGACAAAGACAAACAAGATCATTAGAAGGCGACAACATCACTACCACCACCACCACCACCACCATCACCATCACCACCATCACCATCACCACCATCACCATCACTGCTATCATCATCACCACCACCAATATCATCACCATCACCACTGCCACTATCATCATCACCACCCATCACCATCACTGCTATCATCATCACCGCCACCACCATCATCACCACCATCACCATCACTGCTATCATCATCACCGCCACCAATTTCATCACCACCATCAACATCTCACTGCTATCATCATCACCGCCACCACCATCGACACCACCATCACCATTACTGCTATCATCGTCACCGCCACCATTATCATCACCACCATCACCATCACTGCTATCATCGTCACCGCCACCACCATCGACACCACCATCACCATCACTGCTATCATCATCACCGCCACCACCATCATCACCACCATCACCATCACTGCTATCATCATCACCGCCACCACCATCATCACCACCATCACCATCACTGCTATCATCATCACCGCCACCATCATCATCACCACCATCACCATCACTGCTATCATCGTCACCGCCACCACCATCGACACCACCATCACCATCACTGCTATCATCATCACCGCCACCATCATCATCACCACCATCACCATCACTGCTATCATCGTCACCGCCACCAATATCATCACCACCACCACCATCACCACCGCTACCACCATCATCACCACCATCAACATATCACTGCTATCATCATCACCGCCACCACCATCGACACCACCATCACCATCACTGCTATCATCATCACCGCCACCACCATCATCACCACCATCACCATCACTGCTATCATCATCACCGCCACCAATTTCATCACCACCATCAACATCTCACTGCTATCATCATCACCGCCACCACTATCATCACCACCATCACCATCACTGCTATCATCGTTACCGCCACCAATATCATCACCACCACCACCATCACCACCGCTACCACCATCGTCACCACCATCAACATATCACTGCTATCATCATCACCGCCACCACCATCGACACCACCATCACCATCACTGCTATCATGATCACCGCCACCACCATCATCACCACCATCACCATCACCATCACTGCTATCATCATCACCACCACCACCTTCATCACTACCATCACCATCACTGCTATCATCATCACCCCCATCACCATCATCACCACCATCACCATCACTGCTATCATCATCACCGCCACCACCATCATCACCATCACCATCACTGCTATCATCATCACTGCCACCACCATATCACCACCATCACCATCACTGCTATCATCATCACCGCCACCACCATATCACCACCATCACCATCACCATCACTGCTATCATCATCACTGCCACCACCATATCACCACCATCACCATCACCATCACTGCTATCATCATCACCGCCACCTCCATCATCACCACCATCACCATCACCTTCTCTGCTATCATCATCACCGCCGCCACCATCATTACCACCATCACACCATTTTTTACCGCCACCACCATCATCAATATCACCACCATCATCACCACCATCACCATCACTGATATATCATCATCACCACCACCAACATCATCACCACCATCACACCATCTTCGTCGCCGCCACCACCATCATCAACATCACCACCATCATCACCATTGCTATAATCATCACTACCATCTCCATCATCATGGCCACACCATCACCACCACCACCACCGCTACCACCACCACCGTGATTACCATCCCATCATAGTCCTCTTTTCCTCTGAGCTTTATCTTCTTCCACCTCAAGAAAAAAAGACATCTATACTCTACATGAACCTAATAAAATTAATGTGACATTGTTAGATTTTTCAGCGCTTATTACATATATAAAACAAATGAATGTGTGTAGCAGTGATATTTGCTTCATTGCTTTGCACAGTTTCGTTGGCCAGTGTACACATGTACTTGCCACTTTCAAAATCAAACATCCTTAAGCTTAAACACTGGTTTGTTTTTACGAGAGAAGAGGAGAAAAGGAGAGAACAGGTAGTGTTACTGACGACTTCATCGTGGTACTGAATTATGAAGCCATCCACGTGGTCCACGAAATCACCCACATGGTCCACTGCAAACTGGGACTGCAAAAAGACATACAGTCACCGAGTTTAATGCTTGCAAACAAACAAACAAACAAACAAACAAACAAACAAACAAACAAATAAACAAACAAACAAACAAACAAATAAACAAACGATCGAACGAACGAAAGAATATACAAACAAACAAAACATAAAAAACAAGCAAACAAGTAAAAAAAACAGATACAAACAAACAAAGAAACAAACAAACAAAAACAAACAATCAAGTAAACAAACAAACAAAAACACCCTAAATAAAACCAACTACACAAAACCAGACACTGCTGCAAATCAATCAATCAAATCATCATCATCATCATCATCATCATCATCATCATCATCATCATCGTCGTCGTCGTCGTCGTCGTCATCATCATCATCATCATCCTTTTTTTTAATATATGTATTATTAGTATCATTATTATCATTATTTTATTATTATTATTATTGTTATTGTTTTTATTATTATCATTATATTATCATTATTATCATCATCATTATTATTACTATTATTATTATTGTCATTCTTCTTGTTCTCATTATTA
>JAPXFY010000031.1:6407070-6422070 GCA_030674185.1 Monoplex corrugatus | reverse complement strand
GTGACACTCTGTGATTTTCTTTATCTTGCCTCAAGTTTATTTTACCATAGTTTATCTTACCTTTATTTCTGTGATTTCTTTATCTTACTATAATTGTTTGTACTAAAGTTTTTCTGACCTTTCTGTAATATATTTCATTCACTTGTTTATTTTGTTTTGTTTCAGTTTCTGTGTCGTGTATGCAAATTTTGACCCTTATGAGTCTACTTAACCTTCTTTTCAGACTTGCTTTCTTTTCTAAGGCCATCGATGACTGTGGATGTGTGATTTTTATTTGAGATGATTCTGGTCCTGATATGGCAATGACTATTCGCCTGGGTTTTAGCCACAAACAAGAACAAGAACAAGAACAAGAACAAGAACAAGAACAAGAACAAGAACAAGAACAAGAAAAAGAACAAGAACAACAAGAACAAGAACAAGAACAACAAGAACAAGATAAACAACAACAACAGCAACAATAATAATAACAATGATGATGATGATGATGATAATAATAATAATAATAATAATAATAATGATGATGATGATGATGATGATAATAATAATAATGATAATGATAATAATAATAATGATTAATGAGAAGAAGAAGAAGAAGAAGAAGAAGAAGAAGATAAGAAGAAGAAGAAGAAACGTTCCTCTCTCAGTCCTTCAGCAACCTACTTTTGTCTCCTTCAAGTCCGCTCTCAAAACTCACCTTTTCTCCTCCGCATAAAATCCTAACCTCACTCAACCCCCCCCCCCCTCTGCAGCCTGTCTCCGCTCGGAGGGAATCACATGGTTATAATATATAATTGTATATGCTATGCTCTCTATAATTTTCCATTGGTTTTATTCTTGCTTTTATTGCTTTTATTCTTTCTCCCCATTTATAGCCATGCGTGTGTGTGTGTGTGTGTGTGTGTGGTGTGTGTGTGTGTGTGTGTGTGTGTGTGTGTGTGCGTGCGTGTGTGTGTGCGTGCGTGCGTGCGTGCGTGCTTGCGTGTGTGTCTGCTTCAGCGCTTAGATTTGATTTTATCAAGATTTTGCGCTATATAAATATTGTAATTATTATTAATTATTATTATGATGATGATGATGATGATGATGATGATGATGATGATGATGATGATGAGACGACGACGACGACGACGACGACGACGACGACAACGACGACGAAGACGATGACGATGACGATGATGATAATGATGATGATGATGATGATGATGATGATGATGAGGTTGATGATGATGATGATAAGAGGATGAAGATCATCTCGGGGGAAAAAAAGGTGAAAATAACGATGACGATGCTGCTGCTGCTGATGCCGGTGATAATGACAAGAAGAAGAACCAATGCCAAGATGAAATTGATAATGATAACGATAATAATACGATCAACAACAGCAGCAGCCACAACAACAGCAATATTACTACTACTGCTACTGCTGCTGCTACTGCTACTGCTGCTGCTACTACTACTACAATTACAACTACTTATACAACTACAACTACAAACTACTATTACTGCTACCACCACTACTACCATACTATTACCATTACTACTACCACCACTACTACCACCACTACTACCACCACTACTACCACCACTACTACCACTATTACTACACACTACTACTACTACTACTACCACTACTACTACCACTACTACTACCACCACTACTACCACTACTACTACCACTACTACTACCACTACTACCACCACTACTACCACCACTACTACCACTACTACTACCACTACTACTACCACCACTACTACCACCACTACTACCACTACTACTACCACTTCTACTACCACCACTACTACCACCACTACTACCCTATTACTACCACTACTACTACTGCTGCTGCTGCTACTGCTGCTACTACTACTACAATCACAACAACTACTACTACAACTACAACAACTACATTACTGCTACACCACTACTACCACTACTACTACCACTACTACTACCACTACTACTACCACCTTTACTACCACTATTACTACCTACCTACTACTACTACTACTACTACTTACTACCACTACTACTACCACTACTACTACCACTACTACTCACCATACTACCACACTACTACCACCACTACTACCCTACTAACATACCACACTTACCAACTACACACTACTACTCACCACTACTACTACACCACTACTACCACCACTACTACCACTTACTACCACTACTACTACTTACTGCTGCTGCTACTGCTGCTGCTACTATTACTACAATCACAACACAACAACTACTACTACAACTACAACAACTACATTACTGCTACCACCACTACTACCACTACTACTACCACTACTACTACCACCACTACTACCACCACTACTACCACTACTACTACCACTACTACTACTGCTACTGCTGCTACTGCTGCTGCTACTACTGCTACAATCACAACACAACAACTACTACTACAACTACAACAACTACATTACTGCTACCACCACTACTACCACTACTATTACCACACTACTACCACCACTACTACCACTACTACTACCACTACTACTCTGCTGCTGCTGCTACTGCCGCTGCTACTACTACTACAATCACAACAACTACTACTTACAACTACACAACAACTACATTAATGCTACTACCACTATATACCACTAATACTACCACTACTACTACCACCACTACTACCACTACTACTACCACTACTACTACTGCTGCTGCTACTGCTGTTGCTACTACTACTACAATCACAACACAACAACTACTACAACAACTACAACAACTACATTACTGCTACCACCACTACTACCACTACTATACCACCACTACTACTACTACTGCTGCTGCGCTGCTGGCTGCTACTATTACTACTAGTTTTCCTATATAAGCCAATCAGTCCATGTCACAAGCATGCTCGTCGCATTTTACAAGAATAAGACACTATAGTATAAAACTTTCTATCAAGTGAAAACAGACACTGACATGACGTGATATAGGAATAAGCTTTAAAACCGTTGTAACACAAGTTTGTTTTCTTTTTCTTGATTTTTAAGAAAGCACGGTAAAAATAAGAGTCAAAGAATGTCAATGAATGCAAGTACTCACAGACACGCAAAACAATGCGTGTGTACGCATGTACACTTAGACACCGCGCGCGAGCGCGCACACACACACACACACATACACACATACACATACATGTCACACACACAACACACACACACACATAACATGATATGTAGGATGTGTAGCTAAAAATCTTTCAACAACTCCACAACGCATACACACACACACACACACATACACACAACACAACACACACACACACACACACACACACACGACGCACACACATCACACACACATACATTACATTATCAGAATATTATTATTTGTTTGGCTGTAGGGAAATGAGATATGCGGAAGCAGTTTAAGTAATTTAGGCCCGTTTATATACAGGGGGATGCAAAAGTAGGTTATACAGTTATGAAAAAAAGAAAACACGTACAATACTCATTGCATTTATTATACAAACAAATGAATATTGCATATACATGTAATAACAAGCACAGCCTTAATCCCTCAGATACTCAAACTGCTTGCCGTCGGTATTCACACACCCCTCTAATCGAAGCGGAATTAAGCATTATAATAATGACGTGTTACTTACTGTATACCTACTTTTACACCCCCTGTAATATGTTTTGGTGTCCTTAGTATGTTCAAATTTGTATTCAAGATGATTTTTAAAATGCCTTGTGCGATAAATTGGACGGAGTGGTCAACCCAGGGGCATCCACTTAGATTATGTGCGCGCAAATGTTACTTTTTTTATTTTTTTACCTTCTTTTAAATATTGTATATGTCTTGAAACGGTTATAGCTCTGCATGGCTTTTCGCAGACGACTGGAATTTAAGCAAAAATAACAGTAACCGTAATGGGTCCTTTAACCCCAGTTGTCACACCACACCACACACACAACACACACACACACACACAACACACACTACACACACACACACACACACACACACACACAACACACACATACACATCACATATATATATATATATATATATATATATGCACACACACACATTCACTCACACACACACACACGCACACACACACACACTACACACCACACACACACACACACACACACACACACATCACACACACACCAGACACAACATTACAATATTGATATTATTATTCAATAAGTCCTTTTAACCCCAATTGGCACACACACAAACACACACACACTCATGCAAACTCACTCACAACCACACAACACACACACACTCATCATCACACACATATACACACACACTCACACACACACAACACACACACACATCACACACACACACACATGCAAACACACTCCCCATGACACACATCACACGCATATACGCACATACCATAAGTATAATTATAAATGATATACCATAACAACAACATAATATTGTCCTGTGTTTAGGCGTTAGCACCCATACCATAAGGATAATTATAGATAATATAACCATAACAACATAATATTGTCTTGTGTTTAGGCGCTTGTATCCATACCATAAGGATAATTGTAGATAATATATCCATAACAACAACACAACATAGTATTGTCCTGTGTTTAGGCGTTAGCACCCATACCATAAGGATAATTATAGATAATGTAACCATAACAACAACACAACACAATATTATCCTGTGTTTAGGCGTTAGCACCCATACCATAAGGATAATTATAAATAATATAACCATAACAATAACAGATAATACTGTCCTGTGTTTAGGCGTTAGCACCCATACCATAAGGATAATTATAGATAATATACCATAACAATAACAGACAACACTGTCCTGTGTTTAGGCGTTAGCACCCATACCATAAGGATAATTATAGATAATATAACCATAACAACAACATATAATATTATCCTATGTTTAGGCGTTAGCACCCATACCATAAGGATAATTGTAGATAATTATAACCATAACAACAACATAATATTATCCTGTGTTCAGGCGTTAGCACCCATACCACAAGGATAATTATAGATAATATACCATAACAACAACACAACATAATGTTATCCTATGTTTAGGCGTTAGCACCCATACCATAAGGATAATTGTAGATAATTATAACCATAACAACAACACAACATAATATTATCCTGTGTTTAGGCGTTAGCACCCATACCATAAGGATAATTATAGATAATATAACCATAACAACAACATAGTATTGTCCTGTGTTCAGGCGTTAGCAACCATACCACAAGGATAATTATAGATAATATAACCATAACAACAACATAATATTATCCTGTGTTTAGGCGCTTGTACCCATACCATAAGGATAATTATAGATAATATAATCATAACAATAACAGAGAGAATTGTACTGTGTTCAGGCGCTTGTGGAGTCCTGGCTGAAGGAGGCCTCCCAGATCCGAGCTGAGCAGTTGTCCAGCAAAGACCAGCGTGAAATCCGTATCCTGAAATCCTATCTACAGACATTCCTGGACGGACACAAGTGGAAAGAGTACGTAATATGTATGAGAGAGAGAGAGAGAGAGAGAGAGAGAGAGAGAGAGAGAGAGAGAGAGAGAGAAAGAGAGAGAGAGAGAGAGAGACACACACACACACACACACACACACACACACACACACACACACACACACACACACACACACACACACACACACACACACACACATATATATATCGTCGGCCTCTTTACATCTCAGGAGATGATAGTCTGCACCAGGAGGCGTTGTGGTCATGACGTGCACTTACGCCAAAAAAGCCCAGGCTTAAAACCGGTATCTGCTACTCTCCGTGTTGTGTCGATGCTGTGTTACCAGCGAAGCTGGAGTGACCTCTCCCGGTGCAGGCCTGGGCAAGTGAATATGGAGGACGAGCTGTTGCCCATGCAGCAGATCCCCCCTCTCCTCACCACTAGTAGAATCCAGGGGAAAGACGGAGACCTGTACGCCTGGTACCAGGGCGACGCAGGAGTTGCCAGAACGAGGTTGTAGACAACGGCGAACTGCCTTAGGGACTCCGACTACGGATTTTTCCTCAGGGTTGACTCCCGAAGCCTTTCCTATGAGTGGGTATGGCCGCAAGGCAGCGGAGGTTTGAAATCAGAGTTTTCCTTCTCTTAGATGAGCTGTCTTCCCAGACTGATGAGCCCCATCTACCCATATATATATATATCTGACCTCCCACCACCAAATCAGTCTTAACTCGCAGTCAGTCGAACAGAACTAGAAGCTGAAAAGGTGACTGAGGGTCTATCTGGGTGTTTTGACTTTTTCTCAAAATTGATCTCTGTAGACTATAATGTATCCCCCATAGACATTTTTTTCTTGAAAAATATTATTAATCAATTTAAAATGGTATTTTAATGCACTGATCGCAGCAGAAAGAACGCAGTTTCCTACCAAAAGTACCTATTTTTGTCTCTTATTATGAAACGTAGCCTGTACAGTATCCGCACATGTAATATACTGATGGAAATCTCTTTGGTGCACCTTTCAGATAATGACAGCTAAAATTAGAAACAGACTGGGTCAAAGCCACCAAATAAAGACATTTAAGGAAAATGTGTAGGAAGGAGAGTACACAAAAACTTTAGAGGCCGTTTTCTCAAAATGGCCGTCATACAACTTAATGACTTTAAACATACATAACTTCTACATTTTTTTGAGTACAAGCTTTATTCAAGTACCAAAATAATCAGCAGAATGTACACTTTCCAGCGATAAGTATATCTCCAAATGCCCAAAATGCTAGTTAAGACTGATTTTGTGCTGGCAGGTCACACACACACACACACACACACACACACACACACACACACACACACACACACACACACACACGCACACACATATATATATATGTATATATATATATATATATATGCGCACACACACACACATATACATATATGTATATATATATATATGTATATATATATATATATATATATATATATGTATTTACAGATAGACACATGTATAGAAACATACATACATACATACATACATACATACATACATACATACATACATACATACATACATGCAGTATTTTGTTGGTCTTTTTTATTTTCTGCTATTAGAATGGTGTCATCCACGTAACGGAGACGTTTTATCATGTTTGATCCAACCTTTACCCCAGGTACTTGTCTAAGTCTCTCACGATGGTTTCACTGTACAGTGAAAACAGATATGTTGACAGGACACATCCCTGTCTAACATCTCTTTTGGTATTTTGGAAAGAGCTTACATCATTTTCTACTCTCATTGCTGCTGTTTGTTCCCAATACATACTCCTTGTTTTTCTTAAAATCTGTTCCATCAATATTCAGCGTTTCCAGCTTGTTGATGAATTCTTCATGTCTTGCCCGATCAAAAGCTCTGGTATAATCAAGAAAACATGAATATAAAATTTAATTCTTATTTAACTTAACTGATCTTTCTATGATAGTTCGTAGGATGTGTATAACTTAAAAATAATTTAAACTCTTGTTTAATTTAATGGATCTTTCTATGATAGTTCGTAGGATGTGTATAACTTAAATAATTTAAACTCTTGTTTAACTTAATGGATCTTTCTATGATAGTTCGTAGGATATGTATAGCTTTAATAATTCCTTTCAAAAACCCCACTATGTTCTTCTGCTATTTCTCTGTTGATTCTGTTCCTTATCTTCATCATGATTATTCTTAAAAGAACCTTTGTTACATACTCATCAAAGCTGATTGTACGATGGAGTTCGCATTCTATAGCTCCTGCTTTCTTTGTAAGTGCAACGGAAATTGATTTTGACATTATATTTAAGGATTTTTTTCTGGTGTCATAAGTTTCATTTAGGAGGACGGTTACTTTTTCAATACTTAATTCATCAAAGCCACAATCATTTCTATAGTAATATTGTCTGGTCCTGGGGCTTTTCTCTGTTTCATTTTTTTCCAACGCTGCTCTAACTTCGTCTTTCATTATTGGTGGTCCTTCAACATTCTTTCTTTGATGTCTTCCCCCTTTCCTGTGTGCAATTTCTTCAATGTTTTTGTACATAAACTTAGGGTCTGTTTTTCTGTCCGTCTTCAGTTTCTTTGCACTTTGTTTCTAGCCAAGCTTCCTTAGCTTCATTGCACTTATTCCTGATTTTTTTAAAATCTATCTTTTATGTTCTTTCTCTGTTCTCTTTACCATCCTCCGTTCATCCATCTAGCTTAAAATTTCTGTTGTCATCCAGTTCTTCTTTGCTTTTCTTTCAACTCTAGGGATTTCTTTGCAAGATTCATTTATCGCGTGTTTTTTTTTTTTTTTCAAATTTGTCCATCTTTTCGACTCTACCCAATGTCCTCCTCTTTCTCTATGTCTCTCTGTTTCTGTCTCTGTCTGTCTCTCTCTTTTCCCCTCTCTCTCTTTCCCTCTCTCTCTTTCTCTCTGTCTGGCTGTCTGTCTTTGTCTGTATGTCTATGTCTGTCTCTCTCTGTCTGTCTCTCTCTGTTCTCTGTGTGCTCTCTCTCTCTCTCTCTCTCTCTCTCTCCTGTTTCTCTCTCTCTCTCTCTCTCTCTCTTCCTCTCTGTGCTTTCTCTTTCTCTCTGCTGTCTCTGTCTCTGTGCGCTCTCTCTTCTTCTCTCGCTCTCTACCTCTCTCTCTCTCTCTCTCACTCCATACCATTTTCCCTATAATCCTCTCTCTCTCTGTCTCTCGTCTCTCTCCTCTCCCCCCCCCCCTTCCACTTCATGGTCACTTAACAACAAGCTACAAAAACTACAACATTCACGGAATGTACCACCGCGGCAGACCGCCACAAGCATCTGCAAAGAGACCAGCAGAACAGGACCATAACTAGTAGCACCAAATTGCTCGTTCTGGCGCCAAGCTCTGTTGGGGCTTCATCTGGACATGAGCATTATCTGGACACGGCACGCGTTGTCAAACAATGCACGCTACTTGCTGCCAGAATGTAGGCCATAGTGATGCTTGGTTCGGTAACTTTGCTGCTATCTGGTTTGTGTCAGATGTCAGTCTGTTTTCCTGTCTGTCTCTCTGTCTCTGTCTCGTCTCTCTGTCTCTCTCTCTGTTCTCTGTCTCTGTCTCTGTCTGTCTGTCTCTCTCTCTCTCTCTTTCTGTCTGTCTGTCTTTCACACTCTCTCTTTCTCATTCTCTGTCTCTGTCTCTGTGCCTGTCGTTCTCTGCCTTTCTCTGTCTGTCTCTTCTGTCTGTCTGTCTGACTGTCTGTCTCTCTTGGTCTATGTCTCTCTCTTTCTCTCTTTTATTCTCTCTGTCCTGTCTGTCTGTCTGACTGTCTGTCTCTCTGTTTGTCTCTCTTTTCTCTTTGTTCACTCTGTCTGTCTGTCTCTGTGTCTGTCTTTGTGTCTCTCTTCTCTCTGACTCTCTCTCTCTCTCTCTCAAATTTGTCTGTTTAGGACTCAGTTTGAGCCCACCAAATGCCATGAAAATCTGTAGTTTACTTGCCAGCTGCCATGGTGTAGTGGTTAGCGCAACGGATAACCGCCGGAAGGTTGTGGGTTCGAATCCCCATCATCATTTCGAAATCGTTGTGGGATTTTTTTGGGGCTCTATCCGGTTCCTACCCATGGTTCACCGTGCTACGAAATCGTTGAGAAGACTGGGACCACACAGTCCACTCTTATCTACTTCACGGATTTAGGAAGCTGCTTCAATCTTTTAACACCGCAGGTGTCCGTATCTCTCAGGCCTGGATGGCACCAGGATATATTATCGTGATAGCGTAAGAGTACAGCTGTGTCACGCAGTCTCAATCCAATTGGAATTCCATAGCATTGTGTTTATCATCCTCGTCGTTATCATCATCATCATCATCGCATCGTCAAAGCTGTGCAAGCTTCTTGGCCATTAGCCGGCGTAGAAAATGACAACATTGTAAGATGGACAGTTAAACTATTTACAAATACCCTGGCTATGGCACACAACCAGCATAGCTGGAGGAATGTAGTGGATAATTCTTTAGCTCAGCACCCCAATTACAAGCAAGAGAGAGAGGGAGAGGGAGAGAGAGGAGAGAGAGAAGGAGAAGAAGAAGGAGGAGGAAGAGGAGGGAGGAGGGAGGAAGGAGGAGGAGAAGAAGAAGAAGAAGTAGAAGAGAAGAAGAAAAGAAACAAGAAGAACAAGAAGAACAAGAAGAAAAGAAGAAGAAGAAGAAGAAGAAGAAGAAGAAGAAGAGAGAAAGAGAAGAAGGAGGAGGAGAGAAGAAGAAGAAGAGAAGAGGAGGAGGAGGAGAAGGAGAAAGAGAAGGAGGAGGAGGAGGAGGAGGAGGAGGAGAAAAAGAAGAATTAGAAGAAAAACAACAACAACAACAACAACAAGGAAAAACAACAAGAACAAGATTTTTTTATATATTTAAAACCCCACTGTGTTTGACAATGTGTACCAGACAAGGCCGCCATGTCCACATAGTGCCCTGACACTCGTCTGACGGAATTCGCTGGCACCCAGAAGACTTCAGATTGCTGTAAATTGTCTCCGCTCTGAGCCGGGCAATTTTCTTCTCCATTTTCCGTGTGGGCTATTTTTTCTGGTTCTTTGTCTGTCTGTCTGTGTGTCTGTCTGTCTGTCTGTCTGTCTGTATCTTTTGAGTGTTTCTGTGTGTGCGTGTCCTATATCTGTAGCTTTTTGTTCGGTTTTTCCGTGTGGGCTATTTTTTCTGGTTCTTTGTCTGTCTGTATGTCTGTGTGTCTGTCTATCTGTCTGTGTGTCTGTCTGTTTGTCTGTCTGTATTTTGAGTGTTTCTGTGTGTGCGTGTCCCTATATCTGTAGCTTGTGTTCGGCCTCTGAAGTTTGTTGTCTTTGTGTATTCGTCTGTCTACCTGTTTGTCTGTTGATCTGTCTGTCTGTTTTTGTCTGTCTGTCCGTCTGTTTGTCTTCTTCACTTTGTTCATTTGACTACGCGTTTGTCTCACTCTCTGTGTGTATGTTCGTGCGTGCGAGCGCGCACGTGTGCTCTGTGTGTGTGTGTGTTGTGTGTGTGTGTGTGTGTGTGTGTGCGTGCGTGTGTGTGTGTGTGTGTGTGTGTGTGTGTGTGTGTGTGTGTGTGTGTGTGTGTTTACGTACGTACGTACGTATCTAGGGTTTCTTTTTTGTCTTTCTCTGTGTGTGTGTTTGTGTGTCTGTGTGTGTGTTTGTGTGGGTCTGTGTGTGTTTGTGTGGGTCTGTGTGTATGTGTCTGTGTGTGTGTCTGTATGTCTGTCTCTGTATGAGAGAGAGAGAGAGAGAGAGAGAGAGAGAGAAAAAGAGAAAGGTAGTGTGAGAAAGAACGTGAGAGAAAACGAGAGAGAGAGAGAGGTAGAGAGAGAGAGAGAGAGAGACAAAGAGAGAAAGAGAGGCAGAGACAGAGACACACAGAGAGAAACAGAGAGAGAGAGAGTGAGAAAGAGAGAGAATGATGGAGAGTGAAAGAAAGAGAGAGACAGACAGAGAGTAAAGGAAAGCAATCCACAAAAGAGACAGAGACAGAAAGAGAGAGAGAGAGAGAGAGAGAGAGAGAGAGAGAGAGAGAGAGAGAGAGAGAGAGAGAGAGAGGGGGGGTTACAAAGAGACACAAACAGAGCAAAAAACGAGAGACAGGCAAAAATAGACAGCCATCCAGACAACGACAAACACATAGACACAGATAAACAGACAAACAAAGATAAACAGACAAAGATAAACATACAAAGATAGCGCGCAAAGATAAAACACACGCAAAAATAAACGAACAGATAACGATAGACAGACAGAGACAAGAAAAAAGATAAACACACAAAGATAGCACATAAAGATAAACAAAGATAAACAGATAGATAACGATAGACAGACAGAGACAAGAAAAAAGATAAACACACAAAGATAAACAAAGATAAACATATAGATAACGATAGACAGACAGAGATAAGAAAACAGATAGATAACGATAGACAGAGAGACATAAGAAAAAAAGATAAACACACAAAGATAGCACACAAAGATGAACAAAGATAAACAGATAGATAACGATAGACGGACAGAGACAAGAAAAAAGATAACCACACAAAGATAGCACACAAAGATAAACAGATAGATAACGATAGACAGACAGAGATAAGAAAACATATAGATAACGATAGACAGAGAGAGATAAGAAAAAAGATAAACACACAAAGATAGCACACACAGATAAACAGATAGATAACGATAGACAGACAGAGATAAGAAAACAGATAGATAACGATAGACGGACAGAGACAAGAAAAAAGATAAACACTCAAAGACAGCACACAAAGATGAACAAAGATAAACAGATAGATAACGATAGACAGACAGAGATAAGAAAACAGATACATAACGATAGAGAGAGACAAGAAAAAGATAAACACACAAAGATAGCACACAAAGATAAACAAAGATAAACAGATAGATAACGATAGACAGACAGAGATAAAACAGATAGATAACGATAGGCAGACAGAGACAAGAAAAAAGATAAACACACAAAGATAGCACACAAAGATAAACAGATAGATAACGATAGACAGAGAGAGACAAGAAAAAAGATAAACACACAAAGATAGCACACAAAAATGAACAAAGATAAACAGATAGATAACGATAGACAGACAGAGATAAAAAAAACCCAGATAGATAACGATAGACAGAGAGAGACAAGAAAAAAGATAAACACACAAAGATAGCACACAAAGATAAACAAAGATAAACAGATAGATAACGATAGACAGACAGAGATAAGAAAACAGATAGATAACGATAGACAGACAGAGCTAAGAAACAGATAGATAACGATAGACAGACAGAGATTCAAAAACAATGAACAGAGAGGCAAAGATAGACAGACAGACAGTCGAAGAAAGAATCAGCGAAGTGATCGATACAGTAATAGAGTGAATGATTTTAGAGTGAATGATTATGACGATGACGGGGAGGGGAGGGGGAGGTCTGTAATTGTGTTTACAACCCTTACATCACCTCTCCCTTTCCCACATGCAAACCTTCTGCCACGGACACTGTGACCCTTGGCTGGTAATGCTTTTAGTGACAGTGTAGGCTGAGAAAATTGGCTGCTAATGCTTTTGGCTACAGGGAATGCTGAGAAAACTTACTGCTAACGATTTTGAATATACTGAGAAAACTTACTGCTGGAACTTTTGGCTACAACGTATACTGAGGAAATTCGCCGCTAACGCTTTTAGTTACAACGTATGTTGAAATAAATTTAAAGCCAGTGTTTTTGGCTACAATGTGAGAACATTCGATGCTCGTGGTTTTAGGTACATTTTTTTTTGCTATGAATATTCACTGATAATGTTTTTGGCAAACTCGAAGAAAATTCGTTGTGAGGAATGTTCTGAGCTTGCGTTTTTGTGCTTTGTATCTGCTTCTATGCTAGTTGAATGGGTAACGCAAACTATGTTAGATTTGAGAAGTTCACAACATGGGAGATAATTCCTACGTGACTCTTAAGAGTCATGTCCTTCGGTTGATATAAAAATTCTCCCTGCTTCCCTCTTATTTCTTTTCATTGTTTGTAGTTTTGCACACAGTATATGCTGAGAAAATTCGCTGCCATTATTCTTGGCTACATGTGTGCCGATAAAATACGCTACAATTGGCTATATGTATGCAGAGAAAATTCGCTACTATTATTTTTGGCTACATGTGTGCTGATAAAATACGCTACAATTGGCTATATGTATGCAGAGAAAATTCGCTACTATTATTTTTGGCTACATGTGTGCCGATAAAATACGCTACAATTGGCTATATGTATGCAGAGAAAATTCGCTACTATTATTTTTGCTACATGTGTGCTGATAAAATACGCTACAATTGGCTATATGTATGCAGAGAAAATTCGTACTATTATTTTTGGCTACATGTGTGCTGATAAAATAAGCTACTTTTGGCTATATGTATGTAGAGAAAATTCGCTACTATTATTCTTGGCTACATGTGTGCTGATAAAATACGCTACTTTTGGCTATATGTATGTAGAGAAAATTCGCTACTATTATTCTCGGCTACATGTGTGCTGATAAAATACGCTACAATTGGCTATATGTATGCAGAAAAAATTCACTACTATTATTTTTGGCTACATGTGTGCCGATAAAATACGCTACAATTGGCTATATGTATGCAGAAAAAATTCGCTACTATTGTTTTTGGCTACATGTGTGCTGATAAAATACGCTACAATTGGCTATATATATGCAGAGAAAATTCGCTACTATTATTTTTGGCTACATGTGTGCTGATAAAATACGCTACAATTGGCTATATGTATGCAGAGAAAATTCGCTACTATTATTCTTGGCTACATGTGTGCTGATAAAATACGCTACAATTGGCTATATGTATGCAGAAAAAATTCGCTACTATTATTTTTGGCTACATGTGTGCTGATAAAATACGCTACAATTGGCTATATGTATGCAGAGAAAATTCGCTACTATTATTCTTGGCTACATGTGTGCTGATAAAATACGCTACAATTGGCTATATGTATGCAGAGAAAATTCGCTGCTTAGGCTTTTAGTTACAACGTTTGTTAAAACAAATTTAATGCTAATAATTGTTGGGATGAGTGTATCTGTGAAAATTCGATGCTAGTGCTTTTCGGTACAGTTTTTGCCATGAATGTTCGCTGTTAAAGCTTTCGGTTATAGCGCGAGCTGGAAGAAAATTCGTTGCATACAGTTTAGCCTACAGCATATGCTGAAAAAAACTTGCTGCTATTATTATTCTTGGCCACATGCATGCTAAATAAAAAGTAAGCTACTTTTGGCTACATGTATGTTGAGAAAATTTACTGTGAGTTTTTGGCCATATGTATGGTGAGGAAAAATTTTTTGTAAGTGATTTTGGCCATATGTGTGGTGAGGAAATTTATTGTAAGTGATTTTGGCCATATGTATGGTGAGGAAATTTACTGTAAGTGATTTTGGCCATATGTATAGTGAGGAAATTTACTGTAAGTG
>JAPXFY010000031.1:6384570-6387070 GCA_030674185.1 Monoplex corrugatus | reverse complement strand
GAAGAGAGAGAGAAAGAAAGAAGAGAAAGAAGAGAGAGAGAGAGAGAGAGAGAAGAGAGAGAGATAAGAAAAAGAATATGAGACTAAGTAACAAGACATGCACAGAGGGCAAAACATGGATACAAGAGTCGAGAAAAGAGGTGAACGCTGATACGAGACAGGAAAGTCTGAGTGGCATTTAATTCAAAGTGATTGCTAAGTTAAGCAAACAGGAACCAGAAACAACGTACAACTACTACTTACATAGGAGAGAGAGAGAGAAGAGAGACAGAGCAGAGAACAGAGAAGCACACAGAGAGACAAGTTCTGGCATTTAATTCAAAGTGATTGCTAACGTTTAAGCAAACAGGAACCAGAAACACACATACACACATACATACATATACAGAGAGAGAGAGAGAGAAGAAGAGAAGAAGACAGAGACGAGAGAAGAGACAGAGAGACAGACAGACAGACAGAGTGCAATACAAAGTGAGCAACAGATTAAGCAAACAGAAGAACACACGAGACAAAACACAATACAGAGAGAGACAGAGACAAGAGAGACAGAGAGAAGAGCATCAAAGAGCAACGAAGCAAACAGGAACAGAAACACCATAGACAAGAGAGAACAAAGAGAGACAAGAGAGACAGAGAGACAGAGGAGAAAGAGATACAGAGAGAGACAGAGAGAAGAGAGACAGAACAGACAGACAGAACAGAGAAACAGGAGACATAGAGAGAGATGAGAGAGCAAGAGACAGAGACAGAGAGAGAGAGACAGAGAAAGAGAAAGAGTGAGAGAGAGAGAGAGAGGAATGAGAGAGAGTGACAGAGAGAGAGAGAGAGACAGAAAGAGAAAGAGAAAGAGAGAGGGAGGGAGAGAGAGAATGAGAGAGAGATAGTGAGACAGAGAGAAACACAGACACACAGACAGACAAAAAAAAAAAAAAAAAAAGAGAGAGAGAGAGGACAGACAGAAGGGAGATAGGATACCGAAGGAGGGATGGAACAGGTAGGGAGAAGGACAGTGGAAGTGATAGGGGGAGGGGGAGGGGGAAGGGGAGGGGGAGGAAGAGATAATCCGGAAATCAATCACGGGAGCAAAGTATGAAGGAAACAGATTGTGTTGAAAGTAACTCATTCGTAACAGATGTCGTTTTGCCAAGCTGGTTGGCCAGAAGACTGTACAGAGATAGGGCTTGACTACGTGATTCGTGTTGCTGCCTGTTTTGGTTTTATTCTTCTGAATGCGTGGGACTTAGACAGCTTCATGTGTGTTCACTTTATCGTTTATTTATTTATATTTATTTATCATTCATTCATTTCATTATTCAATTCATCATTCATATTATTCATTCATTCATTCATTCATTCATTCATTCATTCATCATTCATTATCTTCATTCTTCATTCATCATTTATTCATTCATTCATTATTTCATTTATTCATTCATTCTTTTCATTCTTTCATATCATTATTCATTCATTCATTTATTCATTCATTCATTCATTCATTATTCATATTATTTCATTCATTCATCATTCATTTATCATTCATTCATCAATTATATCATCATTCATTCATTAATATTATCATTCATCATCATTCATTCATCATCATATTCATTATCATTCATATTCTTTTATCATATCATTCATTATTCTTCATTCATTCATTCAATTATTCATTCATTTATCATTCATTCATTCATTTGTTTATGTATGTATTTATTTATCTATTTATTCGTTCATTTACTTATTTTTTATTTATTCATCTATTTATTTATGTATTTATTTTTGGCTCCATTTTCAATACGACCTTATTGGATGCAGACACTTGGATAGCTTTTTTTTTTTTTTAGCAAATGCGTTGATGATGATGATGATGATGATGATGATGACGATGGTGATGATTATCATGATGTTTACAGAGTTCCCATCTAGGATTGAGACTGCGTGACAGCGTTGTGCTCTACGCTTACTATCATAGTATATCCTGCCGTTAGTCTGGCACAAGAGATACGAACAAACGCTGTGTTGGTCAGACCAAAGAGAATAGTGCCCTGTTTGGCTTACTGTCTTTGGTCAGACCGTGGTGAACACTCTCAATGACGCATGTTAACGCCCTCATCATCATCACCAGGTGCCCTGCCGCATGGCGTTGGCGATCATGGACTTCCATCTGTCTCTATCTCCTGTTGCCTCAAGCATCTCTTCCATACTCTTTGTCTTCAGCCATTCTGCAAGTCCGTCTAGTATTTTCTCCCTGGGTCTACCCTGGAGCTCTCCTTCCCCCCAGCTTTCCCGTTGTGACCAGGTGTTCCAAATCCCCTTTCCTCATAAAATGGCCTATAAATGTTGCCTGTCTTTTCCTAATTTCCCTTATGAATGATCTACTTGTGTCTGCCTCCATCAAGACTGTCTCGTTTGTTTTCTTTGCTGTCCAAGGAACTCTCAACATTCTTCTTAGAAACCACATCTCGGCTGCCTCAATCTTGTTCTGGCTTTGCTTGTTGAC
>JAPXFY010000031.1:6377070-6379570 GCA_030674185.1 Monoplex corrugatus | reverse complement strand
ATGTTGTACACGCTTAGGGTGAAATGTTAGACATCAGATACATTTTAATTGATGTTGTACACGCTAGGCTGAGTTGATTAGGCATCAGGTACGTTTTAATTGATGTTGTACACGCCTAGGGCTGATTGATTAGACATCAGATACGTTTTAATTGATATTGTACACGCTTAGGGCTGAAATGATTAGACATCAGGTACGTTTTAATTGATTAGTACACGCCTAGGGCTGAGTTGATTAGGCATCAGGTACGTTTTAATTGATGTTGTACACGCCTAGGGCTGAATGATTTTGCATCAAACACGTGCCAATTGATTTTGTATACTCCTAGAGCTGAGTGGACTAGGCATCAAGTACAAACTAATTGATATTGTACACGCCTAGGGCTGGGTGGATGTTTACTGTCGATAACAATAAGCATGATAATAACATACTCCAAGCTAAGATACTGCTCCATTGTGGCTTTATTGCAGGATCGGGTGCCCGCCATGTTAGAACGGCTTCAAGTCCAGCAACTCTACTTCCTTCCCTTTAAGTCAGCGCTGGAGGACACCACTCTGCCCCAAAATATCAAGTGAGTGTGTTTAACGACGAAAACAACTATACTACTATTACTACTATTACTACTACTGCTGCTGCTACTTACTACTACTACTACTACTACTACTACTACTACTACTACTACTGCTGCTGCTACTACTACTGCTGATACTACTAACTACTAATACTACTACTACTACTGCTGCTGCTACTACTACTACTAACAACAACAACAACAATAACAGTAGTAGTATTGATGATGATGATGATGATGATGATGATGATGATGATGATGATGATGATGATGATGATGATGATGATGATGATGATGATGATGATGATGATGATGATGATGATGACGACGACGACGACGACGATGACGACGACGATGACGATGATAATAATGATTTTATTGATGATGATGATGATGATGATGATGATGATGATGATGATGATGACGATGATGATGATGATGATGATGATGATGATGATGAATGATGATAATGATAAAATGAAGTAATAATAGTAATAATATTCATAATCATAATTATAATGATAATCAGAATAATAACATATGAAGAAAAAGAAGAAGAGTAGAAAAGAAGAAGAAGAGAAGATAAGAAGAAGAAGAAGAAGAAGAAGAAGAAGAAGAAGAAGAAGAAGAGAAGAAGAAGAAGAAGAAGAAGAAGAAAAAGAAGAAGAAGAAGACCAATAACAATAACAACAACAACAACAACAATAATAATGATAATAATAATAATCATAATAAATAAAAATAATAATAATAATAATAATAATTATAATGATGATAATGATAATAGTGATAATAATGATAATAATAACAATGATAATAATAATAGTAGTAGTAGTAATATAGTAATAGTAGTAGTAGTTGTAGTAGTAGTAGTAGTAGTAGTGAATAATAATAATAATATAATGATAATGATGATAATAATAAATATAATAATAATAATAATAATAATAATAATAATAATAATAATAATAATAATAATGATAATAATGAAATAATAATAATAATAATAATAATAATAATAATAATAATAATAAATAATAATAATAATAATAATAATAATAATAATAATATATAATAATAATAATAATAATAATAATAATAATAATAATAATAATAATAATATAATATAATAATAATAATAATAATAATATAATAATAACAAATAATGACAATGGCAAAAATGGTTTGTCTTGTTTTTATAAAATTCGCGTTCAGATTCTTTTTTTGTGTGTATTTCTGATTAATAACAATAATACCAACAATATTGTTATCATTTCGTTATATTCTACATGTTGTCTTGTCTCCCTTATATATATACACACAACTACACGTTCACGATTTTGCCATCCAGCGACTGTTACCTATGACCTTGTTTTGTAGGTCACAGCTGTGGAAGAAAGCCAGGAAACTGATGGCACCCATTTCCCAGGCTCTGAGGAGACTGAAAAAGTTTGTGGAACAGGTAAGGCGACATTTCTTGATTTGCTGTAGATGGAGAACAGTGGGTTCCAGTTTGATTTTTGTTTTTTTTTTGTTTGTGTTGTTCTGTCTTTCTGCAAAGAACTTGATACCATCGAAAATAACTACGAGCATCAGCAGAGAAGACTTGCCTGTTCTGTGGCCATTAAGTGTGGACAGTGGAAAAAATGATGGACCATTAAAAGGTAGAATAAAGAAGTGTGGAACAAGAAGGTAGACTTTCTGAGGAGATGAGAAAGTGTCCAGTTTGAGAGAGAAAGTGGAAGAAGAAGAAGAAGAAGAAGAAGAAGAAGAAAAGAAGAAAAGAAGAAGAAGAGAAGAGAGAAGAGAAGAAGAGAGAGAGAGAAGAAGAAGAAGAAAAGAAGAAGAAGAAGAAAGGAAGAAGAAAGAAGAAGAGAAGAAGAAGAAAAGAAGAAGAAGAAGAAGAGAAGAAGAAGAAAAGGAAGAAGA
>JAPXFY010000031.1:6367070-6372070 GCA_030674185.1 Monoplex corrugatus | reverse complement strand
TCTGCTGGTGTCAGCTTAATGTTTCATAAGTCTACAAACCCTCTCCATCTCTCCTGCCCACGTGCTTCTCGTATCGACATTAACTCTTTGACCCCCGTACCGGATCCATCATCATCATCATCAGGTGCCCTGCCACATGGCGTTGGCGACCATGGACTTCCAACCATCTCTATCTCTCGTTGCCCCCAGCATCTCCGGATCCACCAACTGCAAAAACTTTGAGTCCCTCACCCTATCCACTAGCTCAAACACTAAACCCTTTGACTCCCTCACCCTATACACCAGCTTCGTACAGAACGCTTTGGCTCCCTCACCCTATCCACCAGCTTCTTACAGTTTTTGCTTTTACTGTGCTAACATGGGTGACTGTGCAGGATGCTGGTAGATAGGGTGCGGGAGTCAGAGGGTTAAGATTTTGTCAGCGCATAGCGGTTTGAATTTGGGCAGGCTCAAAGACTGTGTCAGAAAATTGATGACAGATCTGGGTTAAACACATATAATTGGAATTTTTTGATGGTGAACTCCAAACTCAAACTTTTTATCGACAGTTTGTTTGTTTGTTTGTTTGCTGATTTGTTTGTTTGGTTATTTTTATCCATTCGTCACACTCATGCAAGCAGGACCCTCGCCCTTCTGCTACAAATTACGAAAGGTCTTTAAGCTTTGCTTGAAGCTGCGCTATGCACATAATATCATGTGAAGTTAGCTACAAGCTTTCATTGAATGAATCTTATTCAGACCAAAGCTCGTGTTCTGATTATACCAACACTATGTTTGTTTGCTTTTTTGTTTGATTGTTTGTTTCTTTCCTTCTATCTTTCTTTGTTTCTTTGTTTCTAGATCATTTAGTCCGGCAATTTGTATCCTACTACTCTGACTGACTTCGGTTGTAGAAATCTGTTAGATTATCCATTGCTTAATGAGATAATGAATAAATCTGTTATTTGTGTATGAACTCCCACCTTATGAGGCGTAGACAGTCAACATGCAAAGTCACAACAAAATTGAGGCAACTGAAATCTGGTTTCTAGGAAGAATGCTAAGAGTTCCACGGACAGCAAAGAAAACAAACGAGACACTCTTGAAGGAGGCAGACACAAGAAGATCATCAATAAAGAATGATTAAGAAAAGACAAGCAACATTTATAGGACATTTTACGAGGTAAGGGGAATTCGTGTACCTGGTCACAACAGGAAAGCTGGAGGGAAAGAGAACACCAGGTAGACCCAGGGAGAAAATATTGGACGGACTTGCAGGGTGGCTGAGGACAGAGAGGGTGGAGGATGTACTTGCAGCGACAAGGGATAGATGCATATGCAGGGCCGTGATCGCCAATGCCAGGGCACACGATGATGAGGATGAGGATGATGATGGCTCCCATCTAAGATTTTAAACAATATTGATCAGTCTTCTTCTTCTTTCACCCGACGTCTGTCACATCATAGGTGTGGGAGGGAGACACAAGTGCTGATCAGCGACGAGCTGAAAGGCAGGGCTGGAGAAAAGCCCTCTGCTGTCATAGTCACCATGACATTGTCGATTCAGGTCTTCCTTAGTCTGCCTCTCGCTTTAAGTTCAGATATATATTTTTGTTGTATGCTTCAAGACTTTAAATACCTTGGCAGCTACATTGACTTCACAGAACAAGACGTCAACACCAGACTTGGAAATGCCTGGGGCGCTCTAAATCAACTGGACAAAGTCTGGAAATCCAGTCTACCAGACAACATGAAAAGGAACTTCTTATGAGCAGCAGTGGTGTCTCTTGGACCCTAACAACGACATTGGAGAGGAAGATTGATGGAGCATACACGCGAATGCTGCGTTCAGTCCTGAACAAATCCTGGAGAGAACATCCAACTAACAAAGAGTTATATGGCAAGATCCCACTAATCAGTAAATCAATACGTCAACAACGACTGCGCTTCGCGGGACACTGCTGGCGTAGCAAAGAAGAACTGGTGGGGGATGTTCTACTATGGAGACCCAGTCACGGCAAACAAAGACCAGGACGTCCAAAGAAGACCTTCATCGACCAACTGATGGATGATACGGGCTGTCAGTATGATGAACTACCTACTGCAATGTCTAAAGAGAAGGATGGAAGAAACGTGTCATGGATAGCCGAGCAAGCTCGACATGATGATGATGATGATGATGATGATGATGATGATGATGATGATGATGATGATGTGATGCATGTTGAGCCAGCAGGTGGGGTTGCATTCCAGTGAGATGACCAAAGCACTTAATTCTCTGTTGATGAACATGATGGTGGACTGATGTTGTTCCACCATTTCTCTGATTTGGGTGTTATTCGGATCACATCACGTCCGGTCTTGCTGACAGCTCCTCTTAAATAACACATTTCACAAGAAACGATTTTGAGTTTCAGGGGGTTGCTCAAGGTGCAGGTCTGGCACTAGTCAAGATCAGTGGAAAAAAATTGTGGCTGTGGTGTAGCGGTTACCTCAACAGACCCTCTACTGGAAAAAAAATTGTGGGTTCGAATCTCCCATCAGCCCATTCATAAAATCTTTGTGGGATTTATTTGGGCTCCAACCGGCTTCTACTCAGAGTTGAGTTTGCTATGGGAAAACTGGGACCACACGGTCGAATCTCATCCACTTTACGGATGCGTCATTGAGGGTGTTGCTCAAAATCTTCTGACCAACATCGCAGGTGTCTGTCTCTCTTAAGCCTGGTTGTGGCAGGATGTACTATGATAATATGCGTACAGTACAGCCTTGTCAAGCAGTCTCGATCATACATGGAATTCCATAGTAACATGCTTATCCTCCTCCTCCTCATTATTATTATTGTTATCATTATTATTAATATTACTATTATTACTATTATTATTATTATCATTATCATCATTATCATCATCATCATCAATATCATTATTATCATCATCATCATCATCATTATTATTATTATAATTATTATTATTGTTATTATCATTATCATCACTATCATTTTTATTATCATTATTACTGTTTATCATCATCATCATCATGTTATCACTGTTATTATTATTACTATCATCATAGTAATCATTGTGTTTCAGGAGTACACCAACTCCACCCGGACAGTGGAAGGGGTACACTCACTTCCCCAGGGTCTGGAGTACTACCAGGCGTGCCTGGACTGGTACCTGGGTGTGCGTATGGTACCTGAGGAAATCTTCGAACTGGGAGTGCGTGAGGTGGCCAGAATTGAAGACAACATCAAGAAGGTGAGAGAGAGAGAGAGAGAGAGAGGAGGGGAGAGACAGACAGACAGACAGTCAGAGTAACAGACAGAAAGAGAGAGAGAGAGAGAGAGAGAGAGAGAGAAAGAGGTGGAGAGAGAGAGGGAGAGATACGGAGAGAGAGATAGGGAGAGAGAGAGAGGAGAGAGATGGGGGAGAGAGAGAGGGACAGAGAGAAAGAGAGAGAGAGAAGGAGTGAGAGAGAGAGGAGAGAGATGGGAGAGAGAGAGAGGAGAGGGACAGAGAGAAAGAAAGAGAGAGAGAGATAGGGACAGAAAGAAAGAAAGAGAGAGAGGAGATAGATGGGGGAGAGAGAGAGGGACAGAGAGAAAGAGAGAGAGAGAGAAGGAGAGAGAGAGACAGAGACACACAGAGAGAGAGAGGAGAGAGAGAGACAGAGACACAGAGAGAGAGAGAGAGAGTGGAGAGGGAGGGAGAGATACGGAAGAGAGAGAGCGAGCGAGCGAGAGAGAGAGAGAGAGAGAGAGAGAGAGAGAGAGAGAGAGAGAGAGAGATTGAAATAGCATGAATGGGCATGACACATAGCAAAAGAGATATGGAATGTTTGGGTTTCCTACAAAACACTAGTAGTACATATGTAGTAGAATATTGAAATAACGGTGGTTGTTCTTTCTGTTGAAACAGATGCCAATCCATTTTAAGCCGTCTTGTGAAATTTTGCAACTGATTTTTCTTTGTCTACAAGACATGTCAGTATTGTTGATTCATTTCTGCTGCAAATTATAAGTACACCTTTACTCTGCAGCAGATTATAAGTACACCTTTACTCTGCAGCAGATTATAAGTACACCTTTACTCTGCAGCAGATTATAAGTACACTTTTACTCTGCAGCAAATTATAAGTACACCTTTACTCTGCGGCAAATTGTAAGTACACCTTTACTCTGCAGCAGATTATAAGTACACCTTTACTCTGCAGCAGATTATAAGTACACCTTTACTCTGCAGCAAATTATAAGTACACCTTTACTCTGCAGCAGATTATAAGTACACCTTTACTCTGCAGCAGATTATAAGTACACCTTTACTCTGCAGCAAATTATAAGTACACCTTTACTCTGCAGCAGATTATAAGTACACCTTTACTCTGCAGCAAATTGTAGGTACACCTTTACTCTGCGGGAGATTATAAGTACACCTTTACTCTGCGGCAAATTGCAAGTGCACCTTTACTCTGCAGCAGATTATAAGTACACCTTTACTCTGCGGCAAATTGTAAGTACACCTTTACTCTGCAGCAGATTATAAGTACACCTATACTCTGCAGCAGATTATAAGTACACCTTTACTCTGCGGCAAATTGTAAGTACACCTTTACTCTGCAGCAGATTATAAGTACACCTTTACTCTGCAGCAGATTATAAGTACACCTTTACTCTGCAGCAAATTATAAGTACACCTTTACTCTGCAGCAGATTATAAGTACACCTTTACTCTGCAGCAGATTATAAGTACACCTTTACTCTGCAGCAAATTATAAGTACACCTTTACTCTGCAGCAGATTATAAGTACACCTTTACTCTGCAGCAAATTGTAGGTACACCTTTACTCTGCGGGAGATTATAAGTACACCTTTACTCTGCGGCAAATTGTAAGTGCACCTTTACTCTGCAGCAGATTATAAGTACACCTTTACTCTGCAGCAAATTGTAAGTATACATTTAATAATAACAATAAAAAGAAGAAGAAGAACACAACAACAACAATAAAAATAATAATGATAT
>JAPXFY010000031.1:6347070-6357070 GCA_030674185.1 Monoplex corrugatus | reverse complement strand
GAAATGTCTTTTTCAGGGGATAGGGGGGGGGGGGTGTCTAGAAATATGTTGATGTTTCATACAAAGCTTTGTCAGGGGGGGGGGGGGTTAGTACGTAGAGATATGATGTTGGCTGAAATGAAGTTTTTCAGGGAAGAAGGGGGGGGGGGGGGATCAGTACGTAGAACTATGTTGTCTGGAATGAACTATTTTTTTCGGGGCGGGGTAGGGGGGGGGGGGAGTGCGTAGAAGTATGTTAATGTTTTAAGTACGTAGAAATATGTTGATGTTTCATAGAAAGCTTTGTCGGGGGGGGGGGGGGGGTGTATATTGTTGGCTCAGATGAAGGGGGTGGTGGTGGTTCAGTACGTAGAAATATGTTGTCTGAAATTATTTTTCTTCTTTTTTTTTTTTTTTGTTCAGGGGAGGAGGGAGTGCTTAGAAGTAGATTGATGTTTGAAGTACGTAGAAATATGTTGCTGTTTCGTATATAGCTTTATCAGGGGGTGGGGGGGTGGGTGGGGGTCGGGGTGGGGGGTAAGTACGTAGATAAATGATGTTGGCCGGGAATATACATAGAAATATGTTGATGTTTTATCTAAAGTTTAATCAACGAGGGTGGGTGGGGATAATTACGTAGAAATATGTTGTTGTCTAAAATAAAGCTTTATTACGGGGCTAAGTACGTAGAAATATGTTGTTGTCTAAAATAAAGCTTTATTACGGGGCTAAGTACGTAGAAATATGTTGTCTAAAATAAAGCTTTATTACGGGGCTAAATACGTAGAAATATGTTGTTGTCTCAAATAAAGCTTTATTACGGCTAAGTACGTAGAAATATGTTGTTGTCTAAAATGAAGCTTTATTACGGGGCTAAATACGTAGAAATATGTTGTCTAAAATAAAGCTTTATTACGGGGCTAAATACGTAGAAATATGTTGTTGTCTAAAATAAAGCTTTATTACGGGGCTAAGTACGTAGAAATATGTTGTTATCTAAAATGAAGCTTTATTACGGGGCTAAGTACGTAGAAATATGTTGTTGTCTAAAATAAAGCTTTATTACGGGGTTAAATACGTAGAAATATGTTGTTATCTAAAATGAAGCTTTATTACGGGGCTAAGTACGTAGAAATATGTTGTTGTCTAAAATAAAGCTTTATTACGGGGCTAAATACGTAGAAATATGTTGTTGTCTAAACTAAAGCTTTATTACGGGCTAAGTACGTAGAAATATGTTGTTGTCTAAAATAAAGCTTTATTACGGGGCTAAGTACGTAGAAATATGTTGTTGTCTAAAATAAAGCTTTATTACGGAGCTAAGAACGTAGAAATATGTTGTTGTCTAAAGTAAAGCTTTATTACGGGGCTAAATACGTAGAAATATGTTGTTGTCTAAACTAAAGCTTTATTACGGGGCTAAGTACGTAGAAATATGTTGTCTGAAATGAAGCTTTATTACGGGGCTAAATACGTAGAAATATGTTGTTGTCTAAACTAAAGCTTTATTACCGGGTTAAATACGCAGAAATATGTTGTTGTCTAAACTAAAGCTTTATTACGGGGCTAAGTACGTAGAAATATGTTGTCTGAAATGAAGCTTTATTACGGGGCTAAATACGTAGAAATATGTTGTTGTCTAAAGTAAAGCTTTATTACGGGGCTAAATACGTATAAATATTTTTTGTCTAAACTAAAGCTTTATTACGGGGCTAAGAACGTAGAAATATGTTGTTGTCTAAAATAAAGCTTTATTCCGGGGCTAAGTACGTAGAAATATGTTGTTGTCTAAACTAAAGCTTTAATACGGGGCTAAGAACGTAGAAATATGTTGTTGTCTAAAATAAAGCTTTATTGCGGGGCTAAGTACGTAGAAATATGTTGTTGTTTAAAATAAAGCTTTATTACGGGGCTAAGTACGTAGAAATATGTTGTTGTCTAAAGTAAAGCTTTATTACGGGGCTAAGAACGTAGAAATATGTTGTTGTCTAAGATAAAGCTTTATGACGGGGCTAAGTACGTAGAAATATGTTGTTGTCTAAACTAAAGCTTTATTACGGGGCTAAGTACGTAGAAATATGTTGTCTGAAATGAAGCTTTATTACGGGGCTAAATACGTAGAAATATGTTGTCTAAACTAAAACTTTATTACGGGGCTAAATATGTAGAAATATGTTGTTGTCTAAACTAAAGCTTTATTACGGGGCTAAGAACGTAGAAATATGTTGTTGTCTAAAATAAAGCTTTATTACGGGGCTAAGTACGTAGAAATATGTTGTTGTCTAAGATAAAGCTTTAATACGGGGCTAAGAACGTAGAAATATGTTGTTGTCTAAAATAAAGCTTTATTGCGGGGCTAAGTACGTAGAAATATTTTGTTGTCTAAACTAAAGCTTTATTACGGGGCTAAGTACGTATAAATGTGATGTTATCTTAAAGGAAGCTTCTTCAGGAGGGTAATCATCATCATCATCAGGTGCCTTGCCGCATGGCGTTGGCGATCATGGACTTCCATCTGTCTCTATCTCTTGATGCCCCCAGCATCTCCCCACCCTCCTCGTCCCCAGCCACTCTTCAAGTCCGTCCAACATTTTCTCCCTGGGTCTACCTGGTGCTCTTTTTCCCTCCAGCTTTCCCGTTGTGACCAGGTGCTCCAAATCCCCTTCCTCATGAAATGGCCTATAAATGTTGCCTGTCTTTTCCTAATCTTCCTTATGAATGATCTACTTGTGTCTGCCTCCATCAAGACTGTCTCGTTTGTTTTCTTTGCTGTCCATGGAACTCTCAACATTCTTCTTAGAAACCACATCTCGGCTGCCTCAATCTTGTTCTGGCTTTGCTTGTTGACTGTCCATGCCTCGCAACCGTACAACAGTATTGGTTCTATATAACATTCAAGAACTCTCTTCCTGATGTTAATCGATAGGCATTTGTTGGTAAGAATGCTTGTCATCTTCTTGAATGCTGTTTTGGCTTGGCCGATTGTGCTGGCTATTTCTGATGTGCATCTGCCGTCTGGTGAAATGATCGTTCCCAGGTATTTAAACTTATGGGGGTAAGTAGTAGAAATATGTTGTTGTCTGAAGTGAAACATTATCAGGGGAGGGGGAGGGGAGGTGATAAGTACGTAGAAGTATGTGGTTGTCTCAAGTGAAGTTTTATCAGTGGAGGTGGGATGTAGGGGGTGGGGGTGGGGAGATAAGTATGTAGAAAGAAATATGTTGTTGTCTGAAATGGAGTTTTATCAGGGGGTTAAGTACGAGGAAATATGTTGTTGTTTCATGTGAAGCTTTTTCAGGAGGGTAAGTACCTAAGAAATGTTTTGTTACCTGAAATGAAGCTTTTTCAAGTCAATAAGTAGGCACGGTAGATATATGTTTTTTTTTTTAAAAATGAAAGTTCTTCAGATGGGATGAATATCAAATATGACCTCCCACCACGAAATCAGTCTTAACTCGCAGTCAGTCGAACAGCACAAGGAGCTGAAAAGGTGACTGAGGGTCTGTCTGGGGTGTTTTGACTTTTTCTCAAAATTGATTTCTGTAGACTATAATCTATCCCCCACAGAAATAATTTTTCTTGAAAAAATATTATCAATCAATTTAAAATGGTATTTTAATGCACCGATTGCAGCAGAAAGAACGCAATTTCTTACCAAATGTACCTATTTTTGTCTCTTATTATGAACCGTAACCTGTGCAGTACCCGCACATGTAGTATACTGACAGAAAGGTCTTTGGTGCATCTTTCAGATAATTACAGCTAAAATTAGAAACAAACTAGGTCAAAGCCACCAAATAAAGAAATTTAAGGAAAATGTGTAGGAGAGTACACAAAACTTTAGAGGCCGTTTTCTCAAAATGGCCGTCATACAACTTAATCACTTTAAACATACATAACTTCTACATTTTTTTTTGAGTACAAGCTTTATTCAAGTACCAAAATAATCAGCAGAATGTACCCTTTCCAGTGATATCTATATCTCAAAATGCTCAAAATGGCCGTCATACAACTTAATGACTTTAAACATACATAACTTCTACTACATGTTTTTGAGTACAATCTTTAGTCAAGTACCAAAATAATCAGCAGAATGTACCCTTTCCGTGATATCTATATCTCAAAATGCTCAAAATGGCCGTCATACAACTTAAGGGACTTTAAACATACATAACTTCTACTACATGTTTTTGAGTACAATCTTTAGTCAAGTACCAAAAGAATCAGCAGAATATACCCTTTCCGGTGATATCTATATCTCAAAATACCCAAAATGCGAGTTAAGACTGATTTCGTGGTGGGAGGTCACAAATATGTTGCTAATTGAAATGGAGCTTTACGGAAGTCGTTTTATTCGCTTTGGGTAGACAAAGAACACAATGTGATCTGTAGCTGTAATGGGGCTGTCTTCAGAATATATTCTTTCTCTGGTGTTTGACTATTGTCTTTATCAACTCTGTGTGTGATATGGTGCGTGCGTGCGTGCATGTGTGCGCGCGCGCGCGCGCGTGTGTGTGTGTGTGCGCGCGCGCGCGTACGTGTTTGTGTATGTGAGCGTGCTAGTAAAAATGTGTGTGTGTGTGTGTGTGTGTGTGTGTGTGTGTGTGTGTGTGTGTGTGTGTGTGTGTGTGTGTGTGTGTGTAGTATGTGTATATGTATGAATGTGTGTGTGAATATATGTGTGTGTGTGTTTGTTTGTTTGTTTGTTTGGTGTGTTTGTTTGTTTGTTTGTTTGTGTGTGTGTGTTGTGTATATATATATATATAATCCTGAGACAGAGAGATCTAGAAAGAGAGAGAGAGAGAGAGAGAGAGAGTGTGTGTGTGTGTGTGTGTGTGTGTGTGTGGTTGTGTAGTGTGTGTGTGTGTGTGTGTGTGTGTGTGTGTGTGTGTGTGTGTGTGTGTGTAAGTGTGTGTGTCGTGCGTGTATGTGTATGTATTTTGTGCGTGTATGCGAATGTGTATGTAAATAGGTATACATACTACATATATATGTAGTGTGTGTGTGTGTGTGTGTGTGTGTGTGTGTGTGTGTGTGTGTGTGTGTGTGTGTGTGTGTGTGTGTGTTTCAGTAAATGAGTGTTTGAGTGTGTAATGTTCATGCAGATGCCTTTTATTTGGTGTGTATACTATATTCTTTATGAACAAGCAGTACTGTTTCTTAAACCGTTTTTGATTTTATTTTATGATCTCTTTTATTCGTGATGAACTAATAGTGTTTGTGCTGGATTGGTCTACGGACATGGCAAACACCTTTGCCCGGCTCTTTTTAATACATTTTTTTTTATTGCTTTGATATATGTGTGATGAGAATGCTTTGACATGGATGTTTGGGTTATACAAGTTGATCATCTCATCATCATCATCATCTCATTCATCATCATCATCATCATCATCATCATCTCTCATCATCATCATCATCTCCATCATCATCATCATCATCATGACGATGACGACGGCGATGACGACTACGATCATTCTTATCATCATCAACATTATTATTATTATCATTATTATTATTATTATTATTATTATTATCATTATTATTATTATTATTATTATTATTTTCATTATATTTATTATCATTATTATATTATTATTATAATTATTATTATTATCATCATCATCATAATAATATTATTATTATCATTATTATCATTATCATCATCATTGTTATTGTTACTACTACTACTACTATACTACTACCTGACTACTACTACTACTACTACTACTACTACTACTACTACTACTACTACTATACTACTACTACTACTGCTACTACTACTGCTGCTGCTGCTGCTGCTGCTGCTGCTACTACTACTACTACTACTACTACTGCTACTTCGACGACGACGACGACGACGACGACGACGACGACGTATATACTACTACTACAACTACTACTACTGCTGCTTGCTGCTGCTATCAATACTACTGCTACTACTACTACTACTGCAATGCTACTACTACCACTATTACCACTATCATTTACTAATATTATTGTTGTGATTATCATTATGTTATTTTGTTTTTTTGGAAACAGGTGGTCACGTGAGCAAGCCGTCAACTTCCTGTCCAACTACAGCGACTTTCCGGCCAGTCAAATCGCGGCGGAAGTTGACCGCTACATCACGTGGCCTGGCCAGGCATGCGCCTACAAGGTTGGGGAGATTAAGATCAAGGATCTGAGACAGCGAGCAGAGGAGGAGTTAGGTTAGTTGTGCAGGCAGGACGCTGAGGGACGGAGTGTGGGAGACAAAGGGTTAATTCAAGGGGAAATTGTCTGTCGATGAAACTGAAAATCACCACCACCACCACCTCCTCCTCCATCACCACCACCACCACCACTACTACTACTACTACTACTATTACTGCTGCTGCTGCTGTGGGTTATGCTTTTGTAGATGGTGGATAGGGTGCGGGAGTCAACAAGTCAATTCAAATAGCCAAAGTCGCTAACAAAGGGTTAAAACAACACTCATCACAAACGAGATACATGATGATCGTAGTCGTCGTCGCCGTCGTCATCGTCATGATAATGATGATGATAGATGATGATGATGATGATGATGATGATGATGATGATGATGATGATGATGATGATGATGATGATGATGATGATGATAATGATGATGATGTTGATGATGATTCAACTTGTACAGCCCAAACATCCATGTCAAAGCATTCTCATCAAACATATCAAAGCTCTGCTTAATTAAGTTTAGTTGGCATTTCAGATATCACAGTCCATGCACAACAATACAAACATTCCGATGAGCAAAATGTCACTTGTCGTTTATGTCAGGCTTCCACTGAAGACGAGGTAGATGTCATTTCGTGTTGCCCTGATCTAAATGATTTCATCATCATCATCATCATCATCATCATCATCATCATCATCATCATCATCATCATCATCATCATCATCATCTCATCATCATCATCATCATCATCAGGTGCCCTGCCGCATGGCGTTGGCGATCATGGACTTCCATCTGTCTCTATCTCTCGTTGCCCCTAGCATCTCCCCACCCTCCTCGTCCCCAGCCACTCTGCAAGTCCGTCCAGCATTTTCTCCCTGGGTCTACCCGGTGCTCTCTTTCCCTCCAGCTTTCCCGTTGTGACAGGTGCTCCAAATCCCCTTCCTCATAAAATGGTCTATAAAGTTGCCTGTCTTTTCCTAATCTTCCTTATGAGTGATCTACCTGTGTCTGCCTCCATCAAGACTGTCTCGTTTGTTTTCTTTGCTGTCCATGGAACTCTCAACATTCTTCTTAGAAACCACATCTCGGCTGCCTCAATCTTGTTCTGATTTACCTACCAAATAAATTCCATCCCGATCTTATCAAAGGTCCGAGTGTGGTTCAGTTGTCATTGCTTTTATTGTTAGGAATGATGGAGATGTTAAGAAGCTCACAATATTTCTATACACATGTGAAAACAGACTTGGGAAAGAGTGCATTACTATTGTAAGTAAAAGTTGGTATAACTCGATTGTATCAATACGTATTTCTATCTATATATAAGTTGTGAACATGCACACATGCATTATGTATCTCTTGTTTGTGATGAGTGTCGTTCATAACCTTTCGTTAGCGACTTTGGCCAAGTTGAATTGACCGTTGACTCCCGCACCCTATCCACCATCTGCAAAAACATAACCCACAGCGTCAGCAGCAGCAGCAGCAGTAGTAGTAGTAGTAGTAGTGTAGTGGTGGTGGTGGTGGTGGTGGTGGTGGAGGTGAGGTGGTGGTGGTTTTAGAAGTAAAAGTAGTAGTAACAGCAACAGCGCATCAACAGTAGTTGCAATATTAGTAGTCTAGTAGTAGCAGCAGTAGCAGTAGTACCAATAGTAGTAAAATAGCAGCAGTAGCATTAGTAGCAGAAGCAACAGTAAAAGTAGACCAGGAGTAGTAGTAGTAGTAGTTGTTGTAGAGTAGCAATAGCAGTAGTAGTTGTAGTAGTAGCAGTATGAATATTAGTAGCAGCAGCAGTAGTAGTAATAATTATAGTAGTAGTAGCAGCAGCAATAGTTCTAGCAGCAATAGCAACAGTGGTAGTAGCAGCAGTATAGTAGCAGCACTAGTAGTAGCAGTTGTAGCAGCAGTAGTATTGTAGCAGTAGTAGTAGCAGCAGTAACAGTGAAAGTGGTAGTAGTAGTAGTAGTAGTAGTAGTAGTAGCAGCAGCAGCAGCAGCAGTAGTAGTATAGTAGTTAGTAGTAGTAGTAGTAGTAGTATAGTAGTAGTAATGGTAGTATAGTAGTAGTAGCGCAGCAGTAGCAGTAGTAGCAATATAGTAGCAGTAGCAGTATCGTAGCAATAGCAGTAGTAGTATAATGGTAGTATAGTAGTAGTAGCGGCAGCAGTAGCAGTAGTAGCAATAAGTAGCAGCAGCAGTATCATAGCAATAGCAGTAGTTAGTAGTAGTAGTAGTAGTAGTAGTAGTAGTTGTAGTAGTAGTAGTAGCAGTAGTAGTAGAGGTAGTATAGAGTAGTAGCGGAGCAGTAGCAGTAGTAGCAATATAGTACAGCAGCAGTATCGTACAATAGCATAGCAGTAGTTAGTGTAGTAGTAGTAGTATAGTAGAGTATAATGGTAGTATAGTAGTAGCAGGGCGAGTAGCATAGTAGCAATAAGTAGCAGCAGCAGATCGTAGCAATACAGTGTAGTAGTAGTAGTAGTAGTAGTAGTAGTAGTATAGTATAGTAGTAGTAGCAGCAGCAGTAGCATAGTAGCAATTATAGTAGCAGCAGCAGTATCGTAGCAATAGCACAGCAGTAGTTGTAGTAGTAGTAGTAGTAGTAGTATAGTATAGTATGTAGTAGTAGTGTAGTATATGTATAGTAGTAGTAGCGGCAGCAGTAGCAGTAGTAGCAATATAGTAGCACAGCATATCGTAGCAATAGCAGTAGTAGTAGAGTAAGTGATAGAAGTAGCAGAGCAGCAGCAGTAGTGGCAGTCGCAAAAGAATAGTAATAATAGAAGTTAGTAGTATGTAGTAGTAGTAGTAGTAGTGATGTAGCAACTGTATTAGTTGCAGCAGTAGCAGTGATGGCACCAGCTATAGTAACAGTAACAATAATGTTAGATACACGTTTCTCATTTCTCACTATAATCATGGTGCAATTTCAGGTCGTCATTTTGATGTCAAAGAGTTTCATCACGAAGTACTGAAGGTGGGTTATGTGCCCTTGGGCATTCTGGAGGAAATTGTCCTGGAGTGGATAGACTTCAAAAAACAACGTCATCGCCTGACTGCGCGTGCACCGGAAATGACGAAAGAGACACGAGAATCCACATCTCAAGCTTCAACATCAGTTACGCCCCCCTATATCATTGTGTTTTTCCTTATGGCTGTTGTTGTTTGTAAGCTTACGGTCTGTAGATAGCGTCACGCTTTCGTGTGAAATGTTATACACATACATGTATATGGAACGTTTAAATGTATGGTTGTTTTTTTTTCAAATAAACGAAACAGGGTAATTTAGATTGAATATAACTTAAGCATATTTTAGATTGATATGAATTAAAGTATACTTTAAGCATGTTTTAGATTGATATACATTAAGAGTACTTTAAACCAATATAACTTTAGTACACTTGAGTGTACTTTCAATTGGTTTAAACTGAATACCATTTCACTGAAAAACAGACAATGGGAATTTTTTTCCACTTCGAAAACTGAATATATTTATGCATTTTCACACATCCCCCACATTTACCCAAAATGAAGATTGCTTTGGTCTGAACACGTGAATAACTTATTCACACTTTCAATCAAAATTGCTATAGTATAACTGAAAATTTAGTCCCAAATTTGAAATACCTTTTTATACAGGGGGGTGCAAAAGTAGGTATACAGTAAGTATCGCATCATTATTATAATGCTTAATTCCGCTCTCGATTAGAGGAGTGTGTGAATACCGACGGCAAGCAGTTTGAGTATCTGAGGGATTAAGGCTGTGCTTGTTATTACATGTATATGCAATATTCATTTGTTTGTATAATAAATGTAATGAGTA
>JAPXFY010000031.1:6337070-6339570 GCA_030674185.1 Monoplex corrugatus | reverse complement strand
CACACACACACAACACACACACACACACACACCACACACGCACACTCATACAAACACACACACGAACATGCATGTTTTGGATTAATCGATGAGTCGTTTGGAAACTGTGATGCTCCCAATCCGCCCCCTTCACCCCCCAACCCCCCCCCCCCCCCCCCCCCCGTTCCTCCAGCTTATATTATTAATTTGTTATTTTACCACATGCGGGCGGTCTGTCTGGACAGGATGCGGGTGACTGAACAGGCAACACCCCCCACCTGGCTGGCAAGGTGAGGAGGGTGGTGGGACCCTAGTAGAATTAAACACAAGACCTTTCTGAGGGTAGATAACTCGTGCAGAATCAACAGCCGAAAACTAAACTTGCGTGAGTTATCTTCGCGTAAAAGAAAAACGCTGAAGTGTACGGTCAAAGGGAAACAACTGCTGCAGTAGAATGTGTAAATTCTGAATATCCCATTTCTCCTGATTGCTTCCCGTTTGAAAAAAAAAAAGAAAGAAAAAAGAATAAAAAGAAGAAGACAAAAGAAAGAAGAAAGAAAGAAAGAAAGAAAAAAAGTCACGGGGGGAAAAGGAACGCCAAACAGAAACTGAACGCCTGTTGACTATCAGTAGATAACTTGTGAGGTCCCTGTATTTATTTATTTATTTGTTTATTTATTTATTTATTAATTAATTATCTATTATTTATTTTTATTTATTTATTTATTTATTTGTTTATTCATTTATTATTTATTTATCTATTTATTTATTTATTTGTTTGTTTGTTCATGTATTTATTTGTTTTTTGTTTGTTTGTTTGTTTGTTTTTGTTCAATATCATCAGTACTTAACACTCTCTTTGTCTGTTTCTCTCTTTATCTCTCTCTGTCTGTCTGTCTGTCTGTCTGTCTCTCTTTCTGTGTGCCTTTCTGTGTGTCTCTCTCTGTGTCTTTCTGACTGTCTGTGTGTGTCTCTCTCTCTTTCTCTCTTTCACCCTCTCTCTCTTTCTCTCTCATACACACACATACACAACACGCGCGCGCCCACACGCACACACACACACACACACACACAAACACACACTCACGCGCACGCGCACGCGCATTACTCTCTCTCTCTCTATCTCTCTGTGTCTGTCCCTCTGTATTTGTCTCTGTCTGTCTGTCTATGTGTATGTATGTCTGTCTGCTTGTCTGTCTCTGTCTGTCTGTCTGTCTCTTTCTCTCTCTCTCTTCAAATATGCTTAAAAGCAAGCTGTTTATCATTAAACTGAGAACTTTTTATGATTCTGTTAAGAATTTCGTCTTGATTCTGATGAAATTGTTCGAAATATAGGACACTACAGTGTTTTAAAGGTATTGTGGATTTTGTTGTTGTTGTCAGTTCATTTTGTTCTTTCACAAAATTGATTAATTCTTTTCCAACATATTTTAGGCACACCTACCGCGGGGGAGCTTTCGGCAATTTTCGAATACAAAGTCTGAGGACTGAATCACTTTGTCTATTTCTCTCTTTATCTCTGTGCCTCTGTGTCTCTCTGTCTCTCTGTGTCTCTGTCTCTCTCTGTCTCTCTCTGTCTCTCTCTGTCTCTCTCTTTTCTGTGTGTCTCTCTTTATGTGTTCTCTCTCTGTGACTGTCTGTCTGTCTGTCTGTGTGTCTCTCTCTTTCTCTCTTTCACCCTCTCTCTTTCTCTTTCATACACACACATACACAACACGCGAGTGCCCCCCCCCCCCACATACACACACACACACACACACACACACACACACACACAAACACACACGCGCACGTGCATTACTTTCTCTCTCTATCTCTCTGTGTCTGTCCCTTTGTCTCTGTCTCTGTCTGTCTGTCTGTCATTCTGTCTGGTCTGTCTGTCTGTCTTTCTGTCTGTCTGTCTGTCTGTCTGTCTGTCTGTCTCTGTCTCTCTCTCTCTCTCTCTCTCTCTCTCTCTCTCTCTCTCAATCCCCTTTCAGTAAGTAAAGTGTCCTGTGAAGGAAATCAAACATAACTGAAACAATAACAAGGACAACAACGACGACGACAACAACAACAACAACACCCGAAACAATGCGTATTCCTCTTTGTTTTGAATATTGACTGATATGTACAACACTGCTATGTTTTTGTTTGTTTCTTTGTTTCCTTGTTTGTTTGTTTGTCTGTTTATAGCTTGTTCAATAGTTGGTTGTTTTTTTCTGAAACCGGCATTGGCCAATTCAATTAACAAAAACACAAATGTCGTATTTCAGCCGATTGCTTTAGACATCAGAAACCGTTTATCACTGGAGTGACAGTCAGCGACTGTTCCTGTGATGAGGAAACTCTGACATTCACAAGTTCTCTATTATGCACGTGCGCGCACGCGCGCTCAAACACACACACACACACACACACACACACACACACACACGCATGCGTGCACGTATACATGCACACACACACACACACGCATACACACAAACACACACACACACACACACAACAACACACACACACACACCACACACACACACGC
>JAPXFY010000031.1:6324570-6329570 GCA_030674185.1 Monoplex corrugatus | reverse complement strand
TAGGAGCAACGAGAGATAGAGATGGTTGGAAGTTCATGGTCGCCAACGCCATGCGGCAGGGCACCTGATGATGATGATGATATAGCTGTTTCAGTCTGTCAGTCTGTCAGTCTCTCTCTCTCTCCCTCCCTCCCTCTCTCTCTCTCCCTCCCTCTCTCTCTCTCCCTCTCTCTCCCTCCCTCTCTCTCTCTCCCTCTCTCTATCCCCCCTCTCTCTCTCCCCTCTCTCTGTGTCCCATAAATACTCATAGATTACAGCTGAAGAGAATTTCTTGCTCCCTTCTTTCATTCATTACCTCTCTCTCTCTCTACTACAGCAGTATCCTTTAACCCTACTTGACCTCTCGGACACTTCTCTCCCTCTCGTCTGTGTGAACAGTCCATCAAGTACTCCTACACAGCCACACGTTTTGTCTGCCCCATATTCTGCGCCACCTTAATGGTCACAGAAGCTGGGATAGTTTTGTTCCCAGATAATGATGGAGGCGGTAATCATGATGATATGGTGCTCCGTCTCGTGTTGAGACTGCATGGCAGAACAGTACTCTACGCAGACTATCATAATATTATCTTGGTATCATAGAGTTAATCAAAGGACATAACTCTTGAGAATTATCTCCCCATGTTGTATAGAACTTCTCAAAAAATCTAATTGTGTTAGATTTGAGAAGTTCTATACAACATAGGAGATCATTCTCAAGAGTTCTGTCCTTTGATTAAATTAATATTATAAAAAATTCTCCCTGCTCCCCTCTTATTTCTTTGGTATTATCATAGAGTTAGTTAGCAATCTCCATTTTAGTAGACACGTTTCAGAGAAACAGCTGACCGCGCGTGTAGGCTTAGTGTGCGAGAGGTTGGCATTCTGTCTATCTGTCTGTCTGTCGCTTTCTCTCTCTCTCTCTCTCTTTCTCTTTCTCTGTCTGTCTCTGTCTGTCTTTTCTGTCTGTCTCTCAAGGGAGCTCAAGGGAGAAGAGTGTCAGAATAAATCAGATGTTCGCCTGCCAGTAACTAAACTCGATGTTTCAGGGTTCGCTCCCCGTAGAGCCCTCGACTTTTCTCCTTAGTTTGACCAGAAAATCGAACAGAGTGTCTAGTCCTTCGGAAGAGGACGAAAAACGAGTCGGACCCGTGTGCTCTCTGGCTGCGCATGCTAAAGATCCCACGACAGTTGAAAATCGTGAAAAGCAGGACATTGCCCGGCTGCCTTGGTATAAAACATTGGAGAAATAGATCGATTTCCCAGGTCCCACCCCTTGAAGACCAATTGTGACCTGTTCTCACGAATGGGGTCACAACTTAATTTTGGGGGTATAGAGATATTTATATCACCGGAAAGCAGAAAAAATGCTCTTTCCAATGATGTATAATTCAACTGTCTAACTGGAAAATTGAGCGAGTTACAATAATTTAAAGGGAGTGGGTGATGGGACGGCCATTTTGAGAAAAGCAGAGTTGAAGAAGGACAACAAAATTCTCTGCTTTTTCCTTAGCAACCAGTATTCTATCTTCATCAAACTTAGTGAAGTGATAGATAAAGTGGTTCTGCACTACATACTAGCTATTTCGCGAGCTGATTCCAACGGTATGCGATATGCTGAGGCCCTGTACGGTTTCATGGCCTAAATTAAAGCTCAAACACACGCATTTTCACGGAAAAAATCTGCACATTCTCGATGGGTTATCACTTTAAAATGTTATTTTAACACTCTTTCAGCCCAAATTCACTTTAATCTTTGCCATAATTGATAGATTAATGGTCAGACAATGTGTAGGAACAAAAATCTCAAATCACCCAGATCGACCCTCACCACCTTTTCAGGCCCATATCTCAGTTCACACGTTGCGACTTGTGACCCCGTTCGCAAGAACCAGTCACAATTAGCCTTCTTGTATTTCTGAAGTCTTTGTAAAAAAACAAAAAACGTGAATATCGATATGAATTTGAAGCGAGGGAGAAGGGATGGGCGCGCCCTCGTGGTGCTGGCCCCGGGAAAAGTTGAGGTCTCTGCCACCTCGCTCCCCTGCGATCCCAGGGTCATGGAACTATCTAGGTAGGGCTTCGGTTCTTGGCCAGCTCATGTGTTTATGTGCAGGCTTATGGCGTGTGGTGTGATCGATCAGGATCTTCTCCATTACATGGCATCTGTGATGTTAGTGCATATGAAATTCATTCCGAGCGCTGAGACGTCATCTTTTGAAACTGAAACTGAAACAAAAACTGAAACTCAAAGAGATAAATATACCAACTGTTTGACTGAATGATTCCTTGGTATGATATTCTTAGTCACATGGACACCCCCCCCCCCCCCCAATCCCCTTATTTGGGGATAACAGTCGAGACCGAACAGCTACAAGATTGATTGATTGATTTGGTTCAGTTTTTACGTCGACACCCACCTCAGGTGATATGGCCGACGGGGATAACCATCTCAGGGAACTGAGGGGTGGGGGGGGGGGGGGAGGAGTGGGCTCCATCTAACCCTATACCGACACCACCAGAACAACGATGATGTTAAGTTGGGACGGTGAGAAGGCCAGTTTTAATGTAGCGCAGCCCGGGATTCGAACCCACAACCATTAGCATGTGAATCCGACGCTCAAACCAACTGAGCTACTGGGGCCCGCGCGCAGCTACAAGCTCACTGCCTGAAAATATATATCCAGACCGAAATCCCCAGAAGGAGGGGGTGGGGGTGGGGGTGGGGGTGGGGGTGGGGATTGAGTCTCGGCGTTCATACGGTGACATCAGCTTGTGCTGAAAAGTTAGAGCCTAGCGGCACACAGCCTCATACGTTCCCAAACAAGTAAATTGTCTTTGACTATTTGGTTACTGTAAGATCTTAACAGACAATAGGTTAAGATATGTTAAGTATGATATTCGGAGAAGTCTTGATTTCTTGTTGTGAATGAATTCGTATTCCCCTCATTTCAGAACGGGCTTGTGGTTATTTTGACAGATTTTGTCCGTCAATCCCGTCCTCTGTCTATCACTTCTGTCTCAAGATGATGCGAAAGAATAAAACCAATTGTGACTGGTTCTTGCGAACGGGGTCACAAGTCGCAACGTGTGAACTGAGATACGGGCCTGAAAAGGTGGTGAGGGTCGATCTGGGTGATTTGAGATTTTTGTTCCTACACATTGTCTGACCATTAATCTATCAATTATGGCAAAGGTTAAAGTGAAATTTGGGCTGAAAGAGTGTTAAAATAACATTTTAAAGTGATAACCCATCGAGAATGTGCAGATTTTTTCCGTGAAAATGCATGTGTTTGAGCTTTAATTTAGGCCATGAAACCGTACAGGGCCTCAGCATATCGCATACCGTTGGAATCAGCTCGCGAAATAGCTAGTATGTAGTGCAGAACCACTTTATCTATCACTTCACTAAGTTTGATGAAGATAGAATACTGGTTGCTAAGGAAAAAGCAGAGAATTTTGTTGTCCTTCTTTAACTCTGCTTTTCTCAAAATGGCCGTCCCATCACCCACTCCCTTTAAATTACCGTAACTCGCTCAATTTTCCAGTTAGACAGTTGAATTATACATCTTTGGAAAGAGCATTTTTTCTGCTTTCCGGTGATATAAATATCTCTATACCCCCAAAATTAAGTTGTGACCCCATTCGTGAGAACAGGTCACAATTTCTTCTCCCCTTTCCCCAAGACCCAATGCCATGGGATGATAAAACTCGACTCCTCCCCCACTTGACATTATCGAGACTGAAGGAGCACCTCCTGTCAAACTTGACGGAGATGCGAAACATCATCATGTGCCCTGCCGCATGGCGTTGACGATCATGGCCCTCCGTATGTATCTATCCTTTGTTGCCGCAAGCACATCTTCCACCCTCTCTGTCCTCAGCCACCCTGCAAGTCTGTCCAATACTTTCTCCCAGGGTCTACCTTGTGCTCTCTTTCCCTCCAGCTTTCTTATTGTGACCAGGTGCTCTAATTCCCCTTTCCTCATAAAATGGCATATCAATGTTGCCTGTCTTTTCCTAATCTTCCTTATGAATGATCTTGTGTCTGGCTCCACCAAGATTGTCTCGTTTGTTTTCTTTGCTGTCCATGGAACTCTCAACATGCAAAACATACCAGTTAAACCTGATTAAACTTGATGGAGATAGTTGGATATACTCTATTAAACTGGCGTCAACCAGGTCCGAGAGATACACAGACACCTGCTGTGTTGGTCAGGAGATTTGAGCAACACCCTCAAAGGCGGGTCTGCAAAGTGAATGAGACCCGATCGTGTGGTCAACAGATGTTCAAGTGAGCCCACAGCATGCTTAACCCCTGTTGTCAGCCGATTATGGCCGAATATCTCGTATTTCCTCTCTTTGAATCTCTCTCTCTCTCTCTTTATCTCTCTCTCTCTCTCTCTCTCTCTCTCTCTTTATCTCTCTCTCTGTCTCTCTCTCTCTCTCTTTCTTTCTCTGCCTGTCTCTCTGTCTCTGCTTCTCTCTTTTCTCTCTCTCACTCTTTCTCTCTCTTTCTTTCTGTCTCTTTCTCTTTCTCTTTCTCTTTGTCACTCTGTCTTTCCTCTCTCTCTTTCTAACTCACTGATATACAAACAATCAAACAATAACATACATAAAAGGTGAGATCCTTGGAATGGCATAACCATATTGTTTCCTTTCTAGTCCAACTCGTCTGTGTCATACTGGGGCGGAAGACCTGAATGAGTAGTGTAGGTGTGACAGAGCTTGTTAGCTGTGTCCTCATTAGCACACCCATACAGTGTCCTGTGGTGTCATGAACACTCTGTCCTCCTTCACTCTAACTGAGCCAATTTGTACACGTGTAGTGGACTTCACCGCAGCACTGTACAGAATAGTACAAGACAGTGTAGCTTATTACGTACAGGAACAAGAGAGAGAGAGACACGGAGATGAGGAGAGACAGAGAGATGGACAGAGTGAAAGAGAGAGGGAGAGTGAAGGAGAGAGAGACAGAGAGACAGAGGCAGAGGATGGAAGAGACAGAGTGAGAGAGAGAG
>JAPXFY010000031.1:6317070-6322070 GCA_030674185.1 Monoplex corrugatus | reverse complement strand
GAGTGAAAGACAAAAACAGAGAGGGAGAGACAGAATGTGTGTGTGCGTGCGTGCGTGCGTGCGTGCGTGTCTGCGTGTGTGTGTGCGTGTGTGCGTGCGTGCGTGCGTGCGTGCGTGTGTGTGTGTGTGTGTGTGTGTGTGTGTGTGTGTGTGTGTGTGTGTGTGTGTTTCACAATTCAGCTGCCACAGACTTATTTGAAACATCAGAATTTTGGTATTCCATTTTTGTCTTTAGACATTTTTGATTATCATACCATGTCTACTTCCGTCACCCTTTCCCTCACACCTCTCTCCGTTCTCTTGAACTTCAAATTGACTTAACCCTTTGGCTTCTGCACCCTATCCACCAACTGCAAAATTTTAATGCTTTGATTCCCTCACCCTATGCACCAGCTTCCTGCAAGAAGCTGGTGGATAGGGTGAGGGAATCAAAGCGTTAACTCTTTGCTTTGCTAGAATAAATGGTAATGCAGAATACAGGTGGACAGGGTGCGAGAGTCGAAAGGTTAATCTTCTGGAAAGGACCCAAAATATTGTTTTTCTCCACCTCTGGTAGAAATTCTGGAAGTTCCTGTTGAGAAAATTACATAAACCGGATGATTTACAATACGCCTTGTAGGTGGGTCTGCGGCGGTTTCTGTTGGATATTAAGTCCCTTTCCTCCGTGAAATTGATCGGAATGGCTTCGAGTCTAGCCAAGAAGTTCAGACTACTATTTCCAGACTCAAAGAACTCCCAGCCTGCAACATTAAAAAACTGGCCTGTCCATTACCCATTCTAATATTTCATCACTCTGGTGATGTCAGCTTACTGTTTCATAGGACATTAAAAACTGGCCTGTCCACCGTCCGTCTTGATGTTTCTATCAGTTTGGTGGTGTTAGCTCAGTGTTTCATAAGTCCCTAGACTCACCTCCCCGAATCAAGACCTTGCCAGCTCACACAGAATTCTGCGCAGGCTCAAGGAGTCTGTAAGATAATCGCTGGCAGATTAAGGTGTACATATAACATCGTCTAAAAAATATTAAGCCAATGAGAACAGAAAGTACACTTTGATCTTACCTGAAAGACCGAGAAAGTCGTATGTAGTATAGTGGTCACAGGAAAGCTCGAAGGAAAGAGAACACCAGGTAGACCCAGGGAGAAAATATTGGACGGACTTGCAGGATGGCTGAGGACAGAGAGGGTAGGAGATGTACTTGCAAAGACAAAGGATAGATTCGTATGGAGGGCCATGATCGCCAACGCCATGCAGCAGGGCACATGATGATGTTGATAGTGGTCAGCTGGGCTAGACCTGGTTGTTGCTTGCACTGTGGCTATGTCCTGAGGTTTGTTATCTTCCGGCCTTGCCGTTCGTCTTGTAAACCGATAACTGGGTCCGAATGGGTCATGCAGCGCATCGACAACCTCCCCCCCCCCACTTCGTCCTACCTGTGCTTGGCTACCGTGTGGTGTCGAGAGCTTGGACGTGACTGATCAGTCAGTGATGAGGTGTTGTTGTTCTGGGTCCCATCCAGCACTCTTGAGGCTTTTTCCTTGTGAACTGAAAAGAAGAACACTCGGTTTGTAGGCATGCCAATACCGTATCATGCCTTCCATCATTTAACTGCAGTACTCCCTTTCCCCCTACCCCTGCATGTGGGCTTCGGTATGCTCATGTTAAGCTGGCTTTGTTTAGCTCAGTGAAGTGTCTGGGGACTGCTCCATCCTTGCGAAGCGTCAGCCAGGTCATCATCATTATCAGGTGCCTTGCCACATGGCGTTGGACTTCCATCTGTCTCTTAGAGTCCATTAAAGACCTTTTTGAAGATGACAGAAACGCAGAACACATTATAAGAAAGAACTTTGAAGGACCACCCATAATAAAAGATGAAGTTAGAGCAGCATTGAAAAAGATGAAACCAGGAAAAGCCCCAGGACCAGACAACATTACCACAGAGAAAATTGAATCCCGGGAGGAATTCGGTATAGAAAAAATAACAGTCCTCCTAAATGAAATTTACGACACTGGAAAAATCCCCATATGTCAAAATTAATTTTCATTGCACTTCCAAAGAAGACAGGGGCTATAGAATGCGAACTCCATCACTCAATCAGTTTGATGAGTCATGTAACCAAGATCCTATTAAGAATAATCATGATGAGGACAAGGAATAGAATCAAAAGAGATATAGCAGAGGAACAATGTGGATTTGTGAAAGGGAAAGGAACTATTAATGCCATATACATCCTAAGAACTATCATAGAGAGGTCAATCGAGGTGAACAAGGATTTATATTTATGCTTTGTTGACTATACCAAGGCTTTCGATCGGGTAAAACATGAAGAATTGATCAACCAATTAGAAAGACTCAATATTGATGGAAAAGATCTACGAATAATCAGAAATATATATTGGGAACAAACAGCTGCAATGAGAATAAAAAACGATATAAGCTCTTTCCAGAACATCAAAAGAGGAGTCAGACAGGTTTGTGTTTTGTCACCAGATCTGTTTTCACTTTACAGTGAAAACATCATGAAAAACCTAGAAGACCCTGGATTAAAGGTTGGAGGAAAAATGATAAACAACATTCGATACGCAGATGACACTGTGCTAATTGCAGAAAATGAAAGGGACCTACAAAACCTTGTGAATATACTTGAAATAGAAAGCAAAGATAAGGGGTTGGAACTAAACAGCAGAAAGACTGAAGTCATGGTGATCAGTAATAAACATGAAATCCCCTCATGCAAAATAACAGCAAACGGGACAACCTTGAGACAGGTTGATAAGATTAAATACCTGGGAACGATCATTTCACCAGACGGCAGATGCACATCAGAAATAGCCAGCAGAATCAGCCAGGCCAAAACAACATTCAAGAAGATGACAGGCATTCTTACCAACAAACGCCTATCAATTAACATCAGGAAAAGAGTTCTTAAATGTTATATAGAACCAATACTGTTGTACGGTTGCGAGGCGTGGACAGTCAACAAGCGAAGCCAGAACAAGATTGAGGCAGCCGAAATGAGGTTTCTAAGAAGGATGTTGAGAGTTCCATGGACAGCAAAGAAAACAAACGATTACAGTCTTGATAGAGGCAGACACAAGTAGATCATTCATAAGGAAGATTAGGAAAAGGCAGGCAACATTCATAGGCCATTTTATTAGGCAAGGGGAATTGGAGCACCTGGTCACAACGGGAAAGCTGGAGGGAAGGAGAGCACCGGGCAGACCCAGGGAGAAGATACTAGACGGACTTGCAGAGTGGCTGGGGACAAGGAGGGTGGAAGAGATGCTTGAGGCAACAAGAGATAGAGACAGATGGAAGTCCATAAGCGCCAACGCCATGCGGCAAGGCACCTGATGATGATGATGACCTGTCTGACGCTTGGCAAGGATGGAGCAGTCCCCAGAACTTCACTGAGCTAAACAAAGCCACCTTAACACGAGCATACCGAAGCCCACATGCAGGGGTAGGGGAGAGGGGGATACCTCAGTTTACAGTTTGAAATCTGCTCAAGAGGGATTCATCGCACTTCGACAAGTCCACACACATTCCATCCAAAAATGTCATGCCAGCAGTTATCTGGTAGACTCACTGAGCCTGCGCAAAACCTTATGCGCTGGCAAGGTCTTGTAATGACGTGGTGGGTGAGAATGGGTGGAGAAGGGAGCTTATAAAACACTAACACTACCAGAATAATGGAGATATTTTTAAGATGGGCTGCGAACAGGCCAGTTTTATTAATGTTGCGGGCTGGGATTGAACTCGAGATATCAGATCTTGACCCAAGGCTCTTTCAAAAGAATATATATATATATATATATAAAAAAGTTAAACGAAAAAAAAATTGTTAAGCTGATGAGAAAAGACATTACTGTTTGATCTTAGCCCAAAGGCCCAGAATGTCGTACATGATATTGTACGGACTTGCTGAGTTGCTGAGGACAGAGATTGGGAGATGTACTTGCAGCGACAAGGGATAGATTCGTATGGAAAGCCATGATCGCCAACGCCATGTGGCAAGGCACATGATGGTGATGATGATGAATGAACAGTTTGTGTCACAACAAATGATAAAACTTTCCGTTCAAAATGTATGTAAAAAATTGCAATATTCTTCCATGTATCATTTGAGATCGGTTGTTGTTGTTCGTTTTCGTATTCAGCTAATCGCATTGAAAACAAAATATTGTAAAAATGTCAAGTGTATTTGCGGCGAAGAGTTCACACTGTTTCACTGTTTATTCTACTGCAAAGTTCTACGTTCTTTTTGTTTTTACCGAAAATGTTTACTCAAGAAAAGTATTCTGAAAATCATTTCCAAAAAGTTACATCAGATCAATCTTTGTTAGTTAAAACTTCAGAATCATTAGTTCACAGTCCTGTTAATGCATTACTTTAAATTTATGCGGTTTGTGTTTTAGTGTTTCAATTTCCCTTTACATTGTTGAAATTAATTGTTAGTGTTAAGTTCTCGTTCCATTTGTTTTTGTTCTCCCACCTATTTAGGTCTTTTTACACTGTCTCCCCTCTGCCCCAATCCAACCCGCCAAACTATCGTTCTACATTTTATTTTATTTATTCATTTTATATTCCCCCTCCCCCTCCCCCGTCTCATATCACTTACAGTGAAAAGACGTTAAATCAAAGAACGAACGAACACACACACACACACACACACACACACATACACACACACACACACACACACACACACACACACACACACACACACATACACACACACACACACACACACACACACACAAACACACACATTCACACACACTCACACACACATACACAAACACACACATGCACACACACACACACACACACACACACACACACACACACACACACACACACCATAGCCCGCGTTCACGCGAGGACAGACACACACATACACACTACGCACATACACAGACACACACATAAACGCACGCATACACGTACACATACACGTACGTGCGCGTGAGCACACGCACACAACACACACGCCCAC
>JAPXFY010000031.1:6282070-6307070 GCA_030674185.1 Monoplex corrugatus | reverse complement strand
TATCTCTATAGTTACAGACAAGAACGATAATTCTCAATTCAAAATATGAATTGGGTAAGTCGCTACATTGTAATAATGATAATGACGACGAAGATGATAACCATGATGCTATGGAGTTCCCTCTAGGATTGAGACTGCAGTGACTCTACGCTTACTATCATGATGTATCCTGATGCCAGTCAACCAGGCCCGAGAGATACTGACACCTTTGATGTTTGCCAGGACGTTTAAGCGCACCTTCAGTGACGCATCCATAAAGTGGATTAGGTTCAACCGTGTAGTCCTGGTATTACCAGTGAGCCCATAGCACGTTCAGTTTTGGTTAGGAGCAGCTGGAGCCCCAAAAAACATATTTCAACAGGAGTGGTGGGGATTCAAACCCACAACCTTGCAGTCGATACTCCGTTTGGCCTTACCACTACTCCACGGCGGTGCATGCGTTATTTTCAGTCTGATCTAAGCCTATCTACAGTTTTCAACAGAAAACGCAACGGTTTACTTATTAGTATGTTTCAAACGAGCAGACAACAGACCCTGGGTAACTCAAAGATTTAGGTAATACCAAAGAAATAAGTGGGAAGCAGGGAGATTTTTTCAGAGGAGTGATCTGAGCTTACAGTTTTTGTGCTTTGTATATGCTTTTATGCTAGCTGAATGGGAGATAATTCCTACGTGACTCTCAAGAGTTATGTCCTTTGGTTGATATTTCAAAAAATTTAGATTTAGGCCTGATAGAAATGGAACCGTGAAGATACCAGACATGACGTCATTGTGCTGATGACGTAAACAACGAGATGACGTAACAAGGCTCTTTGGGTGGAAAATGTTTCTGTCTGCGCTAATTTGTAATGTGGCCTACGTGTCAATAAGTTACTTTGAGTTATAGGGCATGTTACCCGAACAAACATTTCCCGCTGAAGTCAGTGATTCTGTGACCAACGGGTATTGGCATAAGCTTATCAAAGACATAGCCTAACTACATCGGGTGAGTCTTGAAGACCGGTGTAGCTAGCCGCATTCGGAGCAGACAGTGAGACATTATCATTGCATCAATCGAGAAGATTCGCAGTGAGTATGCAGACCAGACCTACATGAATGTTACAATCACAGCAATGTTTGAAACGCTTCGATGTAGCTACACAGAAACCAACCATATGCTTTTACAAGATCGAAAGATGTCAGTGTCCGTATATTTGAACTCTTAGGATAAAAATGTCAGTCACCAGAAGTAGCCTGAAACAATACAACTAATCGCCTCAGCCAAGATCGGAGTAGTCTTTTTAAAGTGAGGTTTGGTGGGGAAGCCATTCACAAATATACCAGATATCGATTTAAGTACAGCAACAGAACCTGACAATGATAATACTGAATAAAAACTAAATACTAGATTTAATGCCTGAATAAAGTCAATGTGCTGCAGGCAAAAAAACAAAAATATAATTTTTTTCAACTACTATAGAAAACAGGTTTTGCTTCATAAGCAGACAGAAACGCAAAGAAACAGGAACACAAAACAAAACAAACAAAAAACAAATTAAACAACAAAAACAGAAAAGAAACGGAAAATACAGGGACAGACTGTGACAGAAAGTTTATAAAATTATGATGGGATAGAACAGAGAAAAAGGAAGACAACTACAACTAGAACAGTGGAACAGAGAACTAAATAAACTGTAAACATGGCAACACAAAACACAAAGAGCCAGAGACTAGGAACCAAACAGAAACAGGTACAGCACAAAAGCACAAAAGCAAAAAAAAAGAAAAAAACGAACGTAGGAAGACTATATCAGAAAAGCAGAACCAAGGAAGAGAAACGCCGCAACATACATGTAGACCAAAGCAGGACGCGTTTTTGGAAGATAACATACGCAAGGAAACAACATAACGGGAATAACATACGCAAGGAAACAACATAACTGGAATAACATACGCAAGGAAACAACATAACTGGAATAACATACGCAAGGAAACAACATAACTGGAATAACATACGCAAGGAAACAACATAACTGGAATAACATACGCAAGGAAACAACATAACGGGAATAACATACGCAAGGAAACAACATAACTGGAATAACATACGCAAGGAAACAACATAACGTAGGACAAAGCATAACGAGGTTTTACAAGGAAACATACGCAAGGAAACACCATAACGTAGGACAAAGCACGACGCGGTTTTACAAGGAAACATACGCAAGGAAACAACATAACGTAGGACAAAGCATAACGAGGTTTTACAAGGAAACATACGCAAGGAAACACCATAACGTAGGAGAAAGCACGACGCGGTTTTACAAGGAAACATACGCAAGGAAACAACATAACGTAGGACAAAGCATAACGAGGTTTTACAAGGAAACATACGCAAGGAAACACCATAACGTAGGACAAAGCACGACGCGGTTTTACAAGGAAACATACGCAAGGAAACAACATAACGTAGGACAAAGCATAACGAGGTTTTACAAAGAAACATACGCAAGGAAACTCCATAACGTAGGACAAAGCACGACTCGGTTTTAGAAGGAAACATACGCAAGGAAACAACATAACGTAGGACAAAGCACGACTCGGTTTTACAAGGAAACATACGCAAGGAAACTCCATAACGTAGAACAAAACGCGATCGTTTTTATGTTATTTTTATTTAAAAAATTTTTTTTTAGCAAACCTTATCAGGGAAACAGCACAACATAGACGTGTTTTAAATACGAAACGTAGACAAGGAAACGGCACAACACAAAAAGCACAGCGTGTTTTAAAGAGCAACGTAGACAGGGAAACACAACAACATATAGAACAAGACACAACGTGTTTTTAGAACGACCACAACCAAAAGAACAAATCACAACGTTTGGTTTTCTTTTATATTAAAATTAATAATAATATAATAATAATATATTTTATTTATATAGCGCAAAATCTTGACAAAATCAAATCTAAGCGCTGAGCGTATACATGCATACATACCTACATACATATGAGCGTATACATGCATACATACATGCTTACATACTTACATACATAAATCTAAGCTGAGCGTATACATGCATACATACATACATACATAAATCTAAGCGTATACATACATACATACATACATACATACATACGTACGCACATGCATACATAATAATTACAATATTTATATAGCGCAAATCTCGACAAAATCAAATCCAAGCGCCGAAAAGACACACACGCACACACGCACGCACGCACGCACGCACCACACACACACACACACACACACACACACACACACACACACACACGCACACACACACACACACACACATGCATGGCCACAAATGGGGAGAAAAGAATAAAAGCAATAAAAGCAAGAATAAAACCAATGGAAAACCACAGAGAGCACATCATATACAATTATATATTAAAACAAAGTGATTCCCCTCCGAGCGGAGACAGGCTGCAGAGGGAGGTTGAGTGAGGTTAGGATTTTATGCAGAGGAGAAAAGGTGAGTTTTGAGAGCGGACTTGAAGGAGGCAAAAGTAGGTTGCTGACGGACTGAGAGAGGAAGTTTGTTCCAGGAGAGTGGACCAGAAACAGAGAAGGCTCGTGGACCATAGGTATTGAGCTTAGTGCGTGGAAAGCGAAAAGTCAGAGGATCGGAGGCAGAGCGGAGGGTACGTGAGGGAACATAGATCTCAAGTAGGCTTGACAGGTAATCGGGGGCTGCGTTATTGAGGCTTTTGTAGCACATGGTGTCTAGTTTGTACTGTATGCGCTTTGATACAGGGAGCCAGTGAAGTTGTGCCAGGAGAGGAGATATGTGGTCAGCTTTTTTCTTTTTGAGTACAAGGCGTACAGCATTGTTTTGAATGCGCTGTAGGATGTGAATGGTGGAGGCAGGAAGACCAGACAGGAGTGAATTGCAATAGTCAATGCGAGACATTATGAAGGAGAGAACGAGTTTTGCAGTTGTTTCGACAGAGAGATACTTCCTGATCAGGCTTATACGATGGAGATGATAGTAGCAAGATCTGGCAGTTTGAGAAACAAAGTTGTTCATGGACAGGGTAGAGTCAATGCAGACACCAAGGTTTTTAGCTGAATCAGAAATTGGGACTGATGTGTTACATAATGGGAGAGAAAGAGGAGGCAGCTGGGAAAGTTTCTGACGGGTGCCAATGAGGATAGCTTCTGTCTTGTCGTCATTAAGCTGAAGTCTATTGTGTGTCATCCAGTTCTTAATGTCCGAGTAACACTCAGTGGTGCGAGTCAACAGGCGCTGTATATTATCAGGTGAGTCACTATCTTGAAGTTGGGTGTCATCAGCATAGAAGTGGTGTTTTATAGAGTGGGAGTTGATGATGGTGGACAGGGGGAGGTATAAAGAGTGAAAAGAACAGGGCCAAGGACAGATCCTTGTGGAACACCACAGGTCAGGTATGCAGGTTGAGAGTAAGTGCCATTGATGAGAACAGTTTGTTTTCTGTTTGATAAATACGAAGTGAAAAAGGAGAGAGCAATGTCAGAGATGCCAAAAGTATGATGAAGTCTAGAAAGGAGAATACCATGGTCAGTGGTATCGAAAGCTGCAGACAGATCAAGGAGTGTGAGGAGAGAGACTTTGCCAGTATCAGTTGCAAGGAGGAGATTGTTGAGAATGTGTAGTAGGGCAGTTTCAGTGCTATGGCACTGGCGGTAGGCTGACTGGAAAGGATTGAGGAGATTGTTGGCAGACAGGTGAGAGTTCAGCTGGTTGAGGACGACTTTTTCAAGGAGTTTTGACAAGAAAGAGAGATTAGAGATAGGCCTGTAATTTTTCAGTTCATTTGGGTCTAAATTGTGTTTCTTGAGGAGAGGGTGAACAATAGCAGACTTGAAAGAATCTGGGACAGTTCCAGTTTGAAAAGAAGTGTTGATGATGTCAGTGATGAATGGGAGGAGAGTAGGGAGACAATCGGAGTAGAGAGAACCTGGAAGAGGATCCAGTTCGCAGGTTTTGAACGACATGGATCTGATTGTGTTGAAAATTTCTTCTTGTGAGACTGGGTAAAAGTAGTGAGAGGTGTGCCAGAGAAGGAAGGGTCAGGTGGGCATGGTTGACAGGGTGTCCTGTCAAGCCTGTCACGAAGGGTTTGTATTTTGGTGGTGAAATACTTAGAGAATACAGATGGGAGTTCTTCATTTGTATGTTTTGTTGGGAGAGGTAAGTCTTTTCGTGTGCCAAGGAGATGATTCATGGTTGTAAAGAGTTCTTTTGAAGAAGAGGCATTCAGGATTTTGGTTTGGAAATAGCTTGTTTTTGCAGATGCAATGAGGGTGGATACTTTTGTTTTAGAGGCTTGGAAAAGTTGCCTGTGTACAGTGAGTTTGGATTTGCGCCAGTGGCGCTCTGCTCTGCGGCGGGCACGTTTTGCACAGGCAATCTCATGAGTGAGCCAGGGGGTAGGGGGGCGGTCAGGTAAAAGACGGGTTGTGGCTGGAGCATGAGTGTCCAGAAGATGGTGGAGAGTAGTATAGAATTCATCGGCAAGGTTATGTGACTTTTCAGAAAGGAGACGGGAGGCATCAGATGAAAATGTGGAGAGGTCGATAGATTTGAGATTGCGTCGAGTCACTGTGCGCGTGGTACGGGAAGGAGGAGAAATGTCAAGAGAACAGAGAATTGCAGAGTGGTCAGATGGAAGGGCTGAAGTTAGACGGGTAGAAAGAACTAAGCAGTTGTTAGTAGCTGAATTGTGGTGATCACGAGAAATGATCCAGTCAAGAATGTGACCTTTTTGATGGGTTGGTTCAGAAATGTGTTGAGTCATATTGTGATTGGACAGAGAGTTGATGATATGTCTTGTGTCATAACGGTGAGTGTTGTCATAGTGGACATTGATGTCACCTAGAATGATGAGATTTCCAGGTAAGAGGCAGTAGTGGTCAAGCAGTTGGTCAAAGTCAGAGAGAAACGTGGATGTGGTGAGTTTGTTGGCAGAGCTAGGTGGAGGTCGATAGACACAGGAGAAGGTGATGGGGTGAGGGGTGGATTGGAAGGATACTTCAACGTGCTCGAAAGAAGGATGGGAGAAAGGCAGAGACTGCGAGAAAGATAGGCGGGAATGGAGTGAGTCGTTGTAGAGGATGGCGATACCGCCACCTCGAGATGAGCGATGGAAAGAAGCAAGCCTGTAACCACTCGGAGTGAGGCTAGCATGTATAGGTTCATGACCAAGGGGGTTAAGCCATGTCTCTGTAATAAAAGCAATTACCGCATTATGTAGAACAAAACACGACTTGTTTTTAGTATAAAACATATCAAGGAAACACCACAACAGAGAACAAAACACAACGTGTTTTTAGAAACGACCACATCGTAGAACAAAACACAATGGGTTTTTTTTTTAGAACAAAACGTATCAAGGAAATACCCCAACAAAGAAAAAAAAAACAATGTGTTTTTAAAACAAAACATGGCAAGGCAGGACATCAACTTTGAACACAGACCCATCTATTTTTTAAAAATAAAATGTAGTCTAGAAAACACAACAAGGCAAAACAAAGCACAGCATGCTTATTAGAACAAAACACAGTCAACGAAACACCACAACCATCAAGACGGAGCACTGTAGAACGTGTTTTTAGAGAGAAAATTTAGGCAAGGAAACATCATAACATAGCACACGGTAGAATGCTTTTTTCGAGTAAAACGTAGGCAAGGAAACATCACACAACATAGAACAAAGTTCAACGTGTTTTTAGAGGAAAACGTAGGCAAGGATATACTAGAACATAGAAAAAAGCACAGCGTGTTGATGCAACAAAACGTAAGGCAAGGAAACATCACACCATAGAACTAATCACAATGTGTTCATAGATTAAAAACGTAGGGCAAGGAAACATCACAACATAAGCTACGCACAAAAAGTTAAGGATCACTATGAGAAAACAGGTGCGTAATTAACTCAGTTCGCTACTGTTATTTATTTCTCAGTCCAGCCAAATTGTTATGAATTCTTGTTCAGCTGTAAGTGGGCGATGTTGTGGTAGTGCGAAAATTGCACGGGATTCTCTACTACTGAGCTTGGCCGCAAACGGAAAAGCGGAAACTTGCGAAAAAGGACCTTGTTTTGGACCGTTCTGCCTGAACACATTGCACAAGCCAGATGGAAAAACCATTATGCACGTGCAAGCACTGCTGTTTATGTGTGAGATGCTGTCTCTTGCTTGGCTTTATAAGAAGACATTCCACCAGTAGTAGGCCTGATCTGACAATGCCTCCACGACGAAAATTGAGCGAGTTTGAGAGGGGACGAGCTGTTGCATGGTTCCAAGATGGTGTTCCCAAGCGAGAAGTGGCCAGGCGACTTCAGGTGTCCATCTCGGTCATTGTCAGACTGATTCAACGCTTCACAGCCACTGGGAGGGTCCATGAAAGACGCAGATCTGGTCGACTGAAGAAGACAAACCCACGTGAAGATCGTCTCATTGAACGACAAGCCCTGCAGACAAGAACAGCCTCTTCCAGCATCATTCGAGGGCAGCTGAGGGTGGCTACTAACATCAACATCAGCCAGCAGACCATACGGAACCGCCTTCATGGGTTTAACCTCCGTTCTCGTCGCCCAGCTGTACGGCCACGCTTAACTCCAGCCCATAGGGCAGCACGCCGCGCCTTCTGCAGACGTCACGTGAGGTGGACACGTCAGCAATGGTCCCAGGTCCTGTTCAGTGATGAATCACGCTTCACCATGAACCACAACGACGGCCAACTGAGGGTCTGGAGGCGCCCAGGGCAACGCTTTATTGACACCACTGTCCAAGAAAAGGTGGCCTTTGGTGGAGGTTCTGTAATGGTCTGGGGGGCCTTCAGCCTTCACCACAGAACACCCTTGTATCATGTACAGGGTAACCTGACTGGCCTCCGATACCGGGATGAGATCCTTCGACCGCTGGCTATGCCTACACTGCAGTAGATGGGACCGACGGCTGTCTACCAGGATGACAACGCTCGCCCCCACAGGGCAAGGTTGGTCAACGACTTCCTGCAGCAGTCTGGAGTCAACAGAATGGAGTGGCCAGCATGCAGTACCGATCTCAACCCGATTGAGAACCTCTGGGATGAGCTGGATCGCAAAGTGAGGAGCAACCACCCCCCTCCCAGGGATGCCCAACACCTCTACCAGATGCTGCAGGCTGAGTGGCAGGCGCTTCCACAGAGGATCTTCACCAACCTGGTCAACTCGATGAGGACTCGCTGCGTCGAGTGCCAGAACAGCCATGGTGGTTACACGCATTACTGAACTTTTGGGAGCATCAGAATGCCCTGTCTTGTGATTTCAATGACTTTGGGAAATCAAATTTCGATACGTACCCACTTTGATCAAATGTACACACCAAACGATTGCTCGAAATTGAAGGCAATTGTGTATCGTTATCACTAAAGCATGGAATTAAATGTTTGCCAAACTTCAACGCATTGGCTTTCTTATTTTGAAAGTTATGAATTTTTGTGCAAGTGATCCTTAACTTTTTGTGCGTAGTGTAGAACAAAGCACAATGTGTTCATAGATTAAAACGTAGGGCAAGGAAACATCACAACATAGAACTAATCACAACGTGTTGATACTGATATAAAGTAAAACGTAGGGCAAGGAAACATCACAACATAGAACTAATCACAACGTGTTGATACTGATTATAGAGTAAAACGTAGGGCAAGGAAACATCACAACATAGAACTAATCACAACGTGTTGATACTGATATAGAGTAAAACGTAGGGCAAGGAAACATCACACCATAGAACAAAGCACGACTTGTTCATAGATTAAAACGTAGGGCAAGGAAACATCACACCATAGAACTAATCACAATGTGTTCATAGATTAAAACGTAGGGCAAGGAAACATCACACCATAGAACTAATCACAACGTGTTCATAGATTAAAAACGTAGGGCAAGGAAACATCACAACATAGAACTAATCACAACGTGTTCATAGATTAAAAACGTAGGGCAAGGAAAAATCACAACATAGAACTAATCACAATGTGTTCATAGATTAAAACGTAGGGCAAGGAAACATCACACCATAGAACTAATCACAATGTGTTCATAGATTAAAAACGTAGGGCAAGGAAACATCACCCATAGAACTAATCACAACGTGTTCATAGATTAAAAACGTAGGGCAAGGAAACATCACAACATAGAACTAATCACAATGTGTTCATAGATTAAAACGTAGGGCAAGGTAACATCACAACATAGAACTAATCACAATGTGTTCATAGATTAAAACGTAGGGCAAGGAAACATCACACCATAGAACTAATCACAATGTGTTCATAGATTAAAAACGCAGGGCAAGGAAACATCACAACATAGAACTAATCACAACGTGTTCATAGATTAAAAACGTAGGGCAAGGTAACATCACAACATAGAGCTAATCACAACGTGTTCATAGATTAAAAACGTAGGGCAAGGAAACATCACAACATAGAACTAATCACAATGTGTTCATAGATTAAAACGTAGGGCAAGGTAACATCACAACATAGAACTAATCACAATGTGTTCATAGATTAAAACGTAGGGCAAGGAAACATCACAACATAGAACAAAGCACTACTTGTTGATAGAGAGTAAAACAAAACAAGGAAACATCACAACTCAATACTAATTGCAACGTGTTTTTGTTTGTTTGTTTTTTAAATGAAGGAGACAACTGTAACAGGTTGTGAAAAAGACAGGACACAGACTGAGGAGACCAATGAAAGGCCAGAAGGAAAAGGGCAGGCAGAGCGAGAGGAGGAATACCATGGACATCATAAAAGGTGAAGTCCCCTTGACCACTGTCCTGCGTTCTATGGGATCTGGAAAACGTTCCTCACGTCTGCGGCCGACCTCCGTCGTCTCGGGCGGGTCTACATCGAGTAGTTCTTCCAGTTCTGGGGATGGCATGCCAGGACCCTCCCCGCCGTCTCGGAAGAAGAGGGTTAAGAAAGGTCAGCATTCTGACAAACTGTCCAACATACAAACCATGGTGGTAGCGAAAAAGGAGAGGATAGTCGAGCACGTTCAGCCAAAATTAACTCATGTGCAGACGGTCCTGGCAACTCAAACTAAAGAACTCAGTGAAAGGGCTCAGCCAGTCGTGAACCGTGTCGCTGAACGTGTACAGCCTGTGGCAGCCAGAGTCAATGACTTTTTACTCATGATTATTCTACGAACGAACGCATGTGTCATGAAGAGCGCAGGTTGGCTGAACGACCATCTGCCTAAAAAAGTGTCAGAATTTTTTGCCCCTATACCTGAAGACGAAAAGGAACCCTTTAAAATCCACAAACCCTCAGGGCTGTCCATGTGTTTCTTCGCTCTAAACATGGCTCTCGTTGCAGTAGGTTTCTTCGTCTTCATGATTGGGCTTCTGGCTCTGACCAGCCCTAGCAGTCTGAACAGTTTAAGCAGTATAGATCCCACTGGACGTTTAAAGAAATTTAATGTCGCTAGCCTGTTGAAGAACGTGGCCTTTTCCATTTTTCTTTTCGGCATGTGTCTGTTAGGGCTTGGTTACCTCGGGTGTATTGGGTGTATATTAGGGCAGCGGCAGATGCTTAGAGGCTATGCCTTCATCGTGGGCTCCGTCATAGGCATAGAGGGCGCGTTTGTCATCTTTGCTTTTTTATTCAGAAAGTCCATCTACAAAAGTTTTTCGGACGATTTCAAAGCCAACGTGAAGACGGAATATGACGGTAAACGGAACTCAACGAACGGTTATTCTCAGCTGGTGGATGTGGTTCAAGCTTACTTCGATTGCTGCGGCGTGGAGAACTACACCGATTTGTGGGTTCTCCTTGGTACATGAAAGTTAACAACCTCCTGCCTGGCACCACAATACCCGCTAACCAGGCCAGGCATCAGTTCCCTGTGTCCTGCTGCAAAGTGGCAGCCAAGCTGGGCGACAACTACGTGCTGGCCAACAAGAGATGCTACACACTTCCGCCCGGCCCCAACAACCCCAACACCATTATCCCATGCCTGCCATCTTTCGTGAGCTGGATGTATGGACAGGTACTGTAGCACTGGCACCAGTCCTGCTGGTAGCAAGGCTGTTATAGATCATTATTGTATACAGGTAGCAGATTGATGCTATAAATCATTATTGTACACTGGTAGCAGAGTAATGTTATAAATCATTATTGTGCACTGGTAGCAGAGTGATGTTATAAATCATTATTGTACACAGGTAGCAGATTGATGCTATAAATGATTATTGTACACTGGTAGCAGAGTAATGTTATAAATCATTATTGTGCACTGGTAGCAGAGTGATGTTTTAAATCATTATTGTACACAGGTAGCAGGCTGATGGTCATCATCATCAAGTGCCTTGCCGCATGGCGTTGGCGATCATGGCCCTCCATATGTATCTATCCCTTGTTGCTGCAAGCACATCCTCCACCCTCTCTGTCTTCAGCCACTCTGCAATTGTGTCCGATAGTTTTCCCTGGGTCTACCTGGTGCTCTCTTTCCTTCCAGCTTTCCTGTTGTGACCAGGTGCTCCAATTCCCCTTTCCTCATAAAATGGCCTATAAATGTTGCCTGTCTTTTCCTAATCTTCCTTATGAATGATCTTCTTGTGTCTGCCTCCATCAAGACTCTCATTTGTTTTCTTTGCTGTCCATGGAACTCTCAACACTCTTCTTAGAAACCACATCTTGGCTGCCTCAATTTTGTTTCTAGCTTCGCTTTTTGACTGTCCACGCCTCACAACCGTATAACATTATCGGTTCTATATAACTTTTAAGAACACTCTTCCTGATGTTAATTGATAGGCATTTGTTGGGTTAGCAAGAATGCTTCTCATCATCTTGAATGTTGTGTTGGCTTGGCCGATTCTGCTGGCTATTTCTAATGTGCATCTGCCGTCTGGTGAAATGATCGTTCCCAGATATTTAAACTTATCAACCTGTCTCAAGGTTGTGCCGTTTGCTGTTATTTTGCATGAGGGGATTTCATGTTTTTTACTGATCACCATGACTTCAGTCTTCTTGCTGTTTAGCTCCAACCCCTTACCTTTGCTTTCTATGTCTAGTATATTCACAAGGTTTTGTAGGTCCCTTTCATTTTCTGCCATTAGCACGGTGTCATCTGCGTATCTAATGTTGTTTATCATTTTTCCTCCAACCTTTAATCCAGGGTATTCTTCTAGGTTTCTCATGATATTTTGGCTGTAAAGTGAAAACAGATCTGGTAACAAAACACAGCCTTGTCTGACTCCTCTTTTGATATTTTGGTAAGAACTTATATCGTTTTCTATTCTCATTACAGCTGTTTGTTCCCAATACATATTTCTGATTATTCATAGATCGTTTCCATCAATATTGAGTCTTTCTATTTGGTTGATCAATTCTTTATGTCTTACCCAATCGAAAGCCTTGGTATTATCAACAAAGCATAGATATAAATCCTTATTCATCTGGATTGACCTCTCTATGATAGTTCTTAGGATGTATATCACTATATGGCATTAATAGTTCCTTTCCCTTCGATAAATCCACACTGTTCTTCTGGTATTTCTCTTTTGATTCTATTCCTTGTCCTCATAATGATTATTCTTAATAGGATTTTTGTTACATGACACATCAAACTGATTGTGCGATGGAGTTCGCATTCTATAGCCCCTGTTTTCTTTGGAAGTGCAATGAAATTTGATTTTGACATATCTGGGGATATTTCCAGTGTCATAAATCCCATTTAAGAGGACTGTTATTTCTTCAATACAAAATTCCTCCAGGGCTTCAATTATCTCTGTAGTAATATTGTCTGGTCCTGGGGCTTTTCCTGGTTTCATCTTTTTCGGTGCTGCTCGAACTTCATCTTTCATTATGGGTGGTCCGTCAACGTTCTTTCTTATAATGTGTTCTTCGTTTCTGTTATCTTCAAAAAGGTCTTTGATGTATTCTCCCCATTTATCTAATATTTTGTCTTTTTCCATGATAAGCGTACCATCTTTCGATTTTAAGCAACCAGTTGATGTGCATGTATCTTTCCTGTCGACTGTTTCTTCAATTCTTCTGTACATACCCTGATGATCCGTTTTGTGTCAGTCTTTCTGTTCTTTGCATTTTGTTTTCAGCCAAGCTTCCTTAGCTTCATTGCACCTATTCCTGATTTCTTTGTTTATCTTGTATATCTCCTGCTTTCCCTTTGCCTTCCACCGTTCTTTCATCAAGCCTAGAATTTCTTTTGTCATCCAGTTCTTTTTTGCTTTTCTATCTACTCTAGGGATTTCTTCACAAGCTTCATTTATCGAATTTGTCCATTGTTCCTCACTGTCACCAACGTCTTCCAGAGCATGCCCACGTGGGGTAGGATGCTGGTGGACAGGGTGTAGGAGTCAAATGGTTCATAACGTGTTGCATAGTTTGTATCGTTGTTGGCATAAGTTCAGGGTTTCTGTTGGTTGGTGGGCTGGTTGGTGACTGGATCGAGTTGATGATCAGTTGGTGGCTGGACGATTGATTGGTTAGTTGGTTGGTTGGTTGGCTGGTTGGTTGTTGGTTTATGGTTGGTTGGTTGGATGGTTTCTCGGTGGCTGGGTGATTGGTTGGTTGGCTGGTTGGATTGGCTTTGTCTCCTTCCCGTTTTTGTTTGTTTGTTGTTTTTTCTTTTGTTTCGTTTGTTTTGTTTACAAGTACAGAATGACGATGTTAGCCTTCTCTCCAGCACTGACACGTGAGCTCGTGTCATTTGTTGATAAGGGTTTCCTTGGTACAGAGAAGGCCAGGTGGTGTGCCATCTTTTTAAAGGGCATCTCTCGAAGAAAGTGCCTATTCTTCAGGACTTGGCTCGGGATAAACATCTTGCTGAGTTCCTACATTGTGGTTAGCACCCTTTGACATTCCTAGCTTCATTGACTCCATCTCTACTAGTACTACTACTACTACTACTAGTGTTACTACTAGTGTTATCACTACTACTACCACCACTACTACTACTACTACTACTACTACTACTACTACTACTACTACTACTACCACCACCACCACCACTACTACTACTACCACCACTACTACTACCACCACTACTGCTACTACTACTACTACTACTACTACTATACTACTACTACTACTACTACTACCACTACTGCTATACTACTACTACTACTACTACTACTACTACTACTACTACTACTACTACTACTACTACTACTACTATACTACTACTACTACTAGATTTCTCGATAATTGAAGAAAAACCAGACTACTACTACTACTACTACTACTACTACTACTACTACTACTACTACTACTACTACTACTACTACTACTACTACTACTACTACTACTGTTACCACTACTACTACTGTTACCACTACTACTACTGTTACCACTACTACTACTGTTACTACTACCACCACTACTGCTGCTACCACTGCTACTGCTACCACCACTACTACTATTATTCTAATTTACTACTTCTACTTCTACTTCTACTACTACTACTACTACTACTACTACTACTACTACTACTATACTACTACTACTACTACTACTACTACTGCTACTGCTACTACTGCTGCTGCTGCTGGTACTACTACTACTGCTGCTACTGCTACTACTGCTGCTGGTACAACTACTATTACTACTACTGCTACTACTGCTGCTGGTACTACTACTATTACTACTACTAGTACTACTGCTACTACTGCTGCTGTACTACTACTACTATTACTACAACTGCTACTACTGCTGCTGCTGCTGCTGCTGCTGCTGCTGGTACTACTACTATTACTACAACTGCTACTACTGCTGCTGCTGATGGTACTACTATTACTACCACTGCTACTACTACTGCTGCTGATGGTACTACTACTATTACTACTACTACTGCTGCTGCTGATAATGATGGTACTACTACTATTACTGCTACTACTGCTGCTGCTGATAATGATGGTACTACTACTATTACTACTACTACTGCTGGTGGTGGTGCTACTACTATTACTGCTACTACTGCTGCTGGTGCTACTACTATTACTGCTACTACTGCTGCTGCTGATAATGATGGTACTACTACTATTACTACTACTACTGCTGCTGGTGCTACTACTATTACTACTACTACTGCTACTGCTGCTCCTGATGGTACTACTACTACTACTACTGCTGCTGCTGCTGCTGGTACTACTACTATTACTGCTACTACTGCTGCTGCTGATAATGATGGTACTACTACTATTACTACTACTACTGCTGCTGGTGCTGCTACTATTACTACTACTACTGCTACTGCTGCTCCTGATGGTACTACTACTACTACTACTGCTACTACTGCTGCTGCTGCTGATGGTACTACTACTATTACTACTACTACTGCTGCTGCTGCTGCTGATGGTACTATTACTACTACTACTGCTACTGCTGCTCTGATGGTACTACTACTATTACTACTACTACTGCTGCTGCTGCTGATGGTACTACTGCTATTACTACTACTACTGCTGCTGCTGCTGATGGTACTACTACTATTACTACTACTACTGCTACTGCTGCTCCTGATGGTACTATACTACTATATACGTGAACTACTACTATTACTACGCTGCTGCTGCTGATGGTACTACTACTATTACTACTGCTACTGCTACTACTGCTGCTGATGGTACTACTACTATTACTACTACTGCCACTACTACTGCTGCTGATGGTACTACTGCTATTACTACTACTGCCACTACTACTGCTGCTGCTGATGGTACTACTACTATTACTGCTGCTGCTGATGGTACTACTACTATTACTACTACTACTGCTGCTGCTGCTGCTGATGATGATGGTATTACTACTGCTGCTGCTGATGGTACTACTACTATTACTACTATTACTGCTGCTGCTGATGGTACTACTACTATTACTACTATTACTGCTGCTGCTGATGGTACTACTACTATTACTACTACTACTGCTGCTGCTGCTGCTGATGGTACTACTACTATTACTACTACTACTGCTGCTGCTGCTGATGGTACTACTACTATTACTACTACTACTGCTGCTGCTGCTGCTGATGATGATGGTACTACTACTGCTGCTGCTGATGGTACTATTACTATTACTACTACTACTGCTACTACTTCTGCTGCTGCTGATGGTACTACTACTATTACTACTACTACTGCTACTACTGCTGCTGCTGCTGCTGCTGATGGTACTACTACTATTACTACTACTACTGCTACTACTTCTGCTGCTGCTGCTGCTGATGGTACTACTACTATTACTACTACTACTGCTAATCCTGCTGCTACTGCTGCTGCTGATGGTACTACTACTATTACTACTACTACTGCTACTACTTCTGCTGCTGCTGATGGTACTACTACTATTACTACTACTACTCCTACTACTGCTGCTGCTGCTGATGGTACTACTACTATTACTACTACTACTGCTAATCCTGCTGCTACTGCTGCTGCTGATGGTACTACTACTATTACTACTACTACTGCTACTACTTCTGCTGCTGCTGATGGTACTACTACTATTACTACTACTACTCCTACTACTGCTGCTGCTGGTACTACTACTATTACTACTACTACTGCTAATCCTGCTGCTACTGCTGCTGCTGATGGTACTACTACTATTACTACTACTACTGCTACTGTTACTACTGCTGCTGCTGATGATGGTATTACTACTATTACTAGTACTACTGCTATTACTTCAATTACTGTCACTTCCCTTCTCTTCCTCTTCTCCCATAACTCTGTGGAGAGTCATCGGGGCGATGCCCTAAAGAACTGTTCATCAGATTCTCCCTCCTCCGTCTGTTGTGTGCCAAAGGCTGGGTCTCTACAACTGGTTTCTTTGTTTTTCTTCTATTACTGCTACTGCTCAAACGAATCAAATAGCGTCTACTGATCTGAATTTGGGTTTGAGGTATGGCTTCTGATTTTACGCTCCAGTCCACAAGCTAGGGTAGAGGAATTGAAGACCAGCTCTTGCCCATGAAGCAAGTCTTCCCTCTCCACACAGCTGATAAAGTTCGATGGAAAGGCAGGCGCCAGAACAGCTTGGCACCAGATATGATGAAGGAGATTCAGAAACAAAGTAGAGAACAAGCAGCGACCTGCGTTAGGGACTTCAAGTTTGGTTTTAGTTTTAGTTTTATTGGAGTTTGTTCAGGAGGGGTTCATCGCACTTGGACAATTCCATAAGTGCTCCACCCAAAATCTGCCAACATTTGTCTGGCAGATTTCCTAAGGCAGAGCAAAACCCTATGCGCTGGCAAGGTCTGGAAATTGGGGATGGAGAGAAAGGGGAGGCATTTTTGAAACAGTAAGCTGACACCACCAGAATGATGGAACCGTTAAGATGGGCAGCGAACAGGCCAGTATTTAATGTTGCAGGCTGGGGTTGAACTCGAGGGTATCAGATATTGATTCCACGGCTCTATCATTAGAACCAGCCTGCATGTGAAAGGGGACTTCAGCTCCTGTTAACTCTCACGTTTACTTACCCCTAAGCCTATTCTTCGCCGTTGAAAATGACTTGCAAGACAGACGGGTTTTGTGGATGGTTGTTGACCATAGTCGAGTTCATACACCCTTTGACAAGTCTTGTTTTCAATCCTGCCGGCGTTCCATCACCTTTCTCAAATACTCCCCGTGGGGGTGCCGGGGGCTCTTTCAGTATAAGTAGTATCACCGCCTTCTGGAGGTTCTGTCCAAGGAATTTCCTCTTTTCTGTCATTCTCTTTGGTTCTGTTTTTCTCCTTTACTTTCTGTCATTTCTTTCTATCCTCTTTTGTCTTGCTGGTCCATTCACTTGTATATGTTCGATAAAATCTTTTTAAGTACTTTCAAGAGTACTGATAATTGGGTACATGTAAAAAAAAAAGTGCATTTTTGGCTTCAGGGAAATGAGATATCCGAAAGCAGTTTTAGGTAATTTATGCCCGTTTTTATGTATGTTTTAGCGTCCTTATCATGGTGAAATTTGTAGTCAGGTGTTCTTTTAAAATTCCCTGTGTGATAAATTGGACAGAGTGGTCAGCGCCAGGGGCATCACCCTAGATTATTGCACTAATGCATAGATATGTGTGCTTAATTTTCTTTTTCTTTCTTTTCCTGTTGAACTATTGTGCATGTTTTGAAACGGTTATAGCCCTGATATGGCTCTACGCAGTCGGCTGGGCTTTAAACAAAAATAACAATAACAATAACCTTTCTCACATAGCCAGCCAGGGGTGAATGGGGGGGGGGGGGGGGGGGGTTGGAAGCAGTTTAGTCGTCAATAGCCTGACCATGAAAAGGTAACATCGTATTGCATGATTACAGATAACGGATCTGTAGCCAACCTAACACCATTACTACTCCTACTACTGTCATTCCCCCCCCCCCCCCACAAACGTCAACCTCAGTCTGTATCCCTCCTCCTCCTCGTCTTTCTCTCTTCCTTCAGTCCTCTGTCGCTGTTGGTTAGTTGACCTCACTCAGTCCATGTGTTTTATGGGCAGCTGTTCGTCTTAGCAGGGGCTGCCTTCACGTTTGTCGGTCTGCAGGTGTCGGCAATCACCAACGCCATGGCCGTTGTCAAGTCCATCGACAAATTTCACGCCAAACGCAAGAAAAGGTCGAGAAGGCGAGAAGAAGAAGGTGCAAGATTAAGGACAACATTTTTCTAGAAAAAAAAAAAAAAAAAAGACCAGCCCTCTCATTCCTGCCATTGCCCTGAACCAAAAAATGTACATATGTGAAGGAAGATCTTTACTGTCCCTTATACGATTAACTTCCTCAGTCAAACTGTCTGCATTGCTTAAAGCGAGTAGAACCATAGAAGATGAGAACAGAATGAGAACGCGTTTTTCATTAACAAAACGAGACGGGCGTAAATGTTCGGCCAACTGACTTTATGTTGAACAAACACAGAAGACGCTAAGAAACAAAATACATTAATTCGCAAGATTTAGAACAAACAACAGCAAAAACAACAATAACAACAACAACAACGACAACAACAACAATAACTACAACAACCAGAACAACAGACCAGCAAAGTTCCTTGATGGCGTGGATGTGTGAGTCTGTTGTTGTTATTGTTGTTTTATTCGGCCAACTGGCCTTTGGCAAGTGTACACAATAGACAACAAAGAACATACACATACAACTTATGGGGGGTAAAACACGAAAAGCGAGCTTTTAAGATCTCCCCCTTCTTCTCCTCCTCCTTCTACTACTACTACTAATGACAATTGTAAGGCGCCAAATCTTGATTCAAGCATCAACTCAATGCGCGCACTCTCATCATTCGCCGAAGCAATCACCACCAACGACAAAAGCTCTGGGGTACAAAGCACGAGCAAACTGAAGGGGAAGACAGGGGGGGGGGGAGGGGAGTAAGTGGGTGTGACCTGTGACCCAAGTCGCCATCCTCCCTCTGTCTCACACACACACATGCGCACTCACACACACACACACACACACACACGCACGCACGCACGCACGCACACTGTTCCCTTTTTTGCCAAGTCTTCAAAATGGCGAGAAAACTTGGGCTTCAAGTGGAGGGACCTGGGAAATAAACCCATCTCTCTAATATTTTCATGCTAGGGCAGCCGGGCGATTGCCCTGCTTTTCACTATTTTCAACTGGCGTTGGATCTTTTAGCGTGCGCAGGCCAGAAGGCACATCGGTCTGACTAATATTTCCCTGAGCATCATCATCATCATCAGGTGCCTTGCCGCATGGCGTTGGCGATTATGGACTTCCATCTGTCTCTATCTCTTGTTGCCTCAAGCATCTCTTCCACCCTCCCTGTCTTCAGCCACTCTGCAAGTCCGTCTATTATCTTCTCCCTGGGTCTACCCGGTGCTCTCCTTCCCTCCAGCTTTCCCGTTGTGACCAGGTGTACCAATTACCCTTTCCTCATAAAATGGCCTATGAATGTTGCCTGCCTTTTCCTAATCTTCCTTATGAATGATCTACTTGTGTCTGCCTCCATCAAGACTGTCTCGTTTGTTTTCTTTGCTGTCCATGGAACTCTCAACATCCTTCTTAGAAACCACATCTCGGCTGCCTCAATCTTGTTCTGGCTTTGCTTGTTGACTGTCCACGCCTCGCAACCGTACAGAAGAATATAATTTCCCTAAGTTTCAACGCTTGCCAAAAAGTCCATTTGGCCGAAAATTTGCGCCTACCCTGTTCAATGCTTTGAATACGCATTCTCGTTCTCTTTTTATGCGTTTATAGTTCCTGTTTTGTTTTGTTTTGTTGACTGGCCATGCGTTGTCATTCTATTTTCATGTGTTCCTGATGTTTGTGATAATAAGGATTGTATAAAAAACTTACGGTGAGTTTACACGATGTCATGGTATGTTTTTATACCTGTTAACAATGAAAGGTTCAAGATATAGAACATATGGGTATGAGCTTTTGTCAGTCATACACCAATATTCAGCACAGAAATCTCGTTAGCACCTCTCGTTGTTTCGTTTATTTCATCACTATCATTCTTCTTCGTCTTCGTCTTCGTCTCCGTCTTCGTCTTCGTCTTCTTCTTCTTCTTCTTCTTTTTCTTTTTTTGGTTTCTTCTTCATCTTCTCTTTTTGTTTTCTTCTTCTTCATCTTCTTCTTCTTCTTGCTCTTCTTCTTCTTCTTCTTCTTCTTGCTCTTCTTCTTCTTCTTGCTCTTCTTCTTCTTCTTTTTCTTCTCTTCTTCTTCTTCTTCTTCTTCTTCTTCTTCTTCTTCTTCTTCTTCTTCTTCTTCTTCTTCTTCTTCTTCTTCTTCTTCTTCTTCTTCTTCTTTGTTTTCTTCTTCTTCATCTTCTTCTTCTTCTTGCTCTTCTTCTTCTTCTTGCTCTTCTTCTTCTTCTTGCTCTTCTTCTTCTTCTTCTTTTCTTCTTCTTCTTCTTCTTCTTCTTCTTCTTCTTCTTCTTCTTCTTTGTTTTCTTCTTCTTCTTTCTTCTTCTTCTTCTTCTTCTTCTTCTTCTTCTTTCTTCTTCTTCTTCTTCTTCTTCTTCTTCTTCTTCCTCTTCTTCTTCTTTCTCTTATTCTTCTTCTTTCGTAACTTTGTTTTTGTCTGTTGTTATTGTTTTGTTTGTATAATAATAAGAGATGAAAAAGAAAAGTAGAACAGAACAGAACAAAACAAAACAAAAAACCCCAAAACACACAAACCTGGCATATTTCAGGTGATTGACAATCGGAGTAAATCAGCATGCTTCATTTGACTGTCTAGACACACAGCACGTGGGCATAAATCATTGAATGTTTATGTGAATGAGACCAAATATCATGCCACCGTTTCCGTAATGAAAAATACAGCTGGACTCCTACTGTCTGAAGATAAATGTATCCCAGCATTGATTTAAGAACATTTAGTAAAAGCAGCAGGCCTTCGTTGTTGACTCAAGAAGCTTCTTCATTTAAGGACCGGAAACGGCCTTCGTTGATGATTTAAATGTAGCTATTGCCTAAATTCATGACATGCAGGAAATGACATTTGTTGATTATTTAAACGTAGCTTCTGCCTGAATTCAGGACGGGAAATGATATTTATTGGTGATTAATACGTAGCTTTTGTCTAAATTTAGGACCGGAAATGTCCTTTGTTGGCGATTTGAATATACCTCTTGCTTAAATTAGGGACCGGAAATGACCTCTGTCGGTGATTTAAATATAGGTCTTGCCTAAATTCAGGACCGGAAATGACATCTGTTGGTGACTTTTTTTATATCTCCTTCATCAGTTGAGGATAGGAAATGACCTTTGTTGGTGATTTTAATGTAATAAGGACAGGAAATTACCTTAATTGGTGATTTAAATTAATTAAGTATTTTCCTAAAACAAGGACCAGAATTTATTTTTTATTGGTGATTTAAATGTAGTTCCTGCCTCAGTTAACCTCGCGAAAACTTAAACAGGATGCTGTTGGAAAAGGTGAAGGGGGTCAAAGGGTTAAGTTTTTGCTTCGCTAGCATGGTTGACAATGCAGAATGCTGGTGGACAGGGTGCGAGAATCAAAAGGCTAAAGACTGGAAACGACCTTTGATGGTGATTCAAGTGTAGGCATCCTCCTCAAAATAGGACTGACAATGTCTGTTGGTGATTTCACTGTAGGGTCTTCCTCAGTTAAAGACCAGAAGTGAGCTTCATTCCTCCTCCCCTCTCCTCTGTTTTATTTTGTTGTTGTTGTTGTTGTTATAGTTAACCTGGTTGTCTTAAAGCAGACATGAATAGATGGACATTAAAAAACCAAAAACAACCAAAGACAAAACAAAACAAATGATAAGACTCGTAAAAGAATAAACAAATAAATACATAAATAGGTAGCTCAATAAATGAATACGTGAATAGATAAATAAATGAATAAATAAGTAAATAAATAAATAAATAAATAAATAAATAAATAAATAAATAAATAAATAAATAAATAAATAAATGAATAAAAATACAAAAATTAATAAACTTACAAAAAACGACTAACAAATCAATAAAAAAAAAGAAGAATAAATGAATGAATGAATGAATGAATGAATGAATGAATGAATGAATACGTCTTGCTTGAATTAGATTCATTTCTTGAGTGCATAAACAAGATATGTATCGTTTTCTATCATGCTTCATTTTTATGGATCAGTGTATGCGTACAATATCTATCTATCTATCTATATATATCTATCTATCTATCTATCTATCTATCTATCTATCTATCTATCTATCTATCTATCTATCTATCTGTCTATTTATCTATCTATCTATCCGTCTATCTGTCTGTCTATCTATCTATCTATCTTATCTATACACATCTATCTATCTATCTATCTATCTATCCATCTATCTGTCTATATATCTGTCTATATATTTGTCTGTTTCTCTCTGTCTGTCTCTGTCTGTCTCTCTCTCTTTCCCTTCTCTCATTCTCTCTGTCTCTGTCTCTCTTCTCTCACTTTCTCACCCTCCCTCTCTCTGTCTCTGTCTGTCTCTCTATCTATCTATCTGTCTATCTATTTATCTATCTATCTATCTATCTATCTATCTATATATCTGTCTATCTGTCTATCTATCTATCTATCTATCTATCTATTTATCTACTATATGATCCTCTAACATGGAATGGGAGGATCTGATTGTGCCATCTGACCATTTTGATATTTTATGCTATTTTTGTGGGAGCAAAAAAAGTATGCACCGTCCAACGGTGAAAATTATTTTGAAATAGGGTGAACGATTGTTGGCCTGCATGATTTTGAAGATGGCACCCAATCAAATCCATGTTTGAGAAAAAGGGGGATAAGCGTCTCAGAAATTCAAAGTGATAATTTCCTTTGCAACCGTAATTAATAATTTCCTTTACAACTATAAGTGCACCCCCCCCCCCCCCTGGAGATGCTGGGGGCTCTTTCAGTATAAATAGTATCCCCACTTTCTGGAAAGTCAGTGCGAGAAATTTCCTCTTTTCTGTCACTCTCTTTGATTCTGCCGTGTTCCTTTTCTTTCTGTCATTTCTTCCTATCATTTTCTGTCTTGTTGAACCATTCACCTGTATGTGTTCGATATAGTCTTACGTACTTTCTCTAAGGATTGATAATTGGATACATGTATTAAGTGCATTTTTGGCTCTATGAAATGAGATATGCGATAGCAATTTAAGGTAATTTAGGCCTTTCGTGTGTATGTTTTAGTGTCCTTAGTTATGTTTCAACTTGTATTCAGGTGTGCTTTTTTTAAAATCCCCTGTGTGATAAATTGGGCGGAGTGGTCAACGCCAGGGGCATCTCCTTAGATTATGTGCGCAAATGCATTGATATGTGTACTTAATTTTCTTTTCTTCTTTTTTTTTTTTTTTTTTTTTTTTTTTTTTTTGCTGTTGAAGTATTGTTAATGTTTTGAAACGGTTACAGCCCTGATATGGCTCTACGCAGTCGGCTGGGCTTTAAACAAAAATAACGATAACCGTAAGCGCTTTTCATTTTCAAATTTTACATGTTGAATAGCTAAGGTATAAACAAAAATGTCATAAAGATTCATCTTAATGCAGAGATCGCTTTAGTTATAGTTATGGCTTAAGAGCATATACCAGTGACACAGTTTCCGTGCGTTTTGAGTGAGTTCAATAGAGATCCTACTGACATTGAACTGATTCAAGTAGTATGTACACCGTGCATGGCAAGGTTAGATATTAAGACCTGCCAAAGAGCATAGTGATGTATGCTTAAAATTCAAAGAAAAGGCAGGGTCAGACATGAAAACTTGCCAAAGTGCATAGTGATTTACGCTTAAAAATTCAGAGAAATGTATTTACATAATAAAGAAATAAATTGCTCACAGTATTGTTGCAAAAGTTTTTGTTCTGTGACAGGTGTGCCAAACTGGGAAGAAGAACATCACGTAAAAAATCTGAATGAATAAATTTGCGATTTTTCGATTAGTTTCTTCTCAAAATTTAGAGGCTGCAGAAATCGACAATTTAGAAATAATTTTCAGATCATTAGCTTCTAGAATGTATATGCTACACACATTATTATTCATAGCGATGTTCAATTAAATCTTATGTTAGTTATGATCATTTACATTGCTATTTATAGCAATGTTTGATTAAACATTACATTATTTTTGATCATTTACATTACTATTTATAGCAATGTTTGACTGAACAGTACATCAGTTTTTATTACTTACATTGCTATTTATAGCAATGTTTGATTAAATGTTACATTGGTTTTGATCATTAACACAGTTCGTTTCTGCACCAAATTAATGGCAGGGATCATGAAAAGTGTGTGTGCGTGGTGTGTGTGTGTGTGTGTGTGTGTGTGTGTGTGTGTGTGTGTGCGTGCGTGCGTGTGTGTGTGTGTGTGCGTGTGTGTGTGTGTGTGTGTGTGTGTGTGTGTGTGTGTTGTGTGTGTGTGTGTGTGTGTGTGTGTGTGTGTGAGTTCAAACTAACAAACAAACAAATAATAAATCATAAAGTATCTGGCCTAGTGGTTACACTCCCTACCTTGTACAGACTGAGTTTATCACC
>JAPXFY010000031.1:6272070-6277070 GCA_030674185.1 Monoplex corrugatus | reverse complement strand
GAGATTTGTTTCTATTTGCTGTACACTGATAATCACGCAGAAGTTATGCAGATGGAAAAGCAAAATGTGTTGGAGAAAGATAATGCAGCAATGAAACATTAACCTTATAAGTCATCATGTATACCATGAAATAAAAGCGATATGGATTTTCTTCGTTATGTGCATAATATTGTTTCATCCCGTAATTGATTGCAATAGAAATAGATATATGTGAATATATGAACCAAAACATCAAAGACAATTGTGTTGACTTTTATACTTCACAAAAATGACCCTGGCAATTAACATACATATCATATGGAAATTATTAAGATGAGAAAAGAAAAATTCCCGAAAAGAAAACAAGCTTTGACTAAATTACTATCCTATCATAAATTTGAACTCGTTTTATAAAGCACGTTTGAATTTTGACCGACACATGTTTCCATGTGAAGTCTATTGCTATGAATTACAGATTCCTAACCATTCGTAGGCTCATATATTGGCAAGGTTAATGTTTGATTGATATATAGAACTGATGTTTAATTGATGTATGGAAGTTAATTTCGGTCTCCACTTAAATGTCTGTACCCTTACTTTTGCATTGCCAGCTCTTTAAACATGGTTGTTTTTTTTTTATTGCTAATTCAAGTTCTCCTAATTGAGAGCTTGTCACAAGTCTTCTGCTCTATGCATGGAGAGAGTGGAAGACATTTTGATTTTTCTGCCTCTAGCTGACATCCAAACCAGGAAAATGCAATGACACAAGGAATTGAAAGTCAAATATATTCACCAGCAAAAACATCAGAAAAGTCAGATATACAATCACCCAAGTGCACCGAAAAAGCTACACAGCCCCCCAGTACCGCATATAAAATCTAGGACCAGTATATTGATCCTCTCTGTGTAACTTCTTTTCTAAGAACTCCAAGTTTCTCACTATATATACAAGCCAACAAACTTCCAGAACTTCACGGAACTTACTTCAAGCGAAATGCACTGGACTAATCTTAACACCGTTGTATCTAAGAATGTTGCTGAAGAATACACAGTAATATAAACTAGCTTATACTTATAGCATGCGAACATACATTTTATACATCAATGTGTTCTAGAATTTTACAGAAGAGTGTAGGTCGGAACAGAAAGTACTGAACTAACTTGGATACGTGAGCAGCGTTGAGTCAACATGTGATAAGGACGTACTGATGTCACTTCATTGTAGAATCATACAGAAGATCGTGGTTGAGAACAGAATGCTTTGAACAAACTCTAACACGTACAAAGCACATTTTTACATGTTTCGTTCTGAACAAAAAAAAGTCAAAACGATAAATATCCCTATCAGTGGACATCAGAAGAAGGGCTTTTCAGACTTTGATAGAACCAATACTGTTGTACAGAGCCTGGACAATCAAGAAGCAAAGTCAAAATAAGATCGAAGCAGCTGCAGTGTTACGGTAAGCGTTTCATCGGTAGCAGAGAAAAACAAATGAGACACTTGAGAGAAGCAAGCACAAAAATAACATTAACGAAGAAAATCAGGAAAAGACATGCAACATTAATAGGACAATTCATGAGACAAGAGAAATTTGAGCACCTAGTCACAACAGGAAACTCGAGGGAAAAAGTGTACCAGGTAGATCCATGGAGAAGATTTTAGACAGTTTTGCAGATCGGAGGGGGGCAAGAAGCGTATGAGATATACTTGCAGTGACAAAGACAGATTCATATGGCGGGCCATGATCGCCATCGCCATGCTGATGATTCATTCTAAAACACGAGATCCATTCCAGAAACATATAGGCCTTCTTTTAAAAAAAGATGGGAGACTCCCAGATAAAAGGATATGTAGGGTCCTCCTTTTTGGAATTTACGGAGATAAATGTTTCATTTTAGATGGCATTTTGTAACAGAGTTCAGCCATATTATCTCTCTGGTATTAAAAGTGCCAACGCAACCACCACTCTATGAAGAGGCGTATATGTGGGCAGATATTACAGAAGTTATAATAATAGCATTTCCCCAAACAGTTTGTTTGATTAAGATTACAACTGCATTTCACCAACAGCGCATCCTGTTCGTGTCAGAACATTTGGTTTGATTTTGTATGTTTTTGAAGACACTGCACAAGTCAGAAAGATTGTCAGCAGGTCTAAGTAAAAGACCACTCCAAAAGCGTGATGTATTTGAGGTAGATTGCAGCCTGAGAGATGTCGCCAGATATGGAACGAAACCCAAGAAAGATGGCGTATGGTTAGATTCTCAGACAAGTGAAAGCAGGCCATCTTGGATGAATGCTGGAAGATGTCACCACCTCTGGCTGGGCTGCATCCAGGGATATATTTCGACTGGATGAAGCCACGTCCTGGATGCTGCCATGGAACAGAATGAGTGAGATTCCAGGAAAATGTCAGTTTGATTGGATGAAGTCACATCCTCAGTGATGTCGTGAAAACGGACGAGTGAGGCCTCGGGAAGATTTCACCTTATTTGGAATTAGAAACATTCTAGTTCGCATTTACAGATGTGAAGCATTTCAAAATATCGGATGTTACAGTATCAACTTCTTCTTGGAATAACAGTGACTTACTTATTTATAGACGTTGAACTGAATTAATTCACCATTTGGCAGGCAGTTCAAAATGCTCATCCAAATTTCAATTTAAAAAAAAAGCAAACAACGGGTTATTTCACGCTGTCTTTCATAAAATGGCTACACCTTTTATCATTTAAATGAAGTGATTGGTTTCACAACCCGTTGTGAGTATAAATATAATTTTAATTTCATCTGTTTATCTGCCTGTCGATTATTTGTGTGTCAATTAGTATGTCATAATGTGCCCGTTTTTCTGCCTGTTGTTTTTTCTCTCCATCCCTCTAAACATGATACATTGGTGTGTCAGGTGATCCTACTAACCAGGAAGAAAAAGAGCGTGAGACTGAAAAACAAGAGAGCAAGGAAAGGCTCGATCAGGGGAGCGGTCTCTTGAAGCAGACTACGATGTCCGAACATGCCCCTCCATCCACTGGTGAAGTGGAAGAACACCCAACGGTCAGTCAACGTCAGGACACGGCGTCTGAGCGTGTCGCTTCAGCCACAACTGACAGAAAAGACCACCCAGAACTCTATCAACACCAGAGAGCTTCAACCAGCTCAAATACCCATCCTAGGAAACTATCAGGCCTTCAGATACCCCAATCTGAAATAACCCCCCTCATGACCACAGAGGGTGAAACTGACGGACATAGTGAACACAGAGCAATGGAACGTAATTTATCTGACCATGGAATCGATACCAAAAGCAAAGACATTCCCGTGGCTGGTGTTCAACATGTAGTGACTGATGGCCACCCTGACCATGGACGACGTTCTCGAGATTCAACATCTTCTATGATTCCAGCCTCTTGCCTTCCTATTTCCACCAGACGCAAAGATTCAGAAAGCCGTTCTGCAGCTCCAAGAAGAACGTCCGCTGTTGATCAAAACGGACGAGGTGCTCAATCTGACCGAAGTGAGAGTGTCCAACTGGAAACGGGTGGAATTTTGGTCGTGCAGCCTGTCAGATCGCAAGACAACGTTGACGATTGTGGAGCCTCAGCCTCAGAAAGCCCATAAAAGAGCCTATTTCATGTTACCCAACATGTTATTTTCACAGCATATTTGAACTATTGGTATAATGGTTTTTTTTCTTATTCGTGTTATGATTATTCGTGCCTTTTGCACCTTACTTCTTGAGTTACACTGGCATGACCTCAACGAAACATCTTAACATTCCTGTTCTATCATTATCCAATGATTGGTCATTTAACACTTCTTTCGTTTCACTGTAATAGAGAACGCTAAACAGTTGAAGTCCCATTGCCACTTACAGTTCCCCTTATTTTTAGTCAGACATAAAAATGATATGTCAATCGAAGGTTGTTTGGGAAGGTGTTCTTTCAAATTCTTCAGGACTCTGGAACTTCCAAGACGACAATACCTGCTATATGGTTTTGTCTGCAAGTTTGTTGGCACGCTCATTTTCTTTCATATCATAGTGCCTAAGAAAGTAGATCCATGTGAAATTTGGCAGCTTAATCGTACATGCCAGTCTGGGGTTCCGACTCTGTCTTGTAAAGTAGGTTCGTGAAGCCTTGTCAGATGAATTTCTGATTCTAATCTGTTTCATTTGGTCAAGTCAAACCCTTACAGGCGAGCCTGACCGTATCAATTTCCATCTAAGACTGCAGGCTGGCTGTGATTTAATAATCAACACTATACATTGTGTTTCCATTTTCTTTGGCACTGAGGCTCAGATCTGTTCTTGGTGACTGAGCGTCTGTGTATATCATATCTGTGGAGTTGTAGTTGGTATCATCGATGAAAGGTTTGATTATTGGCATCAGCTTTACTGACTACCCTTTTTGGGACAAGTTTTTGAAAGTTTTTGGTCATTCTGTACATTCTTTCGTCCCTTTAAACTTCCCGTCCGTGCTGTTGCAGGTTGGAGTCGACTGACGTTTTGTTTTGACTTTGTTTTGGGTTGGTTCTTGGAGATTTTCTAATTTCCTGAAAGAACGATGCTTTGACTTTGTTCTGTGTTGGTTCTTGTAGGTTTTCTAATTTCCTGAAAGAACGATGCTTTGACGTTGTTCTGTGTTGGTTCTTGTGAGTTTTTCTAATTTCCTGAAAGAACGATGCTTTGACGTTGTTCTGTTTGTTCTTGAGATTTTCTAATTTCGAAAGACTGCTTGATTGTCTACGTTACCTTGCCTGCTTTGCAGGAAGGCCAAGAAGGTACCGTATGGTCTTGGAGGAAAAGAGTCTCTTATGTTTCCACAGAGCATTTTCGTTACTTCGTCTGTATTCTGCTTCGTTTCAAGAGGCTGATATGCAATGGCATTGTTAAGCTAAGTCCCTAGTCAAACTGCACACAGTATCACAGCCTGACAGAAAAGACTTTGTCCAATGCCATTGGTCGATACTGCATTCAAGTCTTCTGTTCTTTCATTGTTGTTTTTTTTCTGCTTTGATGTTT
>JAPXFY010000031.1:6254570-6267070 GCA_030674185.1 Monoplex corrugatus | reverse complement strand
AGCTTCAGTCTCAGAGGGGTGTATTCCACGTTGCTCATTGCTTGTTCTACAACACACCTTCAAGTTAATTCAGATTTAGGTCCCAGTGCCAGAAACAAAAATGATAATGATACTTGATTTTCCACAGTCACGCTTAGCATCCGGATAACTATGCCAAGTGTGGACAGTCGACATGCAAAGTCAGAGCAAGATTGAGGCAGCTGAAATGTCGTTTCTAAGTAGAATGTTAAGAATACCATGGACAGCAAAAAAAAAACAACAACAAAAAAAAACCAACAACAACAACAAAAAACAACCAAACAAAAAACAACCAACCAACCAACCAACCAACCAACCAAACAAACAAAAAACAAAACAAATGAGACAATCTTGAAAGAGGCAAACGGAAAAAGAACATTGATGAAGAAGATCAGGAAAAGACGAACATTTATAAGACATTCGTATAACGACACCAAACGTGGACGGTCAACACGCAAAAATCAGAACAAGATTAAGGCAGCTGAAATGTGGTTTCGAAGAAGAATGTTAAGAGTTCCATGGACCGCAAAGAAAACAAACAAGACAGTCTTGAAAGAGGCAAATACATAAGGAACGGTAATGAAGAAGACTAAGAAAGGACAAGAACATCTATAAGACATGTTATGAGGAAAGAGAAGTTAGAGCACCTGGTCACAACAGTAAAGCTGGAGGGGAAAAAAGTACCAGGTGGACCCAGGGAGAAAATACTGGGCGGTTTGGCAGAGTGGATGAGAACACAATGGGTGGGAGGTATACTTGCAGCGAAAAAAGATAAATTTGTATGGTAGGCCATGATCGCCAACGCCATGGCAGGGAACATGGTGGTGATGATGATGATGGTTTTCCACGCTTGAAGTTATTAGCTGCAAGCTATTTTTCAAACTCACCGTTGCTTCCGCATTTGGTATTTTTTCATGTTTCCTTCAGCCAGCCACTGTTATCAACGACCGGATCACCATACACTGATAAAACAGCAGTGAAACCATTGCACTGATGAAATTGCTGTGAAATCATTGCACTGATAAAATACATGTAGCTATGAAATTTTTGCACTGATGAAAATCCTTTGAAATCATTGTACTGCACTGATAAAATGGCTGTGAAATCATTGCACTGATGAAATAGCTGTGTAATCATTGCACTGATGAAATAGCTGTTAAAATCGTTCACATCACCAGTAAAATAGCTGTGAAATCATTGCACTGATGAAATAGCTGTGTAATCATTGCACTGATGAAATAGCTGTTAAAATCGTTCACAGCACCAGTAAAATAGCTGTGAAATCATTGCACTGATGAAATAGCTGTGTAATCATTGCACGTATAAAATAGCCGTGAAATCATTGCACTGATAAAATAGCTGTGAAATCATTGCATGATGAACTAGGTGTGAAATCATTGCACTGATAAAATAGTTTTAAAATATTTGCACTGATACAATCGTGAAATCATTCGCACTGATGAAATAGCGATGAAATCATTGCACTGATGGTATGGCTGTGAAATCATTGCACTGACGAAATAGCTCTGAAACCACGCACTGATAAAATGGCTGTGGAACCATTGCACTGATGAAATAGCTGTGGACTCATTGCGTAAATAAAATGGCTGTGAAATCATTGCACTGATGAAATAGCTGTGAATTCATTGTTAAAATAGGATCACATCTGGAATAACAATTACCCACGGGAGTTTGGAGTTCGCTCAAGAAGGATTTGTAACACATGGCATTTCCATATGCGCTCCATCAAAACATCCCAGCAATTATTTGGCAGACTCCTTGTGACTGCGCAAAACCCTATGTACTGGTAAAGTCTTGAAAAGGGGAGAGTGGGAGTGGAATTTAAGAAACACTAAGCTGACACCAGCAGAACGATGGAAACGTTAACATTCTTAACGAACAGGTCAGTTTTAGAACGTTGTGGGCTGGGATTGAACTCGAAATGTCAGAACTTGAGTCCAAGGCTATATTAACCCGTTGACTCCCGCAGCCTGTCCACCAGCATCCTGCATGGTCAACCTTGCTAGCACAGCAAAACCTTTACCCCTCTGACTCCCTCACACTGTCCACCATCTTCAAAGGGTTAAGCTTTTGCAGTTGGTGGATAGTGTGTGGGAGTCAAATAGTTGAAAGAACCTACCAGCCCGCATCATCATCATCATCATCATCATCATTAATACAATACAATATTTTATTTATATAGCGCAAAATCTTGATAAATCAAATCTAAGCGCTGGAACAGACACACACGCACGCACGCACGCACGCACGAACACACACACACACACCACACACACACACACACACACACACACACACCCACACACACACACACACACACACACACGCACACGGCTATAAATGGGGAGAAAGAATAAAAGCAATGGAAAATTATAGAGAGCATATTATATACAATTATATATTACAATGCGATTCCCCTCCGAGTGGAGACAGGCTGCAGAGGGATTGAGTGAGGTCAGGATTTTATGCAGAGGAGAAAAGGTGAGTTTTGAGAGCGGACTTGAAGGAGACAAAAGTAGGTTGCTGACGGACTGAGAGAGGAAGTTTGTTCCAGGAGAGTGGACCAGAAACAGAGAAGGCTCGTGGACCATAGGTATTGAGCTTTGTGCGTGGAAAGCGAAAAGTCAGAGGATCAGAGGCAGAGCGGAGGGTACGTGAGGGAACATAGATCTCAAGTAGGCTTGACAGGTAATCGGGGGCTGCGTTATTGAGGTTTTTGTAGCACATCATCATCATCATCATCATCATCATCATCATCATCATCATCATCATCATCATCATCATCATCATCATATGCCCTGCCGCATGGCGTTGGCGATCATGGCCCTCCATACGAATCTGTCCCTTCTCATTGCAAGTCCATCGTCCTCAGCCACACTGCAAGTCGGTCCAATATTTTCTCCCTTTGTCTATCTGGTGTTCTCTTTCCCTCCAGCTTTCCTGTTGTAACCAGGTGCTCTAATTTCTCTTTCCTCGTGAAATGTTCTATAAATGTTGCTTTTCTTTTCCTAATCTTCTTTATCAATGTTCTTCTTGTGTCTGCCTCCTTCAAGACTGTCTCGATTGTTTTCTTTGCCGTCAGTGGAACTCTCAACATTCCTCTTAGAAACCACATTTCAGCTGCCTCAATCTTGTTCTGACTTTACAGTGTTGACTGTCCACGCCTCACAACCGTACAACAGTATTGGTTCCACATGACACTCAAGAACAAGCTCGCATAAGAAAATAAAATGAACTAAAATAAAAGAGGTCAGCAAAATGGCTGAAGACACAGACATTGCATTATGAGCATGGCTCTTTACCAACTATGCTACTGAGCCATTGAAAGAAAAAAATAAAACAGTGAATTGACTGAGGATTGAACCCACAACCCCTGCACTAGAGACATGGTGCCGTAACAGTTGAGCTGTTGGACCATCGGTTCAGTTTCAGTTTCTCAAGATGACGTCTCCACGCTCGGAATGAATTCCATAAGGCACTAACGTCACAGGTGCCATGTGATGGAGAAGATCCAGAATGAGCATGGCACAAGTGTTAAGCTGCATATAAACCCATTAGCTGGCCAGGTCCTGAGCTGTAACCTGGCCTAGTTTTTAATCTGATACTACGTGTAGTATTGTATCAGACTGTTATTGAAACTTTCTTGGTTACATTGAAATGACGTGCATATCTGTTAGCTTATCTTTAAAGAAGAGAAGAGACACATAAAAGAAAGAAATAATTAAAGGGCTGAACCAAACTACAACTAGCCCCTAAGTGAAAGCTTGCCTCGCATCACAGAAAGTGCCCCAGTCAAAACACAAAGCTTTAGCTGCCTGTCAACAAGATGAAAACACTATTTGCTGTAATCATAGCTCTCCAGTCTGTCGTCCCATTGCGAGAAAAGAAAAATACCGAAAGAAAATAGACGAATAGGTAAACACACACACACACACACACCACACACACACACACACACACACACACACACACACACACACACACACACGCACGCACGCACGCACACACACATACACACACACACACACACACACACACACACACACACACACACACACACACACACACACACACATATACATCCATACATACACACTGATACCCACACAGCCTGATGGCCGACAAAAAAAAGTGGCCTACCTGAACAGTGAACCCACATCTCCTGTGTAACAACTCTTACACGCCAATGGAAGGATATCAAATCTGTACATTCACGACTTACTGTTTTGTTGAATCTGTGAAGTAATTGTGGAAAACAAAGGATCTGTTCGTCGATCTGACTGATGAAGCAGGCATGCTGGTCCTGCTCGCCTGGCGTGGGATTTAATGGAGGATGCAAGACCATTGTTATTATTATTGTTGTTTAAACCCAGTCACCTGGTCACAACAGGAAAGCTGGAGGGAAAGAGAGCACCAGTTAGACCCAGGGAGAAAATATTGGACGGACTTGCATAGTGGCTGAGGACAGAGTGGGTGGAAGATGTGCTTGCGGCAGCAAGGGACAGATACATAAGGAGGGCTATGATCGCCAACGCCATGCGGCAGGGCACTTGATGATGATGATGATGAAACCAAGTCGAATGTGAAGAGCCATATCAGGGCTATAACCTGTATCTTAACACACACAACACTTCAACAGGAAAAAAAAGGAAAAGAAAATTAGTAAAGTACAAAATCTCAATGCATTTGCGCACATAATCTGAGGAGATGCCCCTGGCGTTGACCACTCCGAACAATAAGGGATTCAAATAAAGTACCTGAATACAAATCTAAACATAACTAAGGACACTAAAACATAGAAAACCAGGCCTAAATTACCTAAAATTGCTCCGCATGTCTCGTTTTCCTAGAGCCAAAAATGCACGTATTAGATATAACCAATTATCAATCAATGTTGGACGGACTTGCATGGTGGCTGAGGACAGAGAGGGTGGAAGATGTGCTTGCGGCAGCAAGGGACAAATACAATTCAACAGGAATAAAAAGGAAAAGAAAATTAAGTAAGTACAAATATCAATGCATTTGCGCACAAAATCTAAGGAGATGTAATATATTCGGGAGGAAACCCACATGAAAGAGGAGTAGGCATCGTAATGGACAAGGACAAATCAAAAGCAGTTAGGGGATATTGGGCTGTGTCCGACAGAGTCTTGCTGGTCAAATTGGGAGGCAGGCCATTTGATATCAACATCATTCAGGTGTTTGCACCAACATCTGCAAGTACTCAGGAAGACAGCGACAACTTCTACGAAGTATTAGAGATGGCCAAGGTCCAATGGAAATCACAAGAAATTACTGTAATAATGGGAGATTTTAATGCTAAAATGGGACAGGATAGGGTGGAGGATATAGTTGGACCTCATGGCCTTAATACACAGAATGAAAGGGGAGGGAAACTTGTAGAATGGGCACAGATGAATGAGTTCATAGAAGGAAACACCTGGTTTGAGCAGCCTAATAGAAGAAAATGGACTTGGATGAGTCAAAAATCAGATTGACTACATCCTGATTAATAAAAGATTTAGAAATTCTTTACTGTCAGCAAAAACACTACCAGGCGCAGACTGCAACAGTGACCACAATCATGTGGTGGGAAGGTTTTGGCTGAAATTACAGAAAAGGAAACAGACCAAAAGCAACATCAAACCAAATGTTGGACTCTTAAAGACAGATGAAGTGATACGTAAAAATGTTTAAAGTACATGTTCAAAACAAATTCAGTACCCTGAAAGACGTTGATGACAGTGAGGAACAATGGACAAAGTTGAGAAATTCGAAAAATGAAGCTTGTGAAGAAATCACTGAGGTAGATAGAAAATCAAAAAAACAAAACAAACAAAAAACCGGATGACAAAAGAAATTCTAGGCTTGATGGAAGAATGGATGAAGGCAAAGTGAAGCTAAGGAAGCTTGGCTGAAAACAAAACGCAAAGAAATAGAAGACCGACACAAAACGGATCCTCAGGTATGTACAGACGAACTGAAGAAATTGTCCACAGAAAAAATACATGCGCATCAACTGGTTGCTTAAAATCAAAAGATGGTAGGCTTGTCATGGAAAAAGACAAAATATTAGACAGATGGGGAGGGTACATTAAAGACCGTTTTGAAGATGACAGAAACGAAGAACACATTATAAGAAAGAACTTTGAAGGACCACCCATAATGAAAGATGAAGTTAGAGCAGCACTGAAAAAGATTAAACCAGGAAGGGCCCCAGGACCAGACAACATTAACAGAGATGACTGAAGCCCTGGAGGAATTTGGTATTGAAAAAATAACAGTCCTACAAAATAAAATGTCAAAATCAAATTTCATGTTTTGTCAGATGCGTTGTGTAAGAAGGGGACTGTCTAAAAGACCCCGAGACATGACGTAATCAGAGACACCACGATCATACAACTGGAGGAAACAGCACCAGTCCATGATCATATATATCAGTGGAGAATTAGGTGGGTCACCCAGCGTAGAAGACCCCGCATTGCGGCAGGATCACTTTGGAGCTACACAAAACACAGAGATAAACAGGTAAATGAACGAACTCGATAAATCATTTAAGTAGATATAGCTGACTGGTCACTTCCTCATAATGATCACAACCAACATTTGTTATCTGCAAAGAACGGATCTTTTGTATGGCTTAACAATCTTCTGGTCTTAACAAAATAACAAACAAAACAATTCTCTGAAAACGGTTCATTTTGACCCAATTCCCAGCCACAATTTCATTGCAGATAATGACCAATTTACTCAGCAATAAGCACAAAATTATGCACAATTACTGACAAATTTGAGTGCACATTTCTGATGTGTTTCACATCTCTCACTGACATATATACACTTTTTCTGTTTTATTTCTCTCTCTCTCTCTCTCCTCTCTCTCTCTCTCTCCTCTCTTCTCTCTCTCTCTCTCTCTCTCTCTCTCTCTGAAAATTACCCTGTTAAGGGAAGTTCAAGACACTGGAGAAAATGACATGTGCTTCCAGGGCTGGTCTTGCATCCCCCCCCCCCCTCCTCACCCCTTCGTGGGGATGCCGGGGGCTCTTTCAGTATAAATAGTATTACAATTTTCTAAAATTGTGTGCTGGAAATTTCCTCTTTTTCTGTCACTGTCTTTGTTTTTGCCTCGCTCCCTTGCTTTCCGTCATTTTCTGCCTTGTTGATCCATTTACCTGTATGTGTTCGATAAAATCTTACGGATTTTTCTCTTAGGATTTATAACTCATCATCATCATCATCAGGTGCCTTGCCACATAGTGTTGGCGATCATGGCCTTCCATCTGTCTCTATCTCTTGTTGCCTCAAGCACCCTTCCACTCTCTTTGTCCGTCTAATATCTTCACCCTGGTCTACCTGGTGCTCTCTATCCCTCCAGCTTTCCCTTTGTGACCAGGTGCTCCAATTCCCCTTTCCCCATGAAATATCCTTTAAATGTTGCCTGTCTTTTCCTAATTTTCCTTATGAATAATCTTCTTGTGTCTGCCTCCATCAAGATTGTCTCGTTTGTTTTCTCTGCTGTCTATGGAACTCTCAACATTCTACTTAGAAACCACATCTCGGCTGCATCAATCTTGTTCTGGCTTTGCTTGTTGACTGTCCACGGCTCACAACCGTATAGCAGTATTGGTTCTATATAACATTCAAGAACTCTCTTCCTGATGTTAATTGATAGGCATTTGTTGGTAAGAATGCTTTTTAATCTTCTTGAATATTGTTTTGGCTTGGCCGATTCTGCTGGCTATTTCTGATGTGCATCTGCCGTCTGGTCAAATGATCGTTCCCAGATATTTAAACTTATCAACCTGTGTCAAGGTTGTGCCGTTTGCTGTTATTTTGCATGAGGGGATTTCATGTTTTTTACTGATCACCATGACTTCAGTCTTCCTGCTGTTTAGTTCCAACCCCTTACCTTTGCTTTCTATTTCTAGTATATTCACAAGGTTTTGTAGGTCCCTTTCATTTTCTGCAATTAGCACGGTGTCATCTGCGTATCGAATGTTGTTTATCATTTTTCCTCCAATCTTTAATCCAGGGTCTTCCTTTAGGTTTCTGCTGATGTTTTCGCTGTAAAGTAAAAACAGATCTGGTGACAAAACACAACCCTGTCTGACTCCTCTTTTGATGTTTTGTAAAGAGCTTATATCGTTTTCTATTCTCATTGCAGCTGTTTGTTCCCAATACATCTTTCTGATTATTCGTAGATCTTTTCCATCAATATTGAGTCTTTCTAGTTGGTTGATCAATTCTTCATGTCTTACCCGATCGATAGCCTTGGTATAATCAATAAAGCATAAATGTAACCTCCCATCACGAAATCAGTCTTAACTCGCAGTCAGTCGAACAGCACTAGGAGCTGAAAAGGTAACTGAGGGTCTATCTGGGTCGTTTGACTTTTTCTCAAAATTGATTTCTGTAGACTATAATCTATCCCCCACAAAAAAAAATTTTCTTCAAAAAATATTACTAATCAATTTAAATCGGTATTTCAATGCGCTGATCGCAGCAGAAAGAACGCAATTTCCTACCAAAAGTACCTATTTTTGTCTCTTATTATGAACCGTAACTTGTACCGTACCCGCACATGTAATATACTGATGGAAAGCTCTTTGGTGCACCTTTCAGATAATTACAGCAAAAATTAGAAACAAACTTGGTCAAAGCCACTAAATAAAGAAATCTAAGGAAAATGTGTAGGAGAGCACACAAAAACTTTAGAGGCCGTTTTCTCAAATGGCCTTCATGCAACTTAATGACTTTAAACATACATAACTTCTACATTCAGATTTTCAGTTCTGAAAAGCACTGTGACCTTGACGAAGTTCCAGAGAAATGAAGCTTCACGTGAAGCGGCGAAGACAATGGTGGAGGTGGGGCTGGTACATACAGATGGGGGATGGGTGAGGACAGATGATGGTGGTACAGGTGAGGGAAAGGTAAGGATAGATGAGGACTGTACATATATCATCATCATCATCATCATCATCAAGTGCCCTGCCGCTTGACGTTGGCGATCATGGCCCTCCATCTGCATCTATCCCATGTCGCCGCAAGCACATCTTCCACCCTCTCTGTCTGCAGCCACCTGGCAAGTCCGTCGAATATTTTCTCCCTGGGCCTACCTGGTGTTCTCTTTCCCTCCTGCTTTCCCGTTGTGACCAGGTGATCTAATTCCCCTTTCCTCATAAAATGGCCCATGAACGTTGCTTGTCCCCCCCCCCCCCCAAATCTTCCTTATGAATGACCTTCTAGTGTCTGCCTCCATCAAGACTGTCTCGTTTGCTTTCTTTGCTGTCCATGCAATTCTCAACATTCTTCTTAGAAACCACATCTTGGCTGCCAATCTTGTTCTGAATTTGCGTGTTGACTGTCCACGCCTCACAACCGTATAATACTATCGGTTCTATATAACATTCAAGAACTCTCTTCCTGATGTTAACTGACAGGCATTTGTTGGTAACAATGCTTTTCATCTGCTGTTTTGGCTTGGCTGATACTGCTGGCTATTTCTGACATACAGGTGGGTAAGATAGTGTCGCAACAATGAAAAAACATAATCTAAATATTCTGAGACGTTCCTGAGAAAGTGCTGTTCACGCTGCTGAAATAAACACACAACCAATCAACCGTCTAAAAGCACATATATGAATAGATGTTAAAAGAAATAACGAACGAACAACCAATCAACCAACCAACCAAACAAACAACCAAAAAAAAAAAAAAGAACACATACACACACACACACACACACACACACACACACACACACACACCACACACACACACACACTCACACACACACACACACACACACACACACACACACACACACACACACACACCACACACACACACAACACACACACACACACACACACAAATCCCACCCATCTTGGCTAGTTCTCTGGCCCATGTGATCATAACATCAATGCCATGACTTCCAAACTTACGTACTCACGAAAACTCAACAATCCACATCTTTGACCCAGAGTTTACAAAGATCCCTGTTTGTCCCAGACACACACAGACATCTAATATCACACATATTGAAAAGACGTTAAATCAAAGAACGAACGAACGAACACACACAGACATACCTTCCTTTCTAATCAATATGAAGTAACGTTCCTTTAAAAACAATATAGAGACATTGATAAATGGGTGACGTTATGCTATGGCGACCTACATTCCCTACGAGGATTGGATCTGCATTATATGGAGAAAGACTCCATGACAACGAGATTTATCGACTACAGTCCTGTCCCTTTCATGGCCTATAACTCTACTCTTCTGTATCAGTGTGATCAGTAACCTCCCTTGCAAGATGGCTTATTATTTAACAGTTGTTTGATTTTGTAGGGTTTTAATGGGCGCATTGTTTCAAATCTCACAATTCACATACTTTTCTGTTTTCATTGCAGAACGGATTTTTTTTATTGATTTTTGTCTGTTTTGGTGCGCTCTGCTCTGTTCTGTTTTGCTTAGATTCTTTTCTTCTTTTTTTTTTGAGTAAACAATGTTTTAGTGGGAACAATCATATCGAAGTCAATGTAGAACGAGGAAAGAGAAGGGGTGAGGTGGGTGGGTAGTAGAGACAACAAAGTCCACAGACCATTGTGTCAAATGTTAAACACATCTGTTAAAAATGTCAACAAACGTCTCTGTCATATTAAGTGTCTTTGAGACCGAAGAAAACTCATGTCTGTGAAGGTCGAATGCCTCTATCCCGTAGTGTCTGGAAATGCCGCAAAAATGAAAATTAGGGGTGTAGGAGACCAGGCTGGGTTCAATAACAAGAGAGGACAATAGATATAATACTGTGTGCAGATACAAATCGAAGTGTTTAACTGTGAGGTTGACCTACATGTATACAAAACCTGAAAACAGGTTGTCATGCTTTGTTTTATTTTTGATTATCTCATTGTGTGTGTGTGTGTGTGTGTGTGTGTGTGTGTGTGTGTGTGTGTGTGTGTGTGTGTGTGTGTGTTGTGTGTGTGTGTGTGGTGTGTGTGTGTATTAGTGTTAGTGTTAATGTTAGTGGGTGCGTGTGTTAGTGTTAGTGTTAATATGTGTGTTGTTGTGTGTGTGTGTGTGTGTTGTGTGTGTTAGGTGTGTGTGTGTGTGTTAGTGTAAGTGTTATGTGTGTGTGTGTGTGTGTGTGTGTGTGTGTGTGTGTGTGTGTGTGTGTGTGTGTGTTGTGTGTGTGGTTTGTGTGTGTTGTGTGTGTGTGAGTGTAGTGTGTCATGTGTGTGTGTGTGTTGGTGTGTGTTGTGTGTGTGGTGTATAGTGTTAACGTTGTTTATGTTGTGTTTGTTGTGTGTGTGTGTGTGTGTGTGTGTGTGTGTGTGTGTGTGTGTGTGTGTGTGTTAGTTGTTAGTGTTAGATGTTGTGTGGTGTGGTGTGTGGTTGTGTTATGTGTTAATTGTGTGTTGTGTGTGCTGTGTGTGTGTGTGTGTGTGTTTGTGATGTGTTGTGTGTAGTGTGTGTGTGGTGTTGTGTGTGTGTTTGTGTTGTGTTTTTGATTTGGTGTGGGTTATTAAGTGTTTAGTGTGTGTGTGTGTGTGTGTTGTGTGTGTGTGTGTGTGTGTGTGTGTGTGTGTGTGTGTGTGTGTGTGTGTGTGTGTGTGTGTGTGTGTGTGCGTGTGCTGTGAAAATCCGTGCCATCTCAGAGGCTCTGATTCCATGCCACTCATTCTGACTCCACAACAAACTACCAAATCAACATTCTTCAACAACAGCTCCCAAAAACAACCAACACCAAAGACCCCAACTTGAATTCTGGTTCAACGACAGAGCGATTAATGTCTTTAGTGGGGGCGTATCTAATAGTGTCTTAAGTACCTTAGATCAGAGCACTGTTGAATTTCACCGAAGTGACTGGCGGCGGTGCAGGGTCTGCTCTGGTGGTGAGCCTCACAGAAGCTTGAAATCACTGGCTCCCGCGACTTTCTGGATTGCTTTTAAGTTTCAGTTTCTCTAAATAGTATTTCTGTGGCCTGGAATAAATCACACATGCATTGATGTCACTGGTGCCATGTGATTGAGAAGATCCACTGGGACATGGACTGGAAGGATTTGGCTTTGCTTGTGTGGAGGATCTGGAATTACCGTTGTGAGATCAACGTCACAGAAGCCTAGCAGAAGATGGGAAAGAAAAGAGAAAAAGGAATGGTACATTGACTTTTGTTTGCACATATTGCAGGAAGTAGAATTCTACACTAGATTGCATCATTCAGAATAGAAACACGAGCTCAACTCTTGATAACTCAACCAGAAAAAGACACCTTTAACATTTTCTGTATAGAAAGCATTGAGAGAACCTGACTGTATTCCGCTTAACTGCAATGCTGCAAACGAATCTCATATCCTGCTGTTTCTGTCATAAACTCCTCATCAGTTTTCTGATATGCCAGAAATGAAGCACGTTGCTTTGAAGACATCATAACTTAAATTGGGAAAGATGG
>JAPXFY010000031.1:6239570-6244570 GCA_030674185.1 Monoplex corrugatus | reverse complement strand
CCTGCTGTTTCTGTCATAAACTCCTTATCAGTGTTCTGATATGCCAGAAATGAACCACGTTGCTTTGAAGACATCAAAACTTAAATTGGGAAAGATGGATCATCATTCAAATATAATAGATCAAGCCTTTTTACTGACGTAGTCGTATCTATGAGATAAAAGCTGCGAATGAGGAGAGATGTGACAGTATTTAGGTCGTGAGTTCATGTATGTGGCTTGTGTTTGTCCCGCCCACAAATCACAGCCATGTCAACAGATTTCTGATAGATTTTTACCATTGGACAACAGATAAAATACGGAAGGACGAAATGGTGGGGGTGCTGACAGTGACGTTTTAATGGGAGAACATATTTAAAATGGTTTTCATCTTTTCCATTTACCCTTTGCACTTGCTGATGCAAAAAAGGGATATTAAGTTGATGTGATTTCATATCAAATGTACAACCTTTGGTACCATCGTCTTCATCGTCGTCATCATTGTTGCCATCGTCATTAATTACTATCATCATCATCATCCTCATCGTCGTCGTCGTCGTCGTCGTCATCATCATCATCATCATCATCATCATCATCGTCATCATCATCGTCGTCGTCGTATTCATCACCTCTGACAACATCGTCGTTGTCAGGCAAGTACAATTACAGACATCACCATCGTCAGGTTCATCATTCCTCAATAATTTCTATCACAATCATTGTTGTTATCATCGTTGTTTTAGCAGACATCATCATATTTTATCATAAATATCACTATCATCACCACCGCCACCACCATCATCATCACGATCATCACCATCACCATCATCATCACCATCACCATCATCATTCATCTTTTTCATCATGATGTAAGTCATGGTAACTACGACAGCAGACGCTATATTTCCACCGACATGGGACACAAACAAATCAGCAGAAGATTTATGATCGATTGATATTATTGTTCAAAGTGGACGTTCATTCACACGTAAACAACACAAGTAATAATCCGCCACCGTTTCAGAGACGAGCAGTTTCAGTTCAAAACACATTCACTGCTGGGCGCGATCGGTCAATAGACGTATCTTTTAACCAAATCCTCTCTTATCCCAGGCGTCTTTTTACACAAATGTCGCGTAAATGGCAGGCTGTTATTTGGCAGCGGGAAAGAGTTTTACCACGAAAGCAGTTCTCCACAAGTTTTGATTAAATACGTAGATTGACAGAGAACTGGAGCATTGGGAAATGGTGGAATCAACGTGTGAGCAGCTTAACAAGAAAGGGTTAAGGCTTAGTATCCAGTGTGGCAGAGCTGGTCTTTTTTCAGCACCTTGGCATTTAGTGGTTAATATAGTGTTAACCCTTTACCACCGTGGTTAGGGATGCTGGTGAAGTTAAGGAGTTCAATACGGAAATGAATGACGTACGTATCATGGAGACAACATCAGACTCTCTATTTATCACAGCACGTGTACAAGTCAAGACATTGTGTGAGAGAAAGAGTAGTAGAGAGAGATGCAGAGAGAGAGAGAGAGAGAGAGTGAGAGAGAGAGAGAGAGAAAGAGAGAGAGAGAGACAGGAAGAGAGAGAGAGAGACAGACAGACAGAGACAGAGACAGAGAGACAAAGAGAGACAGAGACAGATACAGAGAGAGAAAGAAAGAAAGAGAGAGAGAGACAGAGACAGAGATAAAGACACCAAGAGAGACAGAGACAGAGACAGAGTGAGAAAGAGAGACAGATACAGAGAGAGAAAGAAAGAAAGAGACAGAGACAGAGACAGAGATAAAGACAAAGAGAGAGACAGAGAGAGAGAGACAGAGTGAGGGAGAGAGACAGAGACAAACAGGCAGAGACAGACAGACAGACTGGGATAGAGACAGAGACAGAGAGGCAAAGGCAGACAGACAGACAGACAGACAGACAGGGATAGAGACAGAGACGGACACACACAGAGAGAAACTGTTACAGGCATGCACATGCATAAGCGCATACACACAGAGACTCGAAGACATGTACACACAAACATACTGACTGAAAGACAAACATTGCATGAAGTGGCAGACCTAGAACCATTTACACATACAGCACAACACACACACACACACATACACACACACACATACACACACACACATACAAACGCACACACACATACATACATACACACACACATACACACACAACACACGCACACACACACATACAAACGCACACACACACACACACATACATACACGCACACATACACACACGTACACACCCACACACAAACATACACACACACACATACACACACACAAACACGCACACACACATACACACGCACACACACATACACACATACAAGCGCACACACACACACACAACATACACACACACACACGCACACACACATACACACACACACATACACATACACATACACGCGCGCGTCTTTGCACACAAAGAGAGAGAAAAAAAGAAGAGAGAGAGAGAGAGAGAGAGAGAGAGAGAGAGAGAGAGAGAGAGAGAAAGAGAAGGGGAGAGACACACACGAATATATATGTAGATATATATACAGTATATACATATATACATAATTGTATATATGTATATAAACACAGACACACACGCACACACACACACACACAAACACACACACACACATACACACACACACACACACACACACACACACACGTACCTCCCCTTCTAATCGATATGAAGTAACCTTCCTTTAAAAAGTAAGAGACATTGATAAATATGTGGCGCTATGCTATGGCGACCTACATTCCCTACGAGGATTGGATCTGCATTATATGGAGAAAGACTCCATGACAACGAGATTTATCGACTTCAGTCCTATCCCTTTCATGGCCTATAACTCTTCTGTATCAGTTTGATCAGTAACCTCCCTTGCAAGATGGCTTATTATTTAACATTTGTTTGATTTGTAGGGTTTTAATGGGCGCATTGTTTCAAATCTCACAATTCACATACTTTTCTGTTTTCATTGCAGAACGGATTTTTTTTTCATTGATTTTTGTCTGTTTGGTGCGCTCTGCTCTGTTCTGTTTTGCTTAGATTCTTTTCTTCTTTTTTTTGGAGTAAACAATGTTTTAGTGGGAACAATCATATCAAAGTCAACGTAGAACGAGGAAAGAAAAGGGGTGAGGTGGGTGGGTAGTTGAGACAACAAAGTCCACAGACCATTGTGTCAAATGTTAAACACATCTGTTGTAAACGTCAACAAACGTCTCTGTCATATTCAGTGCCTTTGAGACCGAAGAAAACTCATGTCTGTGAATGTCGAACGCCTCTATCCCGTAGTGTCTGGAAATGCCGCAAAAATGAAAATTGGGGGTGCAGGAGACCAGGCTGGGTTCAATAACAAGAGATAACAATAGATATAATACTGTGTGCAGGTACAAATCGAAGTGTTTAACTGTGAGGTTGACCTACATGTATACAAAACTGAAAGGATACCCACAGGTTGTCATGCTTTGTTTTATTTTTGATTATTTCATTGTGTGTTTGTGTGAGTGTGAGTGTGTGTGTGTGTGTGTGTGTGTGTATTAGTGTTAGTGTTAATGTTAGTGGGTGTGTGTGTTAGTGTTAGTGTTAATATGTGTGTTTTGTGTGTGTGTGTGTGTGTGTTAGAGTGTGTGTGTGTGTGTGTGTGTGTGTGTGTGTGTGTGTGTGTGTGTGTGTGTGTGTGTGTGTGAGTGTGTTCGTTCTTTGATTTAACGTCTTTTCACTATGAGTGATATTAGACGGAAAAAAAAAAAAAAAAAAAGAAAAGTATGTGAGATGAGAGATGGGTTGGTTGGTTTTGGGGCATAGAGGAGACATAGTTATAGACATAAGTAGGTGGGAAATAGAAAAATGGAACAATAACTTAACACTAACATTTAACATCAACAATGTGTATGGAAAATTTAACTCTAAAGTACAAACTTCATAAACTTAAAGTAATGCATTAACAGGACTGTGAACCAACGATTCTGAAATTTTAACTGACAAAAATTGATCGGAAGTTACTTCTTTAAAATGAGTTTCAGAATAATTTTCTTGTGTAAACATTTTTGGTAAAAAAGAACGTAGCATTTTGCAGTAAAATAGACAGTGAAACAGTGTGAATTGTTCGCCGCAAATACACTTGACATTTTTACAGTATTTTGTTTTCAATGCGTTTAGCTGAATACGAAAATGAACAGCAACAATCGTTCTCAAATGATATATGGAAGAAAACTGCAATTTTTTACACACATTTTGAAATGAAAGTTTTATTTGTTGTGACACAAACTTTTCATGGAAATGTTCATGAAAACGAATCCATGAGGCTGATTCTAGCAAGTTGCAAGCTTCTTTTACGGAAGTATTAATACGTAATTCTGTAGTATTATCAGAATTGTGTGCACCTTGCTTAGCTGCTCTGTCAACTACTTCGTTGCCGTGAAGACCAACGTGAGAAGGCACCCAGCATAAACTGAGATCTGTACCTTTTATCCTTAAACGATGTATAAGATGATTTGCCTCAGTAATTATATCAGGTCTTGTGTCTGTATCAAAAGACTGCAAGGCATATAATACAGATTTTGAATCAACAAAGAGAACTACTTTGAAAAATACATGTGTAAGGTTTACTAGATAATGCAACGCTTGTAAAATAGCGACTAATTCCGCTGTAAAGATAGATATATTTGCCCCAATGAAAAATGACTTTATTATTTTATATTTTGGGACATAAAATGCTGCTCCAGCACATTTATTTTCTAAGACTGATCCATCGGTAAAAATATGGAGGTGGGTACGGTATTTTTCATCGATATGTTCTCTTGCGCATCATATCGAAATGTTAACGTTTTCATATTTCTTAGCATCTGTATAATCAATATCAAAAGTAGCTTTTAGCATTTCCCATGTAGGGATGGTCGTTGTGGATGGTGTTTCAGCTATTTCATCCAGATTTATGTTAGATTGTTTGACCAGGTCAGATACGTAAGTTGCAACAGTCATTTGTGATGAAATGTTCTTTGCTC
>JAPXFY010000031.1:6232070-6234570 GCA_030674185.1 Monoplex corrugatus | reverse complement strand
GTGTTCATGTGTGTGTTTGTGTGTATGTGTGTGTATGTGCGTGTGCGTGTGCGTGTGCGTGTGTGTGTGTGTGTGTGTGTGTGTGTGTGTGCGTGTGAACATATGTGCCATCTCAGAGGCTTCGATTCCATGCCGTTTATTCTGGTTCCGTAACAAAACACCAAACCAACATTCTTTACCGACAGCTGCCAAAAACTACCGATTGGAAAGATTCCAACTTGAATTCTGGTTCGACTGAATGGTCATTGTCTATAGCAGGGGTTATTGAAAAGTGGCGTAAATACTTTGGATCAGAGCACTGCTGAATTCCACCGAAGTGATAGGCGACAGTGCAGAATCTGCTTTGGAGTGGAGCCTCACAGCAGATTGAAATTGCTGGTTCCCATGACTTCCTGGAGTGTCTTTCAGTTTCAGTTTCTCTGGATAGTATTTCTGTGCCCTGGAATAAATCACACATGCATTGATGTCACTGGTGCCATGTGATTGAGAAGATCCACTGGGACATGGACTGGAAGGATTTGGCTTTGCTTGGTGGAGGATCTGGAATTACCGTTTGTGAGATCAACGTCACAGAAGCCTAGCAGAAGATGGGAAAGAAAAGAGAAAAAGGAATGGTACATTGACGTTTGTTTGCACATATTGCAGGAAGTAGAATTCTACACCAGATTGCATCATTCAGAATAGAAACACGAGCTCAACTCTTGATAACTCAACCAGAAAAAGACACCTTTAACATTTTCTGTATAGAAAGCATTGAGAGAACCTGACTGTATTCCGCTTAACTGCTATGCGGCAAACTAATCTCATATCCTGCTGTTTCTGTCATAAACTCCTCATCAGTATTCTGATATGCCAGAAATGAACCACGTTGCTTTGAAGACATCAAAACTTAAATAGGGAAAGATGGATCATCATTCAAATATAATAGATCAAGCCTCTTTACTGACGTAGTCGTATCTATGAGATAAAAGCTGCGAATGAGGAGAGATGTGACAGTATTGAGGTTGTGTATTCACGCATGTGGCTTGTGTTTGTCCCGCCCACAAATCACAGCCATGTCAACACATTTCTGATAGATTTTTACCATTGGACAACAGATAAAATACGAAAGGACGAAATGGTGAGGGTGCTGACAGTGACGTTTTAATGGGAGAACATATTTAAAATGGTTTTCATCTTTTCCATTTACCCTTTGCATTTGCTGATACAAAAAAAGGATATTAAGTTGATGTGATTTCATATCAAACGTATAACCTTTGATACCATCGTTTTCATCGTCGTCATCGTTGTTGCCATCGTCATTAATTACTATCATCATCATCCTCATCGTCGTCGTCATCGTCATCATCATCATCATCGTCGTCGTCGTCGTCGTCGTCGTAATGACGTCTTCATCACCTCTGACACCATTGTCGTTGTCAGGTAAGTACAATCACAGACACCACCATCGTCGCGTTCATCATTCCTCAATCATTTTTATCACAATCATTATTGTTATCATCGTTGTTTTAGCAGATATCATCATATTTTATCATAGATATCACCACCACCACCACCACCACTGCCACCACCGCCACCACCATCCTCATCACATTCATCAAGAAGAAATTTTCAACATAATCAGATCCATGTCGTTCAAAACCTGCGAACTGGATCCTCTTCCAGGTTCTCTCTACTCCGATTGTCTCCCTACTCTCCTCCCATTCATCACTGACATCATCAACACTTCTTTTCAAACTGGAACTGTCCCAGATTCTTTCAAGTCTGCTATTTTCACCCTCTCCTCAAGAAACACAATTTAGACCCAAATGAACTGAAAAATTACAGGCCTATCTCTAATCTCTCTTTCTTGTCAAACTCCTTGAAAAGGTCGTCCTCAACCAGCTGAACTCTCACCTGTCTGCCAACAATCTCCTCAATCCTTTCCAGTCAGCCTACCACCAGTGCCATAGCACTGAAACTGCCCTACTACACATTCTCAACAATCTCCTCCTTGCAACTGATACTGGCAAAGTCTCTCTCCTCACACTCCTTGATCTGTCTGCAGCCTTCGATACCATTGACCATGGTATTCTCCTTTCTAGACTTCATCATACTTTTGACATCTCTGACATTGCTCTCTCCTTTTTCACTTCGTATTTATCAAACAGAAAACAAACTGTTCTCATCAATGGCACTTACTCTCAACCTGCATACCTGACCTGTGGTGTTCCACAAGGATCTGTCCTTGGCCCTGTTCTTTTCACTCTTTATACCCCCCCCCCCCCTGTCCACCATCATCAACTCCCACTCTATAAAACACCACTTCTATGCTGATGACACCTAACTTCAAGACAGTGACTCACCTGATAATATACAGCGCCTGTTGACTCGCACCACTGAGTGTTACTCGGACATTAAGAACTGGATGACACACAATAGACTTCAGCTTAATGACGACAAGACAGAAGCTATCCTCATTGGCACCCGTCAGAAACTTTTCCAGCTGCCTCCTCTTTCT
>JAPXFY010000031.1:6217070-6224570 GCA_030674185.1 Monoplex corrugatus | reverse complement strand
TGTCTTCGTCGTCGTCTCATCATCATCATCGTCGTCGTCATCGTAGTAATGACTCTTTCATCACCTCTGACAACATCGTCGTTGTCAGGTAAGTACTATCACAGACACCACCATCGTCGCGTTCATCATTCCTCAATCATTTTTATCACAATCATTATTGTTATCATCGTTGTTTTAGCAGACATCATCATATTTTATCATTGATATCAGCACCACCACCACCACCACTGCCACCACTGCCACCACCATCATCATCACATTCATCATCATCATCATCATCATCATCATCACTACCACCACCATCACAACTACCACTACCACTACCACCACCACCACCACTACCACCACTACCACCACCACCACCACCACCATCACCGCCATCACCACCATCATCATCATCACCACCACCATCATCATCACCATCATATCATCATTCATCTTTGTCATCATGATGTAAGTCATGGTAACTACTACCACAGACGCTATATTTCCACCGACATGGGACACAAACAAATCAGCAGAAGATTTATGATCGATTGATATTATTGTTCAAAGTGGACGTTCATTCACACGTAAACAACACAAGCAATAATCCGCCACCGTTTCAGAGACGAGCAGTTTCAGTTCAAAACACATTCACTGCTGGGCGCGATGGTCAATAGACGTATCTTTTAACCAAATCCTCTCTTATCCCAGGCGTCTTTTTACACAAATGTCGCGTAAATGGCAGGCTGTTATTTGGCACGGGAAAGAGTTTTACCACGAAAGCAGTTCTCCACAAGTTTTGATTAAATACGTAAGATTGACAGAGAACTGGAGCATTGGGAAATGGTGGAATCAACGTGTGAGCAGCTTATCAAGAAAGGGTTAAGGCTTAGTATCCAGTGTGGCAGAGCTGGTCTTTTTTCAGCACCTTGGCATTTAGTGGTTAATATAGCGTTAACCCTTTACCACCGTGGTTAGGGATGCTGGTGAAGTTAAGGAGTTCAATACGGAAATGAATGACGTACGTATCATGGAGACAACATCAGACTCTCCATTTATCACAGCACGTGTACAAGTCAAGAAATGTGTGAGAGAAAGAGTAGTAGAGAGAGATGCAGAGAGAGAGAGAGAGTGAGAGAGAGAAAACAGACAGACAGAGAGAGACAGAGAGAGAGGGGGAAGGAGGGAGAGCGAAGGAGAAGACAGAGAGAGAGACAGAGAGAAGAGAAGAGAGAGACAGAGAGAGGGAGAAAGAGAGGGAGAGAGACAGAGATAGGGACAGACAGACAGACAGAGACAGAGAGAGAGAGACAGAGACAGACAGACAAACAGAGACAGAGAAAGAGAGAAAGAGAGAGAGGGAGAAAGAGAGGGAAGAGAGAGAGAGAGAGAGAGAAGAAGACAGACAGACAGACAGAGACAGAGAAGACTCACAGACAGACAAAGCAAGTGAGCGAACAAGAGAGAGAGAGAGACAGAGACAGAGACAGAGAGACAGAGAGACAGAGTAAGAGAGCATGAGAGAGACAAAGACAGAGAGACCACAGAGAGAGAGGGAGAGGGGGAGAGGGAGAGAGAGGAGGGAGAGAGAGAAAGAGAGAGAGAGGGACAGAGACAGAAAGACAGAGAGAAGAGACAGAGACAGAGAAGGAGAGATAGAGATTATGACAGAGACAGAGACAGAGACAGAGACAGACAGACAGACAAACAGACAGACAGACAGACAGATGACAGACAGACAGAGACAGATACACAGGAAGAGGCTGTTCTGCTTTTGGTGGTAGTATATTTTGTTTTAAGGTGCTGCTACGTGTATATACACAAGCATCGTTTTGTCCATAAGCTGCATGTCTATATTTCATATCTTTTTCCTTCCTTATAAAACTTAATAATAAAATGTATTTGTGCTGCTTTATATTGTATCCATATTGACTAAGGCATGCACATGCATAATACACTCATACACACAGAAACTCGAAGACATATAAGCACAAACATACTGACTGACAGACAAACAATGCACAACCGGGAAACCTACAATTGTTTCCGTAACACACACACACACACACACACACACACACACAACACACACACACAAAAGAAGAAGAGAGAGAGAGAGAGAGAGAGAAGACAGACAGAGCAGACAGAAGACAGAGAGAGAGAGAGAGAGGAGAGAAGAGAGAGAGAGAGAGAGAGAGAGAGAGAGAGAGAGAGAGAGAGGGAGAGAGAGCGAGCGAGCGAGAAACGCGCGCGATATACAGATATAGATTGATACATATCATTATCATCATCAGGTGCCCTGCTGCATGACGTTGGCGACCATGGACTTCCATCCATCTCTATCTCTCGTTGCCCCTAGCATCTCCCCACCCTCCTCATCCTCAGCCACTCTGCAAGTCCGTCCAACATTCTCTCCCTGGGTCTACCTGGTGCTCTTTTTCCCTCCAGGTTTCCCGTTTGACCAGGTAGCTCCAAATCCTCCTTCCTCATAAAATGGCCTATAAATGTTGCCAGTCTTTTCCTAATCTTCCTTATGAGTGATCTACTTGTATCTGCCTCCATCAAGACTGTCTCGTTTGTTTTCTTTGCTGTCCATGGAACTCTCAACATTCTTCTTAGAAACCACATCTCGGCTGCCTCAATCTTGCTCTGGCTTTGCTTGCTGACTGTCCACGCCTCGCATCCGTACGACAGTATTGGTTCTTTATAACATTCAAGGACTCTCTTTCTGATGTTAATTGACAGGCATTTGTTGGTAAGAATGCTTGTCATCTTCTTGAATGTTGTTTTGGCTTGGCCGATTCTGCCAGCTATTTCCGATGTGCATCTGCCGTCTGATGAAATGACCGTTCCCAGGTATTTGAACTTATTAACCTGTGTCAAGGTTGTGCTATTTGCTGTTATTTTGCATGAGGGGATTTCATATTTATTTTACTGATTACCATGACTTCAGTCTTCCTGCTGTTTAGTTCCAACCCCTTACCTTTGCTTTCTATTTCTAGTATATTCACAGGTTTTGTAGGTCCCTTTCTTTTCTGCAATTAGCACGGTGTCATCTGGTATCGAATGTTGTTTATCATTTTCCCTCCAACTTTAATCCAGGGTCTTCTAGGTTTCTCATGATGTTTTCGCTGTATAAGTAAAACAGATCTGGTGACAAAACACAACCCTGTCTGATCCTCTTTTGATGTTTTGAAAAGAGCTTATATTGTTTTCTATTCTCATTGCAGCTGTTTGTACCCAGTACATATTCCTGATTATTCGTAGATCTTTTCCATCAACATTGAGTCTTTCTAGTTGGTTGATCAATTTTTCATGTCGTACCCGATCGAAAGCCTTGGTATAGTCAACAAAGCATAAATACAAATCCTTATTCATCTCAATTGACCTCTCTATGATAGTTCTTAGGATGTATATGGCATTAATAGTTCCTTTCCCTTCCACAAATCCACACTGTTCTTCTGCTATTTCTTTTTGATTCTATTCCTTGTCCTCATCATGATTATTCTTAACAGGATTTTTGTTACATGACTCATCAAACTGTTGTGCGATGGAGTTCGCATTCTATAGCCCCTGTCTTCTTTGGAAGTGCAATGAAAATTGATTTTGACATATCTTTGGGAATTTTTCCAGTGTCATAAATTTCATTTAGGAGTACTGTTATTTTTTCTATGCCAAATTCCTCCAGGGCTTCAATCATCTCTGTAGTAATGTTGTCTGGTCCTGGGGCTTTTCCTGGTTTCATCTTTTTCAGTGCTGCTCTAACTTCATCTTTCATTATGGGTGGTCCTTCAAAGTTCTTTTTTATAATATGTTCTTCGTGTCTGTCATCCTCAAAAAGGTCTTTAATGTATCTCCCCATCTGTCCAGTATTTTGTCTTTTTCCATGATAAGTGTGCCATATTTCGATTTTAAGCAACCAGTTGAAGTGCATGTATTTTTCCCGTGGACAATTTCTTCAATTCGTCTGTACATATCCTGAGGATCTATTTTGTGTCGGTCTTCAATTTCTTTGCATTTTGTTATTGAGATATACATATACACACACACACATATATATATATATATATATATATATATTATATATATATATATATATATATAATATTTATTAATGTATATTATAATAACATATACAAACACACACACAGACATAAACACACGCAACACACGCAAACACACACACACACACACACACACACACACACACACTCACACACACAACACACACACACACACACACACAGACACACACACACACACACACACACACACACACACATACACACACACAACACACTATACACACACACACACACACACACACACGCACAACACACACACACACACACACACACACACACACACACAACCACACTCAAAACACACAACGCACACACACATAATCCTGGTGATAAAACAGACGGAGTGGTCAACGCCATGTATATCTGAGATTGCGTGCGCGAAGCATTGATGTTGTACCAATTTTCTTTCAGACTTTATCTTATAATCTTCTGAGGTGTTGTGTACTTTCTGAGATAGTTACAGCCCTGAATATGGCTATGTGCATTCGACTGGGCTTTAAGCAACAATAACAATAACACGCCGCGCGCAGCACACACACACCACACACACACAACACACACACACACCACACATAAACACACACACAACACACACACATAAACACACACAGCACACACACACACGACACACACACACACACAAAACACATCACACACACACACTAACACATACACAGCAAAGCACAAACAGAAGAACACAGTCACACACACACACACACACATACATAAAATCAAATATACACCACACACAAACTATACAATCAGACATAACGAACACGAATCACACACACAGTACATAAAATCACCACAACATCACACACCATACACATACACACACACCATACACACACACACACACAACACACACAACAACACACACACAACACACACACACACAACATACACCACACCACCACATACACACACATACATACACACACACACACACAACACACACATACACACCACACAACCACACACACACACACACACACACACACACACCACACACACACACACACACACACACACACACACCACACACATAGCAGAGAATACACTATGATTTCAGAGTTACGCTTTATTCCAGAAGTAATCATGGCACCAGGCAGTTCCATATGCCAAATCAACCAACAGTTATCAGGCAGACAACATAAGTCTGTGCAAAACCCTACTCGATAGCCAGGTCTCACAGTGGGGAAGGGGGAGATAGGACCTCGAAAATGATTAAAACTCTTTTCCTGCCATGGTCGCAATCAAGCGACTTCCCGTACGACCGCCATGGTCGCACTTGTGCGACTTGCAGGGGTCATGCTAAACTATAACTTTCACGCGGGTACAAAGCTTCTGTCAGCTCCATGGTGAATGCAGGCGACTGTGCTAGTTTTAAACTTTACCCAGTGAACTAGTTTTTCTGCAGTAAGGCCGAAGTGTGGCTTTGTTAACTGTCGGAATTACGTCACGTTTTCTCCGAAGCGTTTTCTCCAAAATGGCTGCAAATCGACACGCACTGTCTACCGCTCCGAGTAGAATAAGCAGACAGCTGACTTTGTGTGTAGATTTTCCATTGCTTTTCCTCATTGTATATAAGATATCTGGCGACACAACTCACGAAATAAGATCAGTATACAACTAATTAACCGTATGAAAAAAAACAGTTTATCTTTATGATAAGATTATCTGTGGAATAATCAATCAAGCACATAAACATAAGCAAGCATTCATATACAAATACAACATATGCCCTTTACACAGCAAAAAAAAAAAAAAAAAAGAGTATGTAAAAATCTTTAATAGTCTTTGAGATATAAGCCTTTAAAATTTGCATACTGCGCTGCAAAATTGGCTGCCAAAATATACTTGGCACTGAAGAGTGCCGTTTCTGGGGAAACTTGGCGGTGAAAGAGTTGATTAAACCATTAAGATGATTGACTAAGTAACATAACTCTTGAGAGTCACGGAGTTATCTCCCATGTAGAATTTCTCAAATCCAACACAGTTTGCGCTACCCATTCAGCTAGCATAGACGCAGCCACCAGGCACAGAATTGCAAGCTCAGAACATTCCTTTTTTGTGTACTTTCTGAAAATGTTGGATTTGAGAAATTCTACATGAGAGATAACTCCGTGACCCTCAAGAGTTATGTTACTTAGTTCCTATTTAAGATTCTCCCTGCTTCCCTCTTATTTCCTTTGGTATTAAGATGATTTGGCACAACAACCAGATTGATTAGAGCATTAAGATGAATGGTGAATTAACCAGCATGATTAGAGCATTAATAGGAGCAGCGAAATAACCAGAACGATTAGAGTATTAAGATAAGTGGCAAAATAGCCTAAAACGATTAAAACATGAAGATGGATGGCAAAATGACCAGAATAATTGGTGTACTAAGATGAGTGGCAAAATAACCAGAATGATTACAGCATTAAGATGAGTGGCGAAATAACCAGAATGATTACAGCATTAACACATTCCGTACCGCGTCACGAGATCCTCGTGACTGAGCTTTCTCTCCCCGCAGACCGCGTCACGAGGATTTCGTGCCCTGAACCGTTGTTTTAGTTTCGAGTATATAAATAGAAAATGACCGCATCACTGACGTGAATCCTTTTCCGGCAAAGGGAGTATACTCTTGTCATTTCCTTTCTTTGTTAACACGACGTTTGAAGCGGCAAAAATGGCCAAAAAAAAAAAAAAAAAACAGGCGTAATTTGAGTGTTTCTGAAGTCTCTGTCCTAACATCATTTGGTCAATAGTCAGTACAGTAACCTATTTTCTTGGTAGGAAAAGGGTTAAGATGAGCAATGAAATAGCCAGATTGATAAGAACATTAAGATGAGCAGTGAAATAACCAGATTGATAAGAACATTAAAATAAGCAGAAAAATGATGAGAACATTAAGATGAAAAGCGAAATAACCAGAACGATAAGAACATTAAAATAAGCAGTAAAAATGATGAGAACATTAAGATGAGAAGCGAAATAACCAGAGTCAGAAAACCATTTAGATGACCAGTGAACAAACCAATTTTTATCTTGCAATGTAGAATTGAACTCAAGTCGTGAGATCCCGGGTCTAACGCTAAATCAACAGAGCTAGCCAAGCTTGTGTACAATTCACTATAAAGTCAAAATAATAACAAGAGACGCCAGTTAAACCAGGGACGTTTTTGGAACTGAAACAGCATTACCATTACAGGCTCCAGTTGCTTAATGCCGTCATTTCAGTGAATAGACATCTTATTGCTACCCCCACCCCCACCCCACCCCCACCCCCCTGTCTGAAACGGAGCGTCCACTTACACAAACGTCACGTAAATGGCAGGGGCTTTTTATTCACACAGGGAGAGAGCATTATCGACAAAACATTTCTCCCGCAGCTTTCGATCAGATGAGGGGGTAAAGTGATGGAGAATTTAGAGAGCCG
>JAPXFY010000031.1:6172070-6179570 GCA_030674185.1 Monoplex corrugatus | reverse complement strand
ATGATGCTGGTTGGCAGGCTGCTCTAGGTACCGATGATGCTGGTTGGTAGGCTGCTCTAGGTACCGATGATGCTGGTTGGCAGGCTGCTCTAGGTACCGATGATGCTGGTTGGTAGGCTGCTCTAGGTACCGATGATGCTGGTTGGCAGGCTGCTCTAGGTACCGATGATGCTGGTTGGTAGGCTGCTCTAGGTACCGATGATGCTGGTTGGTAGGCTGCTCTAGGTACCGATGATGCTGGTTGGTAGGCTGCTCTAGGTACCGATGATGCTGGTTGGTAGGCTGCTCTAGGTACAGATGATGCTGGTTGGCAGGCTGCTCTAGGTACAGATGATGCTGGTTGGTAGGCTGCTTTAGGTACCGATGATGCTGGTTGGTAGGCTGCTCTAGGTACCGATGATGCTGGTTGGCAGGCTGCTCTAGGTACCGATGATGCTGGTTGGTAGGCTGCTCTAGGTACCGATGATGCTGGTTGGTAGGCTGCTCTAGGTACCGATGATGCTGGTTGGCAGGCTGCTCTAGGTACCGATGATGCTGGTTGGTAGGCTGCTCTAGGTACCAATGATGCTGGTTGGTAGGCTGCTCTAGGTACCGATGATGCTGGTTGGTAGGCTGCTCTAGGTACAGTGATGCTGGTTGGTAGGCTGCTCTAGGTACTGATGATGCTGGTTGGTAGGCTGCTCTAGGTACCGATGATGCTGGTTGGTAGGCTGCTCTAGGTACCGATGATGCTGGTTGGTAGGCTGCTCTAGGTACCGATGATGCTGGTTGGTAGGCTGCTCTAGGTACCGATGATGCTGGTTGGTAGGCTGCTCTAGGTACTGATGATGCTGGTTGGTAGGCTGCTCTAGGTACCGATGATGCTGGTTGGCAGGCTGCTCTAGGTACCGATGATGCTGGTTGGTAGGCTGCTCTAGGTACCGATGATGCTGGTTGGTAGGCTGCTCTAGGTACCGATGATGCTGGTTGGTAGGCTGCTCTAGGTACCGAATGATGCTGGTTGGTAGGCTGCTCTAGGTACCGATGATGCTGGTTGGCAGGCTGCTCTAGGTACCGATGATGCTGGTTGGTAGGCTGCTCTAGGTACCGATGATGCTGGTTGGTAGGCTGCTCTAGGTACCATGATGCTGGTTGGTAGGCTGCTCTAGGTACCGATGATGCTGGTTGGAGGCTGCTCTAGGTACCGATGATGCTGGTTGGCAGGCTGCTCTAGGTACCGATGATGCTGGTTGGCAGGCTGCTCTAGGTACCAATGATGCTGGTTGGTAGGCTGCTCTAGGTACCGAATGATGCTGGTTGGTAGGCTGCTCTAGGTACCGATGATGCTGGTTGGTAGGCTGCTCTAGGTACCGATGATGCTGGTTGGTAGGCTGCTCTAGGTACCGATGATGCTGGTTGGTAGGCTGCTCTAGGTACCGATGATGCTGGTTGGTAGGCTGCTCTAGGTACCGATGATGCTGGTTGGTAGGCTGCTCTAGGTACTGAATGATGCTGGTTGGTAGGCTGCTCTAGGTACGATGATGCTGGTTGGTAGGCTGCTCTAGGTACCGATGATGCTGGTTGGTAGGCTGCTCTAGGTACCGATGATGCTGGTTGGCAGGCTGCTCTAGGTACCGATGATGCTGGTTGGTAGGCTGCTCTAGGTACCGATGATGCTGGTTGGTAGGCTGCTCTAGGTACCGATGATGCTGGTTGGTAGGCTGCTCTAGGTACCGATGATGCTGGTTGGTAGGCTGCTCTAGGTACCGATGATGCTGGTTGGTAGGCTGCTCTAGGTACCGATGATGCTGGTTGGTAGGCTGCTCTAGGTACCGATGATGCTGGTTGGTGGGCTGCTCTAGGTACCGATGATGCTGGTTGGTAGGCTGCTCTAGGTACCGATGATGCTGGTTGGTAGGCTGCTCTAGGTACCGATGATGCTGGTTGGTAGGCTGCTCTAGGTACCGATGATGCTGGTTGGTAGGCTGCTCTAGGTACCGATGATGCTGGTTGGTAGGCTGCTCTAGGTACCGATGATGCTGGTTGGTAGGCTGCTCTAGGTACCGATGATGCTGGTTGGTAGGCTGCTCTAGGTACCGATGATGCTGGTTGGTAGGCTGCTCTAGGTACCGATGATGCTGGTTGGTAGGCTGCTCTAGTACCGATGATGCTGGTTGGTAGGCTGCTCTAGGTACCGATGATGCTGGTTGGTAGGCTGCTCTAGGTACCGATGATGCTGGTTGGTAGGCTGCTCTAGGTACCGATGATGCTGGTTGGTAGGCTGCTCTAGGTACCGATGATGCTGGTTGGTAGGCTGCTCTAGGTACCGATGATGCTGGTTGGTAGGCTGCTCTAGGTACCGATGATGCTGGTTGGTAGGCTGCTCTAGGTACCGATGATGCTGGTTGGTAGGCTGCTCTAGTACGATGATGCGGTTGGTAGGCTGCTCTAGGTACTGATGATGCTAAGGTTGCTTGATGTTCTGCTGATCTTCATCATCTCAATTTTGCTGACTCTGATTGTTATTGTGTAGTTTTCACACGACGTGGTGTTAGCTCCTGATATGGATCTAGTAGTCGGTTGGGCTATAAGATATACGAACCTGAAGTTGTCATAAGTCATGTACGTGTTGGTGTTGTGTTCCTGTTGTCTTTTCTCTTCTTCGAATGCTAGGCTCTGATCGTCTGCAAACATTTCGTTCGAAGACTCTTGAGTCTGGGTTCGTTTCTTTCGTGATCTTGTCCATATGAATTATAAACAACAGTGGTAATAGGACGCAACCCTGTGAACTCTTCACCATAGATTAATCAACATCTGTACCATTGATTAATCAATTGGCGTTTTCTCCTCTCCGTTGTTTCTGTTGTCGTTGTTGCTGGTGCTGTTGTGGTTGTCGTTATAGAAAATTGATTTGTTAATAGCATTTTATAAGCTGCCTTTCGTTCTCTGCCACCTTCGTTTCCCTGCTGCCATTATTCGCTCAGTTTAAACATTCTTTGCCCGATATCTTCTTTGTCTTGCCTTTGTTTTGTCTACTTCTGTTCTGTTTGCCTGAATAAGACATGTGTGTTTCATACGCCGTTGCTTTGTGCGTTGTACCGCGTTTGTGTGTCGCCTCTACCACTCTGTAAACACAGCATCCTTTTCATACATGCAGATTAAACAGATACAGATGAAAGCACGTTTTTCTGTATGCACTCATGTTTGGCCGCCATTGGATTAACCCTTTGACTCCCGCACCCTGTCCACCAACTGCAAAAAACTTAACCTTTTGACTCCCTCACCCTATCCACCAGTTTCCTGGCATGGTTGGCAATGCAGGATGCTGGTGAACAGGATGCAGGTGTCAAAGGGTTACGTTTTTGCTTGCTAGCGTGTTGCAGTGCAGGATGCGGGTGGACAGGTGGGAGTCAAAGGTTAGTTTTTGCTTGCTAGCATGGTTGGCAATGCAGGATGCTGGTGGACAGGGTGAGGGAGTCAAAGAGTTAAGTTTTTGCTTTGATAGCATGGTTGGCAATGCAGAATGCTGGTGGACAGGGTGCAGGAATCAAAGGGTTAAGTTTTTGCTTTGCTATCGTGGTTGGCAATACAGAATGCTGGTGGACAGGGTGCAGGAATCAAAGAGTTAAGTTTTTGCTTTGCTAGCATGGGTGGCAATGCAGGATGCTGGTGGACAGGATGCAGGAATCAAAGGGTTAAGTTTTTGCTTTGCTAGCATGGTGCAATGCAGGATGCTGGGGACAGGTGCATGAATCAAGGTTAAGTTTTGCTTGCTAGCATGGTGCAATGCAGGATGCTGGTGACAGGTGCATGAATCAAGGGTTAAGTTTTTGCTTTGCTAGCATGGGTGGCAATGCAGGATGCTGGTGGACAGGGTGCAGGAGTCAAAGGGTTAAGTTTTTGCTTTGCTAGCATGGGTGGCAATGCAGGATGCTGTGGACAGGGTGCAGGAGTCAAAGGGTTAAGTTTTTGCTTTGCTAGCATGGGTGGCAATGCAGATGCTGGTGGACAGGGTGCAGGAGTCAAAGGGTTAAGTTTTTGCTTTGCTAGCATGGTTGGCAATGCAGGAAGCTGGTGGACAGGGTGCAGGAGTCAAAGGGTTAAGTACCCTGTAGGCGATAATGTGATCAAAGAAATCGTTGGGAACATGTGTCCTAGACGGGTGCTGACGTATTGTTATTATTGTCGGGTTATTGTGAATGCTGCAGAACTCGAATAATGTGTATTATCAAATCGAGGTTTGACAGCCAGGACCCAGTATCTCACTTTTTTGGTCAATTTTCACTTTTTTTTTATTGAACTGTTGCTTTTGATGTGATCTTTCGCTTGGTGGACTTTGTTTTTGCCATGATATTGATTTTTGATCGGTTTTCAATAAATCCAAAACCAGTATCTCAAAATGTAGATATAGCCTCTTGCCTGAAAACCCAGTTAAAAATCGTCTCCTGTAAACTGTCAGAAAATCGAGATGCTTGGTTCTGGTTGTCTACCCTCGAAATGTAGTGTTAGTTATGCATTATATAACATATTATATGTTTCGTAATATCGAATGGTTTGCTCTGTTTCATTCAACGTGTTGTTTGTATTATCAAGCGTATTGTTCTGTGTATTCTCCGTTGTATCGTTTTGTGTGATATCCGATGTATTGTTGTTGTTGTATATCATGCAGTATATTGTTTTTGTGTAAAATAATATCACCATGTATTGTTTATATCATCAAATCCATTGTTTTGGTGTATTATATATCTATTTATAAATTTTTGCATTATTCAATGTGTTTGTTCGTTTTGTATTATCAAATGTACTGTTTGTTTGTATTGTTGTAAGGATTTTTTTTTTTCAATATTGTCAAATACTTTGTCGTGTATTATCAAATGTATTGTTTGGTTTGTATTATCTGATGTTTGTCTTGTGTTGTCCATGTTTCTTTGCATCATAAAACATATTGTTTGTTTCATGTTATCAAATGTTTTATTTTACATTATCCAACGTATGGCTTGTCGTATGTTATCAAACATATTATTTGTTTTGTGTCTGCAACGTATTGTTTTTGTATTATCCAACGTATTGTTGGTCTGTGACGTTGGCTTCGTGACTATGAGTCCTTACCTATGTGTGGGAGAATAGCGCTATGTAGATGTGATTTATTATTATTATTATTATGTCATTATTGTTATTATATTATTATTATTGTTTGTTGTTGTTGTTGTTATTATTATAATTATTATTATTATATTTCTTTTTCCTGAGAGGGAAATTCACGCAAGTTTTTGTCTTGTTGTTTTCTTACATGCATGCACGCATTTGACACAGGATACTTGTGAAAAGTTGTTGTTTTTGAAAGTGTTGTTTCGTTCAATGTGAGGGATTTGCCTCGTGTTTTTATTCCATTCTGGTTAAGCTGGCACAGCGAAAAATGTCTTGGAGGGTTATCGTTCTTTTTCCGTCGTTCGCCGTCAGCATTGTCAGACCACATCTAACCATGACATGGCCGTTTTTTTTTTCTGTCGTTCGTCGTCAGCATGTTCTATGCAGTGAGAATAAAAAAACAATATAAGCTCTTTCCAAAACATCAAAAGAGGAGTCAGACAGGGTTGTGTTTTGTCACCAGATCTGTTTTCACTATATAGCGAAAACATCATGAGAAACCTAGAAGAAGACCCTGGATTAAAGGTTGGAGGGAAAATGATAAACAACATTCGGTACACAGATGACACCGTGCTAATTGCAGAAAATGAAAGGGACCTACAAAACCTTGTGAATATACTAGAATCGGCCAAGCCAAAACAGTATTTAAGAAGATGACAAGCATTCTTACCAACAAATGTCTATCAATTAACATCAGAAAGAGAGTCCTTGAATGTTATACAGAACCAATACTGTTGTACGGATGCGAGGCGTGGACAGTCAGCAAGCAAAGCCAGAGCAGGATCGAGGCAGCCGAGATGTGGTTTCTCAGAAGAATGTTGAGAGTTCCATGGACAGCAAAGAAAACAAACGAGACAGTCTTGATGGAGGCAGACACAAGTAGATCACTCATAAGGAAGATTAGGAAAAGACAAGCACATTTACAGGCCATTTTATGAGGAAGGGGGATTTGGAGCACCTGGTCACAACGGGAAATTTGGAGGGAAGGAGAGCACCGGGTAGACCCAGGGAGAGAATGTTGGACGGACTTGCAGAATGGCTGGGGATGAGGAGGGTGGCGGAGATGCTGGGGGCAACGAGAGATAGAGATGGTTGGAAGTTCATAGTCGCCAACGCCATGCGGCAGGGCACCTGATGATGATGATGATGATATTTATATTAAATATATAATATATATATATGTATATATATATATATATATATATGCATACATATCCATAATTACATATATACATACACATGCACGCTTTCACTCCCCTTCACACACACACTCGCATATTCATGCTCGCACACACATAATTTTATATGCAACAAGAATTACTCCAAGAAGGATTCCAGTTCATATTGCTTGTAGCCCAGCCGACTGCTAGAGCCATATCAGAGCTAACACCACGTCAAAAACGACACCCCGTTAAGATGAAAGAAAACAGCAGAAAACCATGCTCACCGTTAACCTTGCACAAAAAAAAAAAAAAAAAAAAAAGCCGTAAAATCAGACAGATGAAATCCAAGAAGGATAAATATTCAACATATGCCAACATAAATATTAGCAGCAAAACAAAAACTAGTGTTCCTTAAATCACAAATACACGGAAAAATGGCTCACACAGAATTTATGTAAATTTACTTTTGTGCTTAATCAAAATAATGGCTAAAATATATCCCTCAAAAACAAAAAAACATAACATCAACAAAATTCTGTCGACCCACCAGTCTTACTGCACTTGGTCCAAAACCATAATTTATACATTATCTATAATCCATACACACCCCAAAACCTGTTTTGTCATGCTGGGCAAACTAAAGGTAAATTCAAATTCAAATAAACGAAAGTAAATTCAGATTCAGATAGCATCCATCGATAACAAGACAGATCACAGAACTGAACACTGGGGCTGGGGTTTAAGTCATCATCATCATCATCATCATCATCATCATCATCATCATCATCATCAATCATCATCATCATCATCATCATCATCATCATCAATCATCATCACAATCATCAATCATCATCATCAATCAACATCAATCATCATCAATCACATCAATCAATCATCAATCAATCATCAATCATCACAATCATCATCAATCAATCATCAATCAATCATCAATCAATCATCAATCAATCATCAATCAATCATCATCAATCATCATCCAATCATCCAATCATCCATCCATCCATCCATCCATCCATCCATCCATCCATCCTCATCCTCATCCTCATCATCAATCATCAATCATCAATCATCATCAATCAATCATCAATCAATCATCAATCAATCATCAATCATCATCAATCATCATCAATCATCATCAATCATCATCAATCATCAATCACATCATCATCATCGTCGTCGTCGTCGCGTCGTC
>JAPXFY010000031.1:6164570-6167070 GCA_030674185.1 Monoplex corrugatus | reverse complement strand
TCAAATTCCGTTCGTTCACCAAACCAGAAAAAGGATGACATGAAAAGCAATACACAAACAAAAATAAACTTCACAGAAACCAAGCACGGAAACAAACAAACAAACAAACAAACAAACAAACAAACAAACAAACAAACAAACAAACAATTACACCGTTAAAAAGCAAAGGCAGAAAAACAACTGACAGAGGAAAATCAGTAAACTTGTTCATGACCAGTCACGGACCACCGAGACTTTTATTTGTTGATGTCCATCTCAAAATAAAATGATTAGTTTAGTTTATGTCCGATACAAGTGCAGAACCACAAACACACTGGCATGCCATCAGTTATAATCGCCTCACCTCTGTGCTCAAAAATGTAGAAATACGGGACCGGTATCATTTTTTTGTTTTTGTTTGTTTTTAATGTCTTTTGTTTCCTTACTTATTTCTGCTGCTTTTTCATATCTTTTTATCCATTTATTTTTTGCTGTTCTTTCTTGTAAGCCATCTCTTTGGCCACAATGCCTGAAACAGCTTCCGCAGTGCTATGTTGAAGCATGCCGATGGGGATGATAACTTGATGCTACTAGATTCCTCTATCGTCTTATTTCCTGGTATCCCACAGTAAGAATATCATTAATAAGTAAGATTACGAAAAAAAACAAGCAACATTCATAGTCCATTTTATGAGGAAAGGGGAAATAGAGCACCTGGTCACAACAGGAAAGCTGGGAGGGAAGAGAACAACCGTAGACCCAGACAGAAAATACTGGACGGACTTGCAGAGTGGACTGAGGACAGAGAGGGCGGAAGATGTGCTTGTGGCGACAAGGGATAGATGCATACGGAGGGCCATGACAGCTAACGCCATGCGGCAGGGCACATGATGATGATGATGATGATGATGATGATGATGATGATGATGATGATGATGATGATGATGATGATGATGATCCCCACAGTAAGCGGGATCCACTGGAGGACTGCTGTTCTGGTTCTTTTGACTCGCCTGAAGGCCTGTGGTCAGATGGGGCAGCTTGTAGTTCTTCAGGGCTTGGAAAACAGAGAGGGCATCCTAAAGAAAGACCACTTGGATTATATTTGTCTTCTGTATTCTCGAGGCTATTTTCAAGACATGACAAATCACAAGGAAGAATATTTATCCTGACAACGCCGTCCATTCATGACATGACATTACCACTAACCAGAAAACATGACCATAGAATCAGAACACGTGACCATAGAATCAGAACACATGACCATAGAAATCAGAACACGTGACCATAGAATCAGAACACGTGACTATAGAATCAGAACACGTGACCATAGAATCAGAACACGTGACCATAGAATCAGAACACATGACCATAGAATCAGAACACGTGACCATAAAATCAGAACACATGACCATAGAATCAGAACACATGACCATAGAATCAGAACACATGACCATAGAATCAGAACACATGACCATAGAATCAGAACACATGACCATAGAATCAGAACACATGACCATAGAATCAGAACACGTGACCATAGAATCAGAACACGTGACATAGAATCAGAACACATGATCATAGAATCAGAACACATGACCATAGAATCAGAACACGTATTCGATACAACCAGAGAAGACAGGCAAACGTTTTGGGCCAGATGGCCTTTGTCAAGCGTAAACGTAAGATCACAAAACAGCAAACGATACAAAAATTAGGGGTAGGGGTGGGGGTGGGAGGCCAAAACTTCCTTGCTACTTTTTGTATTTGTGATACATATGAACTATATTCCTACACCCCCCCCCCCCTCATGTACCTAACCGCCCTTCGTGTATACATACATATAAACTTATCACATACACACTGTAAACCATGTCAGTGCCCGATGTCTCATAAGAAACATGAAAGCACTCACTATGCATGTCCACCACAACACGTAGACTTGTGCAATGACATGGTGGAGTATGGTCAACTTGCCCATCACTAGTGTTGGTCACCGTGGTCACTATTATTGTCTGTGCCTATATAATAACCCCTTTGATTCCTGCACTCTATCCACCAACTGCAAAAACTCAACCCTTTGATTCCCTCCCCTATCCACCAGCTTCCTGCAATGGCTAGGTAAATGGAAGGGGGACAGAGAGAGAGAGAGAGGCAAACACAGTCAAAGAGAGACAAGAGAGAGAGAGAGAGAGAGAGAGAGAGAGACAGAGAGAGACAGAAAGAGACAGAGAGAGATACAGAGAGAGAGAATGTACATATATGTGCATGTGTGGTTTTGTGTGTGTGTGTGTATGTGTGTGTGTGTGTCTGTGTGTGTGTTCGTTCGTTGCTTGATTTAACGTCTTTTCACTATAAGTGATATTAGACGGGGAAAAATGGCATGGAGGATGAAATAAGGGGGAGGGGGGTGGAGGGGAGAGGGGAACAGAGTAAGGGACGTAAAAAAAAATTAAAAGGAAGCGGCAAGGTCTTAAGAAAAAGGATATGGATGAACAGAGAAATGAAACTAGAACAACGC
>JAPXFY010000031.1:6144570-6157070 GCA_030674185.1 Monoplex corrugatus | reverse complement strand
GTGGTGTGTGTGTGTAGTGAGTGTGTTGTGGTGTTGTGTGGGTGTGTGGTTGTGTGTGAGGTGAGTGTGGTGGTGTGGTGTTGTGTGTATGTGTGTGTGTGTGTGTGTGTGTGTGTGTGTAGTGTGTGTGTGTGTGTGAGTGTGTGTGTGGTGTGTGTGGTGTGTGGTGTGGTGAGTGTGTGTGTGTGTGCTTTAGGTGTAGTGGTGTGTAGGTGTGTGTGTGTTGTGTGTGTGTGTGTGTGTGTGTTTGTGGTGAGTGTGTGTGTGTGTAGTGAGTGGTGTGTGTGTGGATGGGGTGTTGTGCGTGAGTGTGGTGTGTGTGTGGTGTGTGTGGGTGTGCGTGTTAGTGTGTGTGTGTGTGTAGTGTGTGTGTGTGTAGTGAGTGGTGGGTGGTGTGGATGTGTGTATGTGTGTGTGTGTGTGTGGTGTAGTGTGTGTTGTGTAGGTGAGTGGGTGCGTGGGTGTGGATGTGTTGTGTGTGGTGTGTGTGTGTGTGTGTGTGTGTGTGTGTGTGTGTGAAGTGTGTGTGTGTGTAGGTGAGTGTGTGTATGTGTGTTGTAGGTGAGTGAGTGTGTGTGTGTGTGTGTGTGTGTGTTGTGTGTGTGTGTGTGTGTGTGTGTGTGTGTGTGTGTGTGTGTATGTTGTGTGTGTGTGTAAGAAGGAGACAGACAAAGGGAAGATGACAGCTTGGGTCAGGGGTCACACGCCCTACTCCCACCTGTCTTCCCTCCTCCCAGTTTGCGCGTGCTTTGTGCCGTAGAGACTTGACCTGCGTACACTGCCGTTGGGGGCGAGCATGTAGAGTGTTTCATTGTCTTCCTAAGTCACCAGACACTTAAATGACTCACAGGATCTCTAAAGTGCATATTGGGCATTCTGCCTGCGTACACACAAGAACAAGTCTGAGGACACGCTGAGTGGGAGACTGACAACATGTCTACCCCTTTACACATCAGGCAAGAGGAGTTACCCACAAAGGATCGAAATCCTAAACTTCTGAATGGAAACCTGAAGACTTACCCCGCTTGACAAACTTACCCCACTAAAAAATACTGGATTTAGAAAAGATAGCCAAAGCCAGAGCAAGATTGAGGCAGCCGAGATGTGGTTTCTAAGAAGAATGTTGAGAGTTCCATGGACAGCAAAGAAAACAAACGAGACAGTCTTTGATGGAGGCAGACACAAGTAGATCACTCATAAGGAAGATTAAGGAAAACACAGGCAACAATTATAGGCCATTTTATGAGGAAGGGGGGGTTGGAGCACCTGGTCACAACGGGAAAGCTGGAGGGAAAGAGAGCACCAGGTAGACCCAGGGAGTAAATGCTGGACGGACTTGCGGAGTGGCTGAAGACGAGGAGGGTGGAGGAGATGCTTGGGGCAACAAGAGATAGAGACAGATGGAAGTCCATGATGGCCAACGCCATGCTGCAAGGCAGCTGATGATGATGATGAGATGTAAGTAGGTAGAAAGTTTTTGTTTAACATTAGATTAGATAAAAAAAAAAGAAGACGTCAGATAGTGATGAGGCCAGAACGCAATCCTGCCCTACTCCAATAGGACAGCCACCACGCACTAACAGAGAGAGAGAGAGAGAGAGACAGACAGACAGACAGACAGACAGACAGATGGAGAGAGAGAGAAAGAGAGAGAGACAGACAGACAGACAGACGAGAGAGAGAGAGAGAGAGAGAGAGAGAGAGAGAGAGAGAGAGAGAGAGAGAGAGTTCTTAGAAGGGGGATACCCATAATTATGCATTCTCACAATCGTATAAACATTAACTAAGCAATAACCATATTTCTAATCTGAAATATTTTGTACAAAAGCATCAGAAATAAACGAAAAGAACATAAGATACAAACATTCTATTCATATTCGAGCCTTGCATCCGTTGGGTAGAATTAATTCTAAAAAGACTCAAAATTGCTGGAGAGAGAGGAGAGAGAGAGAGAGAAGAGAAGAGAGAAGAATGAGACAGAGAAGACAAAGAGAGACAGAGAGAGAGAGACAGAGATGAGAGAGAGAGAGAGAGACAAGAGAGAGAGACAGAGAGAAGACAAGAGACAGACAGAGAGAGACAGACCAGAGAGAGACAAGACAGAGAGAGAGAGCAGAGAGAGAGACAAAGAGAGAGCAGAGAGACAGACAAGACAGACAGAAGAGAGAACAGAGAGAGAGAGAGACCACAAAAACCAAACACACGGGTCACATACATCAATGGAATCTTCATGTCCACGGGGCCGTCCTTTTGTCGCAGGTAACGGGGGGGGGGGGGGGGGGGGGGGGGGGGAACGACCATGTCAACAAACACAGTTTCAAACAATGTGCTTATGACGCCTTGCACTCCAAGCCATTTTCTTTGTTTGGGATGAACTCAACGAAACAGTAAGTAATAAAAATAGATCACATTGTCTCCCTTCTGTCTTCTTTGTCTATCTTCACTGCGTAACCTAAGAGATAAAAAAAACAACAACATGATATCAAAGCGATAATTATGCAAGCGCATGCACATACATGTATCTGTACATACTCACACGCAACACCCACACACGCAAACGCAAACACACATACGCACACACACACAGCCACTCACGCGTGCGCGCGCACAGAGAGAGAGAGAGAGAGAGAGAGAGAGAGAGAGAGAGAGAGAGAGAGAGAAAGACAGACAGACAAACTGGAAGACAGACAGACAGACAGACAGACAGAGACAGCGATAGAGAGAATACAAATACGGGAGTATATTTTATTTTTTAGATACAATCATGATCTGGTTCGTCTGAGGGATTTTGAGGATTTTGTCTGACTCAAAAAAAAACAACAAAAAACAACCTATTCTACACTTTACTAACCTTGTTTAGCCAAAAGCGTATCGCTAACCAATCAATAAAATTGTTTGCTGGCTGAAACCCGTGTGTCACTTGGTTTGGAAATATTTTACCGAAGTAGTCAATGTTTGGGCCTTGGAAACACACACACACACACACACACACACACACACACACACACACACACACACACACACACACACACACACACACACACACACACACACGCACGCACACACACACACACTGACGGAGATTGCCATACATACATCATCATCATCATCATCAGGTGCCCTGCCGCATGGCGTTGGCGATTATGAACTTCCATCTGTCTGTATCTCTCGTTGCCCCTAGCATCTCCCCCACCCTCTTCGTCCCCAGCCACTCTGCAAGTCCGTCCAGCATTTTCTCCCTGGGTCTACCCGGTGCTCTCTTTCCCTCCAGTTTTCCCGTTGTGACCAGGTGCTCCAAATCCCCCTTCCTCATAAAATGGCCTATAAATATTGCCTGTCTTTTCCTAATCTTCCTTATGAGTGATCTACTTGTGTCTGCCTCCATCAAGACTGTCTCGTTTGCTTTCTTTGTTGTCCATGGAACTCTCAACATTCTTCTTAGAAACCACATCTCGGCTGCCTCAATCTTGTTCTGGCTTTGTTTGTTGACTGTCTACGCCTTGCATCCGTACAACAGTATTGGTTCTATATAACATTCAAGAACTCTCTTCCTGGTGTTAATTGACAGGCATTTGTTGGTAAGAATGCTTGTCATGTTCTTGAATGCTGTTTTGGCTTGGCCGATTCTGCCGGCTATTTCTGATGTGCATCTGCCGTCTGATGAAATGATCGTTCCCAGGTATTTGAATTTATCAACCTGTGTCAAGGTTGTGCCATTTGCTGTTATTTTGCATGAGGGGATTTCATGATTTTTACTGATCACCATGACTTCAGTCTTCCTGCTGTTTAGTTCCAGCCCCTTTCCTTTGCTTTCTATTGCTAGTGTCGTCGTCGTCGGCCTCTTTACATCTCAGGAGATGATAGTCTGCACCAGGAGGCGTTGTGGTCATGACGTGCACTTTCTACTGTGGCTGTACAGGCCGATTCTTGAGTGGCAATCTCTGTCACATCTGCCACATACAAATTGAGTCGCTGTTGTCTGGTTTCTGGAACGTTGCTTGCGAAGAGCCCTTTTCTCATCTGCGCTTTCTGCTCTCGTCCTCTCCGCATTCACAACGCCTTGCTGAACGGCTGTCCGCCACGCTGCCCTGTCTTCCGCCAAATTCTCCCAAAAGCCTGGGTCAATCCCTGAGCTTCTAAGGTCCCTTTTGCATGCGTCTACAAAGCGTAGCTGTGGGCGTCCTGGAGTTCGCTTCCGGTTTGCGAGTTCGCCGTAGAGAACGTCTTTTGGTATGCGTCCATCCTCCATTCGACGCACATGGCCAAGCCAGCGTAATCGGCGTTGGCTTAGAAGGGCAAAGATGGTCTGTAGGCGCGCACGACGGAGGACCTCTGTGTTGGTCACCTTGTCTTGCCATTGGATGCCGAGGATGCGTCGCAAGCAGCGGAGATGGAAAATGTTGAGCCTCTTTTCTTGGCTGGCGTATGTGGTCCAGGCTTTAATTGAGTAGAGAAGTGTGCTCAACACACATGCTCTGTACAACTGCATTTTGGTGTTCGCAGTGAGACTGTTGTTGGACCAGACCCGCTTGTTCAGTTTAGCCATAACAGATGAGGCCTTTGCAATTCTGGAGACTACGACCTCAATACTGTCCACAAATTTCTAGTGTATTCACAAGGTTTTGTAGGTCTCTTTCACTTTCTGCAATTAGCACGGTGTCATCTGCGTATCGAATGTTGTTTATCATTTTCCCTCCAACCTTTAATCCAGGGTCTTCTTCTAGGTTTCTCATGATGTTTTCGCTGTAAAGTGAAAACAGATCTGGTGACAAAACACAAATCTGTCGGACTCCTCTTTTGATATTTTGGAAAGAGCTTACATTGTTTTCTATTCTCATTGCAGCTGTTTGTTCCCAGTACATATTGTACATATTTCTGATTATTCGAGATCTTTTCCATCAACATTGAGTCTCTCCAGTTGGTTGATCAATTCATCATGTCTTACCCGATCGAAAGCCTTGATGTAGTCAACAAAGCATAAATACAAATCCTTATTCATCTCATTTGACCTCTCTATGATAGTTCTTAGGATGTATATGGCATTAATAGTTCCTTTCCCTTCCACAAATCCACACTGTTCTTCTGCTATTTCTCTTTTGATTCTATTCCTTGTCCTCATCATGATTATTCTTAACTGGATTTTTGTTACATGACTCATCAAACTGATTGTGCGATGGAGTTCGCATTCTATAGCCCCTGTCTTCTTTGGAAGTGCAATGAAAATTGATTTTGACATATCTTTGTACATATCCTTCTTTCAATGTCTGCTGTTATGGTCCATGTTTCGCATGCATACAAACATATTGACATGACCAGGGAACGCATCAGTCTGATCTTGGAGCCGATTGCGATATTCTTGTCGTTCCAGATGACTTTTAGCTTGGTCATTGCAGCTGTGGTCTGGGCAATCCTGGAAAGTACCTCAGGCTTTGATCCTTCATCTGATACTATAGCTCCCAGATATTTAAATCTATGGACGGTCTCAAGTTTCTTGTTGTCTATGGTAATGTCAGTGCTGATGCCATTGGTATTATTTGTCATCAACTGGGTTTTCTCTGCACTGATCTGCATGCCATATGCTGTGGAGGCCTCATCAAGATGTTTTATCAAGCTGACTAGCTCTTGCTCTTGCCCAGCTAGTCCGTCAATGTCGTCGGCAAAACGCAAGTTTGTGATTGTTCTACCTCCGATGCTGACTGTTCCCTCGTGGTCTTCAAGTGCGTCAGCCATTATTCTCTCTAAGAAGATGTTGAAGAGAGTGGGGGAGAGCAGGCATCCTTGGCGTACTCCAACTGTGGTTCGGAACCATTCGCCTATGTTGTTGTCATGGTAGACTGCACTGGTCGCCTTTTCGTAGAGGCATTCTATGGTTCTGATCAGGTTGGCATTGATGTTGTACAGCCTCATGGTTGCCCACAAGGCTGCGTGCCAAACTCTGTCGAATGCCTTCTTGAAGTCCACGAAGACGTGGTAAAGGCCTTGCTGGTGTTGCATGTATTTCTCACAGAGCAATCTGAGGTTGAAAATTTGCTCTGTGGTACTTCTTCCTGGTCTGAAACCTGCCTGCTCTTCTTTTATTATACAACATTAAAGAAACACAAACACTCATTTATATGCACACACGCACACACGCACGCACGTACAAAAATGATACACGCACACATACGTACACACACACGCGCGCGCGCGCACACACATACACACCCAACTACACTACTTTAAATTCGAACAGCTACGAGGTAAACAAACTTACACATTATTATTCTAAGTGGTAACATAGATGTGCCTTTATACATGACACTAATAATTGTAGCAAAGAGAACAACAATAATGTTAATCACCTTCATCAACAACAACAACAACGACAAATACAGCACTGACAACGACGAAGACGACGACGACGACGACAACAGCCACAACCACACCAACAGTAAAAACAATAATAGTAACAACGACAGCAATCATCATCACCATCATCCTCACCATCATCCCTGCCATCACCGTCACCAAAATCTCCATCACTATCATCGTCATCGCCACCATCATCGCCGTCATCCTCACCATCGCCATTATGTGTCCCACCACATGGAACTGGAGACCAGACCCTAAGCGAATCATTCCCCGTCCCCCGTCACCATAAGCACATAGCCCACCCCCTATGTCCCCATTCACCCCACAAGCCCGTCCAATAACAATGATGGTAATATCGCAGAAAGGAATTTGCGATGTGTATCTAGAATTGAGGATGATTATGAAGAATTGTTATTGGGGGTGATTATGAAGAGTTGGGGATGTGTATGAAGAATAGTTTCTCTACTTGGTAATTATGCACTTAATAAGGGAGGAGAGAGTGACGAGAGGAAACGCACTAACCACACTAGACAAGGATTCTCAAAGGTAGTCCACACATGGAATGATAAATACAACACATTTATTTAATTGATCAACTTCAACGTAAAACATAATTCACCGTTCTACTGGCCTAAGTCCCAATGGCCCTAAATCCTAAAATGCACAACGAATCTTCACCAGCTTACATGTTACTAGCATACTGCACATTTCCAGCTCTATTCTTTCTGTTTCCTGGAAAGTAAAACATGCCTCTAACTTCTAACCCTAACCTTAACACCTAACAAGAGTACAAATTAAAACGTGGGTCACATACCTGTGAGGTAGCTTGGAAGCTGGTTCCCCCAAAAGAGCGCCCTGGGGCTGACTGACTATTCCTTTTATAGAAGGGGATTCAGTCAGGACGCTTTCCTCCCTGACCATCAATAGGACCGCCTGTGATTAGCTGACCGCGTCTCTAAAGCCTGACTTCAAGTTTGAACGTGTGATTAGCTGACCGCGTCTCTAAAGCCTGACTTCAAGTTTGAACGTGTGATTAGCTGACCGCGTTTCTAAAGCCTGACTTCAAGTTTGAATGATTCGAAGTTTAATCCTGACATTGTGGTGGTTACATCTAACGTTACCTTCGGCCAATTAACACGCCATTTTCAAAAGTCTGTTTCGGACGGTGACTTTTACTGCTAAGTGTCACCCCTTAGAATCTGTCCAACTCCCCAACGTGGAGAATAATGGCGTTATTTCTTGATATTTGCTTCTGGTCTTTGGTACGGTCACTTCACGGTCTAGGGTATTGATCCATCCAGTCTAATGTCTATTTATTTCCTCTTGCCCCCATTACAGCTTTATTCCGTTTCTGTGCCCAACTGCGAAAGGTTTTAGTACTGGACAATGGCGACTGACCATTACTTTTCAAAATGCGATACCTAGTAGTGGCCTGTGGTGTTTGCCTTTAATTTACCGATCCATTCTACTGGAACATCAAATAGTGTCTCAATACATCTGCCGCCCTAAGGAATTCCTGTAATAGTAATGCAAAGAATAATACTATTAATGATATGGATGATAGTAATAACCACAGCAATGACGACGATGATAACACCTATGATAACATCAACACCACACCACCAACAACAACCATAATAATGATAATAATAATAATAATAATAATGATAGTAATAATAATAATAATAATAATAATAATACCTAGTAAATAATAAATGATAATATCAACAAAAACTGTAGAATGACATTCCCAACGAGTCAAATCCCAACATAAGAATCAAACCCAAACGCACACCCCACCAGTCACCAAGGTGGCAAGCCAATGTTGTACAAACAGCACACGCAAATCGCGAGGGGGAGGACAGGTGGGAAAAAGCGCGAGGAGGGGCCACGTAAAGGGTGAAACCACCGCCGGACAAAAAGGCACGGCCCCAAACCGGACCTTTAGGAAGATGGAGTATGTAACCGCCAAAAAGACAAGGGAATGTCGTGCAAGTTATATCATGAGGCACCAAGAATGAGAGGGGATTGCTAGTGCAACATTCTTGCAGAGGAACCACAGATAACCAGCACCAGAAGTAGAACAGAGAGATGGGGAATAGGTGTACACCTGGAGGTGATCACGAACGTGCCAGGCACCAACGACCCACCTATGATACAATGCCTCAGCCACCATTGGAACTCCTGGAAAACAGACAGGGGAGAAAACGAGGCAAGGGGGCGACTTGACCATGTCTAACATCAAGCAGAACAAGATGGGTTGTAGAACTCTGAACACACCACGGGAATGGAACAGTAGAAGGCGGTGATCCACAGCGTGGAGTCGCGACAATCAACGAAAAAAAAAAAAAAAAAATCGGGTACCGCGGAAGTTGAAAAAATTGTCATTGTACTGTTTAGAGCCCAGGTAGCTGCGCAGAGCCATGTCAGGACTGTAATTATATTCGAATGCCCACATATCCCAATCAACGGGGAAAAAAACAAAACATTTTTTTTAGGGGGGGGGGGGGGGGTTGCCGTGGAAGTTAAAAACTTGTCATTGTACTGTTTAGAGCCCAGGTAGCTGCGCAGAGCCATGTCAGAGCTGTAATTGTATTCGAACGCCCACATATCCCAATCAACAGGGGAAAAAAATAAGGTTTGGTGAGGTGGGGGGGTGCCGTGGAAGTTGAAAAAATTGTCATTGTACTATTTAGAGCCCAGGTAGCTGCGCAGAGCCATATCAGGACTGTAATTGTATTCGAAAACCCACATATCCCACAAGTGGAAAATTGGAAAAGAAAATCAAGTACATCTATTAATGCTGTCGTGCATACAATTTGAAATCATATAGGAAAAGGCCCAAATACTTAAAACGGTCACTGTGCATCACACCCCCCAGAGGAAAAATGCACTCGACACGTGTATCTGAAGGAGTAATGATAGAAGGAAGAGGGTATGATTTGGTAGTATCCAAACGATCATGAGTGATGGAGAACAGGCGTCTTGTAGTTGAAGGTTAAAGGACCTGGGTAGAACAATATTAAGTTTTTAGCTTTCAAGGTTATTTCTGAATACGGCTGACAGTCTATTCTAATGTATTGAGGCCATGTGGTTTAAGTGTTTTGAGTTTGACTGTCCGGAAAGATTCCCTATGCAGTCTTCTGGAGTAGTCTTGTATGTGTATCTTTTCAATTGAGACGCATTTTAGATTGTCATGTGTGTGTGTGTGTGTGTGTGTGTGTGTGTGTGTGTGTGTGTGTGTGTGTGTGTGTGTGTGTGTGTGTGTGTGTGTGTTTGTGTGTGTGTGTGTGTGTGTGTGTGTGTGTGTGTGTGTGTGTGTGTTTTGTTTTTGTTTTTTTGATTGAAATGTGTTGTGACAAGTGTGCCTTGTCACATACGTATATGTATACATATATATGCATATGTATATGCAAATATAGGTACATATGTGTATGCATAATTATATATATGTATGTATGTATGTGTGTGTATATATGTATGTGTGTATGTATGTATGTATATTTGTATATATGTATATTTGTATGTATGTATATATGTATGTATGTATGTATATATGTATGTATGTAAGTATGTATATATGCATGTATGTATGTGTGTATGTGTGTATGTATGCATGTATGTATGTATGTATGTATGTATATATGATTGTATGTATGTATGTGTGTATGTATGTATGTATGTATATATGTATGTATACATGTGTGTATGTATGTATGTATATTTCGCGCCTTGTTGTGACCCTATCTCATTGACGGAAACTACCATATCTTATCTGTCGGCGTCACTGTGTTCAGTGTTGTCTGCTGCAGTCTTTGACACCACCACCGTCCTCCAAGTCGCTCTGTCTTGACTTTCGTGGACAACCTCTTGAATATTTAGCCCACTTGTGTTTGGTTATGTTCTTCATGTATGAGATTGGAGGTCTGCCTTTCTCCCTTTGTGCTTCTGTTTTTCCTCGAAAATTGATTGCCTTGGGGTCCGTGTTCTTTCACATGAAACATGGCCACTGTATTTTAGTGTTCCTCTGTTGATGTCTGCTAGTAGTTTCCTGGTGGTATCAAGTCCTTCCAGGACACGTTCATTTGGGTCTTCTATTTGTCCATTTGACATGTAGTAGTCTCCGATAAAACCACAACCCCTGCTGCCTCAATTCTTTTGCAATCAGCCTTCTGAAGTGTTCAGGCTTCGTAGCCATGAATCATGATTGGCCAGATCAAACATTTCGAAATATATGGACGTATAATGCTAGGACGACTCTGAGCCATTGGCGGGAAGTACCAGATGACTTTAGTGATTGGATAACGGAAATGCTGAAACGAGACACCAGAGTCGGACTACTTAATAACGTACAGGGGGGTGCAAAAGTAGGTATACAGTAAGTATCACATCATCATTATAATGCTTAATTCCGTTCTCAATTAGAAGAGTATGTGAATACCGACGGCAAGCAGTTTGAGTATCTGAGGGATTAAGGCTGTGCTTGTTATTACATGTATATGCAATATTCATTTGTTTGTATAATAAATGCAATGAGTATTGTACGTGTTTTCTTTTTTCATAACTGTATACCTACTTTTGCACCACCACCACCCCCCCCCCCCCGCCTGTATTTTCGGGTATCCCACAATGCATCTCTCGTTGAGTTACCAAGTGTAAACAAAAGCGTCTGCAAGTAATCAAGAAGCCTGATTTTCATAAAATATCGTCATTTCTGTGTATGGTTGGAACATTTTAGACCACGAGATACCAAGACCAAAGAATCAAAAAGAAAACAAAAGTCGGAGAATGCTCGATCGATAATGCTATCGATGGAACAGCGCTGAATGAAGGATGTACCAGTGTGCGATAAACCATAGCCATCTGTAGTTGAGAATTCAGGACCAAATGACTCACGTAAAAAAAGCGGAATGGTTTTAGAAATGTACTGGTTGATAAACAAAGAAATCAGGTATAGGTGCAATGAAGCTAAGGAAGCTTGGCTGAACACAAAATGCAAAGAGACAGAAGAACGACACAAAATGGATCCTCAGGGTATGCACAGACGAATTGAAGAAATTGTCCACAGGAAAAATACATGCACATCAACTGGTTGCTTAAAATCGAAAGATGGCACGCTTATCATGGAAAAAGACAAAATACTGGACAGATGGGGAGAGTATATTAAAGACCTTTTTGAGGATGACAGAAACGAAGAACACATTATAAAAAAGAACTTTGAAGGACCACCCATAATGAAAGATGAAGTTAGAGCAGCACTGAAGAAGATGAAACCAGGAAAAGCTCCAGGACCAGACAACATTACTACAGAGATGATTGAAGCCCTGGAGGAATTTGTCATAGAAAAAATAACAGTCCTCCTAAATGAAATTTATGACACTGGAAAAATCCCCAAAGATATGTCAAAATCATTTTTCATTGTACTTCCAAAGAAGACAGGGGCAATAGAATGCGAACTCCATCGCACAATCAGTTTGATGAGTCATGTAACAAAAATCCTGTTAAGAATAATCATGATGAGGACAAGGAATAGAATCAAAAGAGAAATAGCGGAGGAACAGTGTGGATTTGTGGAAGGGAAAGGAACTATTAATGCCATATACATCCCAAGAACTATCATAGAGAGGTCAATTGAGATGAATAAGGATTTGTATTTATGCTTTGTTGACTATACCAAGGCTTTCAATCGGGTACGACATGAAGAATTGATCAACCAACTGGAGAGACTCAGTGTTGATGGAAAAGATCTACGAATAATCAGGAATATGTACTGGGAACAAACAGCTGCAATGAGAATAGAAAACAATATAAGCTCTTTCCAAAACATCAAAAGAAGAGTCAGACAGGGCTGTGTTTTGTCACCAGATCTGTTTTCACTATACAGCGAAAACATCATGAGAAACCTAGAAGAAGACCCTGGATTAAAGGTTGGAGGGAAAATGATAAACAACATTCAGTACGCAGATGACACCGTGCTAATTGCAGAAAATGAAAGGGACCTACAAAACCTTGTGAATATACTAGAAACAGAAAGCAAAGGTAAGGGTTTGGAACTAAAAGGAAGGAAGACTGAAGTCATGATGATCAGTAAAAAAAACATGAAATCCCCTCATGCAAAATAACAGCAAATGGCACAACCTTGACACAGG
>JAPXFY010000031.1:6114570-6139570 GCA_030674185.1 Monoplex corrugatus | reverse complement strand
TCTGTTCTACCCCCCCCCCATCCAGAGTTCCCTCCCTCTGTTCTACCCCCCCACATCCAGAGTTCCCTCCCTCTGTTTTACCCCCTCATCCAGAGTTCCCTCCCTCTGTTCTACCCCCCCCCCAATCCAGAGTTCCCTCCCTCTGTTCTACCCCCCCCATCCAGAGTTCCCTCCCTCTGTTCTACCCCCCCATCCAGAGTTCCCTCCCTCTGTTCTACCCCCCCCATCCAGAGTTCCCTCCCTCTGTTCTACCCCCTCATCCAGAGTTCCCTCCCTCTGTTCTATCCCCCATCCAGAGTTCCCTCCCTCTGTTCTACCCCCCCATCCAGAGTTCCCTCCCTCTGTTCTACCCCCCATCCAGAGTTCCCTCCCTCTGTTCTACCCCCCCCCCCATCCAGAGTTCCCTCCCTCTGTTCTACCCCCCCCATCCAGAGTTCCCTCCCTCTGTTCTACCCCCCCCCCATCCAGAGTTCCCTCCCTCTGTTCTACCCTCTCGGAGTGCCCTTCCACTGTTCCCCTTACCCAGAGTTCCCTTCCACTGTTCTACCCACTCCGGAGTTCCCTCCCTTTGTTCCCCCACCCATAGTTCCCTCCCTTTCTTCACCCCCCCCCCCCCCGCAACCAGAGGTTCCTTCCTCTGTTCCCGGAGTTCCCTTCCACTGTCCCCCCCCCCCCCATCGACTGTTCCCTCCCTCTATTCTCCACCCCTCCACCCAGAGTTTCCTTTCACTGTTCCCCCTATCTTGAGTTCCCTCCCTCTGTCACCCCCCCTGGAGTTCCCTCCCTGTGTTCTCCCACCCAGACTTCCCTCCTGCTGTTTCTCAACCTGAAATTCCCGCTGTCTGTATCCCCTGGAGTTCCTGCTGTCTGTTATCCCCTGGAGTTCCTGCTGTCTGTTACCCCCTGGAGTTCCTGCTGTCTGTTACCCCCTGGAGTTCCTGCTGTCTGTTACCCCCTGGAGTTCCTGCTGTCTGTTACCCCCTGGAGTTCCTGCTGTCTGTTACCCCCTGGAGTTCCCGCTGTCTGTTACCCCCTGGAGTTCCTGCTGTCTGTTCCCCCTGGACTTCCTGCTGTCTGTTACCCCCTGGAGTTCCCACTGTCTGTTACCCCCTGGAGTTCCCGCTGTCTGCTACCCCCTGGAGTTCCCACTGTCTGTTACCCCCTGGAGTTCCCGCTGTCTGCTACCCCCTGGAGTTCCCACTGTCTGTTACCCCCTGGAGTTCCTACTGTCTGTTACCCCCTGGAGTTCCTGCTGTCTGTTACCCCCTGGAGTTCCCGCTGTCTGTTACCCCCTGGAGTTCCCGCTGTCTGTTACCCCTTGGAGTTCCCTCCCTCTATTTCTTCCCCATGCAGATTTCCCTCCTGCTGTTACCACCCCGGAGTTCCCTCAATCTGGTCCTGGCCCCCCCAATAAGAGTTCCCTCCATCTGTTCCCCCCACCCAGACTTCCCTCTCTCTGTTTCTCCCTCTCCAGGAGTTCCCTCCCTCCGTCCCCCCCCCCCCCCCACACACACACCTGGAATTGCCTCTCTGTTCTACCACGGAGTTCTCTTCCTCTGTACCCCCCTCCCCTGGATTTCCTCACTGTTCCCCCCCTCCTGAGTTCCCGCCCTCTGTTTCCCCCTATCCAGAGTTCCCTCCTCTGTTCCCCCTCCCCAACTTGGAGTTCCCTCCCTCCGTTTCCTCCCCTGAGCATCCTCCCTTTCTTCCCCCAAGTTCCCTCCCTCTCTTCCCCCACACCCAGCCCCTGAGTTCACTCTGTTATCCCCGAGTTCCCTCACTCTGTTTTCCCCCATACAGAATTTTCTCCCTCTGTTCTACTCCCTCTGGAGTTCCCTCCTCTGTTCTACTCCCCCTGCAGTTCCCTCCCTCTGTTGTACTCCTCTTCGAGTTCCTTTTGTTTTACTCCCCTTGGAGTTTCCTCCCTCTGTTGTACCCCCCTGGAGTTCCCTCCCTTTGTTCTACCCTCTGGAGTTCCCTCCTTTTGTTCTACCCCCTGGAGTTCCCTCCCTCTGTTGTACCCCCTGGAGTTTCCTCCCTCTGTTGTACCCCCTGGAGTTCCCTCCCTTTTGTTCTACCCCCTGGAGTTCCCTCCCTTTGTTCTACCCCCTGGAGTTCCCTCCCTTTGTTCTATCCCCTGGACCCTGGAGTTCCCTCCTTTTGTTCCCCACACCCCCCTCGAGTTCCCTCCTTCTGTTCCCCATTCTCCCATCTGGCATTCCCTCCCTCTGTTCTATCCCCTTGGAGTTCCCTCATTTCACCCCTATCTGGAATTCCCTCCCTCTGTTCCCCACCCATCTGGAGTTCCTTCCCTCTGTTCTCTCTCCATTCTGAGTTCCCTCCCTCCCTCTGTTCTCCCCCCACCCAGAGTTTCCTCCCTCTTCTCCACACACACACATACATCCGGAGTTCCCTCCCTCTGTTTCCCACCCACCCAGTTTTTTTCCACTGTTTCCCCCATCCGGAGTTCTCTCCTTCTGTTCTCCACCCCCCTCCCCCCCCCCATTTGGAGTTCCCTTCCTCTGTTACCCCCTGGAGTTCCCTCCCTCTGTTTTCTTCATCACCTGGAATTCCCTCCCTCTGTTCTGTCCCCCCCCCCTCCTCCGGAGTTCCCGTCCTCTGTTCCCCCCCCCCCCGAATTCCCTACCTCTGTTCCCCACATCAAAAGTTCCCTCTCTCTGTTCTCCCCCCCCAGTTCTTTTCTACTGTTCCCTTCCTTCTGTTCTTTCCCACTCCGGAGTTCCCTCGCTCTGTTCTACCCTCCCTGGAGTTCCCTCCCTTTGTTCTACCCTCTCTGGAGCTCCCTCCCTCTGTTCTACCCCCTGAAGTTCTCTCCCTCTGTTCTACCCCTTAAGTTCCCTCCCTCTGTTCTACCCCCTGAAGTTCCCTCCCTCTGTTCTACCCCCTGAAGTTCTCTCCCTCTGTTCTAACCCTGGAGTTCCCTCTCTCTGTTCTACCCCCTGAAGTTCCCTCCCTCTGTTCTACCCCCTGAAGTTCTCTCCCTCTGTTCTACCCCCTGAAGTTCTCTCCCTCTGTTCTACCCCCTGAAGTTCTCTCCCTCTGTTCTACCCCCTGAAGTTCTCTCCCTCTGTTCTACCCCCTGAAGTTCCCTCTCTCTGTTCTACCCCCTGGAGTTCCCTCCCTCTGTTCTACCCCTGGAGTTCCCTCCCTCTGTTCTACCCCCTGAAGTTCCCTCCCTTTGTTCTACCCCCTGGAGTTCCCTCTCTCTGTTCTAGTCCCTGGGGTTCCCTCTCTCTGTTCTTGACCCCCCCCCCCGCATCCAGAGTTCCCTCCCTCTGTTACCACCCTGGAGTTTCCTCCCTGTGTTCCCCCACCAAGAATACTCTCTCTCGTTGTTCCCCGATCTGGAGTTCCTGCCCTGTTACCTCTGTTACTCACAAGATCTGAACAAAAGCAATACCTGGACTGGAAAACGGCGTTAGCTGAAGGCAATTGGCTTTTCGTCTCGTTGGTTTCTATTTGGTTTCTCGTCTCGTTGGTTTCTCGCTGGTTTCTCGTCCCGCTGGTTTCTCGTCCCGCTGGTTTGTCTTCTCGTTGGTTTCTCGTCTCGTTGTCCTCGTTGTCGTTCTCGTTGTCGTCGTTGTCGTTCTCGTTGTCTTCGTTGTCGTACTCGTTGTCGTTCTCATTGTCGTTGTCGTTCTTGTTCTTGTCGCTGTAGTCGTTGTTCTTCTCGTTGTCATCGTTGTTCCTCTTGTTGTCGTCGTTCTTCTCATTGTCGTCGTCGTTCTTCTCGTTGTCGTCGTTGTCGTTCTTCTCGTTGTCGTTTTCGTTGTTCTTGTTGTTTTTCTTCTTGTTGTCGTTGTTGTTCTTCTCGTTGTCGTTGTTGTTCTTCTCGTTGTTGTCGTTGTTCTCATTGTCGCCGTTGTTCTTCTAATCGTCGTCGTCGTTGTTGTTCTCGTCATCGTCTTTTTCTTCTCGTTGTCGTCGTTGTTGTTCTTCTCGTCGTCGTAGTTGTTGTTCTCGTTGTCGTAGTTGTGGTCATTCTCGTTCTCCTCATTGTCGTCGATGTCGTCGTTGTTCTTCTCGTTGTCGTAGTTGTCGTCGTTGTTCTTCTCGTTGTCGTAGTTGTTGTTTTTCATGTTGTCGTAGCTGTTGTTGTTCTTCTCGTTGTAATTGTCGTTCTTTTCATTGTCGTCGTTGTTGTTGTTCGCGTTGTCGTCGTTGTTGTTTGCGTTGTTGTTCTTCTCATTGTCGTCGTTGTTGTTCTTCCCGTTGTCGTCGTTGTTGTTCTTCCCGTTGTCGTCGTTGTTGTTCTTCTCGTTGTAGTTGACGTCGTTGTTGTTCTACTCGTTGTCGTCGTTGTTGTTCTTCTCGTTGTAGTTGACGTCGTTGTTATTCTACTCGTTGTCGTCGTTGTTGTTCTCGTTGTCGTCCTTGTTGTTCTTCCGTTCCCCTCGCTGTCTTCTCGTTGTCGTTGTTCTTTTGTTCTTCTCGTTGTCGTTTTTGTTCTTCATGTTGTCATCCTTGTTCTTCCCGTTGTCGTCGTTGTTATTCTTCTCGTTGTCGTCGTTGTTCTTCTCGTTGTTGTCCTTGTTGTTCTTCTCGTTGTTGTCCTTGTTGTTCTTCTCGTTGTCATCCTTGTTCTTCTTCTCGTTGTCGAACTTGTTCTTCTCGTTGTCGTCGTTGTTCTTCTCATTGTCGTAGTTCTCGTCATTGTTCTTCTCGTTCTCGTCTTTGTTGTTCTTCCCGGTGTCGTCGTCGTTGTTCTTATCGTTGTAGTTGACGTCGTTTTTTTCTTGTTGTCGTCATTGTTGTTCTTCTCGTTGTCATCGTTGTTGTTTCGTTCTTCTCTTTGTTGTCGTTCTTCCATTCTTCTCGTTTTCGCCATTGTTCTTCTGTTCTTCTCGTTGTCGTTGTTCTGTTTTTCTCATTGTTGTTGTTCTTCTCGATGTCGTCATTGTTGTTCTTCCAGTTGTCGTGGCTGTTCTTCTCGTTGCTGTAATTCTTGTTCTTCTCGTTGTCGTCGTCGTCGTCGTTCTTTTCGTTGTCGTTGTCGTTGTTCATCTCATTGTCGTCCTTATTGTTCTCGTTGTCGTCCTTGTCGTTCTTCTCGCTGTCGTCCTTGTTGTTCTTCTCGTTATTGTCCTTGTTGTTCTCGTTGTCGTCGTTGTTGTTCTCGTTGTAGTTGTTGTTCTCGTTGTCGTAATTGTTGTTCTCGTTGTAATTTTTGTTCTTCTTGTTGTCGTCCTTGTTGTTCTTCTCGTTGTTGTCGTTGCTGTTCTTCTCGTTGTCGTCCTCGTTATTCTTATCGTTGTCATTGTTGTTCTTCTCGCTGTCGTCGTTGTTGTTCTTCTCGTTGTCGTCGTTGTTGTTCTCGTTGTTCTTCTCGTGGTCGTCCTTGTTGTTCTTCTCGTGGTGGTCCTTGTAGTTCTTCCCGTTGTCGTTGTTGTTCTTCTCGTTGTCGTCATTCCTCTCGTTGTAGTTGTCGTCATTGTTGTTCTCATTGTCGTAGTTGTTCTTCTCGTCGTCATAGTTGTCGTCGTTGTTCTTCTCGTTGTCGTAGTTGTCGTCGTTGTTCTTCTCGTTGTTGTTCTCGTTGTCGACGTTTTTGTTCTTCTCGTTGTCATCATTGTTCTTCTCGTTGTCGTCCTTGTTCTTCTCGTTGTCATCCTTGTTCTTCTCGTTGTCGAACTTGTTCTTGTCGGTGTCATCCTTGTTGTTCTTCTCGTTGTCGTTGTTGTTCTCGTTGTTGTTCTCGTTGTCGTCGTTGTTCTTATCGTTGTCGTCTTGTCGTTGGTGTTCTTGTTCTTCTCGTTGTCGTCGTTGTCGTCTTCTCGTTGTTGTTCTTCTCCTTCCTTGTCGTTGTTGTTCGCCTTGTTGTTGTCGTTGTTCTTCTCGTTGTCGTCCTTGTTCTTCTCGTTGTCGAACTTGTTGTTCTTCTTGTTGTCGAACTTGTTGTTCTTCTCGTTGCCGTCCTTGTTGTTCTTCTCGTTGTTGTCGTTGTTGTTCGTCTCGTTGTCTGTTGTTCTTCACGTTGTCGTCGTTTTTGTTCTTTTGTTGTTCTCGTTGTCGTCATTGTTCTTGTTATCGTCGATGTCTTTCTCGTTGTCGTAATTGCTCTTCTCGTTGTCGTCCTTGCTGTTCTTCTCGTGGTCGTCCTTGTTGTTTCTTTTCGTTGTCGTCGTTGTTCTCGTTGTCGTCATTCTTCTCGTTGTAGTTGTCGTCGTTGTTGTTCTTCTCATTGTCGTAGTTCTCGTCATTGTTCTTCTCGTTCTCATCCTTGTTGTTCTTCCCGTCGTCATCGTTGTTGTTCTTCCCGTTGTCGTCGTCGTTGTTCTTTTCGTTGTAGTTGACGTCGTTTTTTCCTTGTTGTTCTTCTCGTTGTCGTTTTTGTTCCGTTCTTCTCTTTGTTGTAGTTCTTCTTCCATTCTTCTCGTTGTCGCCATTGTTCTTCTCGTTGTCGTTGTTGTTCTTCTGTTTTTCTCGTTGTTGTCGTTGCTGTTCTTCTCCGCTGTTCTTCTCATTGCCGTAATTGTTGTTCTTTTTGTTGTTGTCGTTTTTCTCATTGTCGTAATTGTTCTTCTCGTTGTCGTCGTTGTTGTTGTTCTCGTTGTCATCGTTGTTGTTCTTGTTGTTGTTGTTCTTCTTCTTCTCGTTGTCATCCTTGTTGTTCTTCTCGTCATCGTTGTTGTTCTTGTTGTTGTTCTTCCTCTTCTCGTGGTCGTCCTTATTGTTCTTCCCATTGTCGTTGTTGTTGTTCTCATTGTCGTCATTCTTCTCGTTGTAGTTGTCGTCGTTGTTCTTCTCGTTCTCGTCCTTGTTGTTGTTCCCGTTGTCGTCGTTGTTCCCGTTGTCGTCGTTGTTGTTCTTTTCGTTGTAGTTTTTTTTTCTTGATATCGTCGTTGTTGTTCTCGTTGTCATGGTTGTTGTTCTTCTGTTCTTCTCTTTGTTGTCGTTCTTCTTCCATTCTTCTCGTTGTCGTCATTGTTCTTCTGTTCTTCTCGTTGTCGTTGTTGCTGTTATTTTTCGTTGTCGTCCTTGTTCTTCTCGTTGTCGTCTTTGTTGTTCTTCTCGTTGTCGTCGTTGATGTTCTTCCCGTTGTCGTCCTTGTTGTTTTTCTCGTTGTCGTCGTCGTTCTTCTCGTTGTCGAACTTTTTGTTCTTCTCCTTGTCGTAATTGTTGTTCTTCTCGTTGTCGTTGTTCTTGTCGTTGTCGTTGTTCTTGTCGTTGTTGTTCTTGTTGTCGTCGTCGTTGTTCTTTTCGTTGTCGTTCTCGTTGTCATTCGTCTCGTTGTAGTTGTCGTCGTTGTTCTTTTCATTGTTGTAGTTCTCGTCATTGTTCTTCTCGTTCTCGTCGTTGTTATTCTTCCGTTGTCGTTGTTATTCTTCCGTTGTCGTTGTTCTTTTCGTTGTAGTTGTCGTTTTTTTTCTTGTTGTCGTCGTTTTTCTCGTTGTCATCGTTGTTGTTCTTCCGTTCTTCTCTTTGTTGTCGTTCTTCTTCCATTCTTCTTGTTGTCGCCATTGTTCTTCTGTTCTTCTCGTTGTCATTGTTCTTCTGTTCTTCTCGTTGTCGTCCTTGTTCTTCTCGTTGTCGTCTTTGTTATTTTTCTCGTTGTCGTCCTTGTTGTTCTTCTCGTTGTCGAACTTGTTCTTCTCGTTGTAGTAATTGTTGTTGTTCTCGTTGTCGTAATTGTTGCTCTTCTCGTTGTCGTCGTTCTTGTCGTTGTTGTTCTTGTTCTCGTTGTCGTCGTTTTTCTAGTTGTAATTGTTTTTCTCGATGTCGTAATTGTTCTTGTTGTTGTCGTCGTTGTTCTTTTCGTTGTTCTTCTCGTTGTCCTTATTCTTCTCGTTGTCGAACTTGTTCTTCTCGTTGTCGTCCTTGTTGTTCTCGTTTTCGTCCTTGTTGTACTTCTCGTTGTCGTAATTGTTGTTCTTCTCGTTGTCGTCGTTGTTATTATCGTTGTCGTCGTTGTTGTTCTCGTTGTCGTCGTTCTTCTTTTCGTTGTCGTAATTGTTCTTCTCGTTGTCGTCTTTGTTGTTCTTCTCGTTGTTGTCCTTGTTGTTCTCGTTGTCGTCGTTGCTGTTCTTATCGTTGTTGTCGTTGCTGTTATTCTCGTTGTCGTCCTTGTTATTCTTATCGTTGTCATTGTTGTTCTTCTCGCTGTCGTCGTTGTTGTTGTTCTCGTCGTTGTTGTTGTTCTCGTCGTTGTTGTTTTTCTCCTTGTTGTCATTGTTCTCGTGGTCGTCCTTGTTGTTTTTCTTGTTGTAGTTGTCGTTGTTCTTCTCGTTGTCGTAGTTGTTCTTCTCGTTGTCGTAGTTGTCGTCGTTGCTCTTCTTGTTGTCGTAGTTATCGTTGTTGTTCTCGTTGTCGTTGTTCTCGTTGTTCTCGTTGTCGTCATTGTTGTTCTTCTCGTTCTCGTCGTTGTTGTTCTCGTTGTCGTCGTTGCTGTTCTTCTCGTTGTCGTTGTTGTTCTCGTTGTCGTAGTTGTCGTCGTCGTTCTTCTCGGTGTCAGTTGTTGTTCTTCTCGGTGTCATACTTGTTGTTCTTGTCATTGTCATCGTTGTTGTTCTTCTTGTCGTAGTTGTTGTTCTTCTTGTTGTATTTGTGGTCGTTGTTCTTCTCGTTGTCGTCGTTGTTGTTCTTCTCGTTGTCGTCGTTGTTCTTCTCGTTGTCTTAGTTATTGTTCTTCTTCTCGTTGTCGTAGTTGTCGTAGTTGCCGTCATTGTTCTTCTCGTTATCGTCGTTGTTGTTCTTCTCGTTGTCTTAGTTATTGTTCTTCTTCTCGTTGTCGTAGTTGTCGTCGTAGTTGTCGTTGTTGTTCTTCTCGTTGTCGTAGTTGTTCTTCTCGTTGTCGTAGTTGTTGCTCTTCTCGTCGTAGTTGTCGTCGTTGCTGTTCTTCTCGTTGTCGTAGCTGTCGTCGTCGTTGTTCTTCTCGTTGTAGTTGTTCTTCTCGTTGTTGTTGTTGCTCTTCTCTTTGTCGTCTTTGTTGTTCTTCCCGTTGACATCGTTGTTGTTCTCGTTGTCGTAGTCGTTTTCTCGTTGTCGTCCTTGTATTTCTCGTTGTCGTCCTTGTTGTTCGTTTTGTTGTCGAACTTGTTGTTCTTCTCGTTGTCGTAATTGTTGTTCTTCTCGTTGTCGTTATTCTTCTCGTTGTTGTTCTTGTTGTTCTTCCCGTTGTCGTCGTTGTTCTTCTAGTTGTCGTAATTGTTATTCTCGTTGTCGTCCTTGTTGTTCGTTTTGTTGTCGAACTTGTTCTTCTCGTTGTCGTAATTGTTGTTCTTCTCGTTGTCGTTATTCTTCTCGTTGTTGTTCTTGTTGTTCTTCCCGTTGTCGTCGTTGTTCTTCTAGTTGTCGTAATTGTTATTCTCGTTGTCGTCCTTGTTGTTCGTTTTGTTGTCGTAATTGTTCTTCCCGTTGTCGTCGTTGTTCTTCTAGTTGTCGTAATTGTTATTCTCGTTGTCGAAATTGTTCTTCTCGTTGTCGAAATTGTTCTTCTCGTTGCTGTCGTTGTTGTTTTCGTTGTCGTCTTTGTTGTTCTCGTTGCTGTCGTTGTTCTTCTCATTGTCCTAGTTGTCGTTGTTGTTCTTCTCGTTGTCCTAGTTGTTGTTCTTCTCGTTGTCGTAGTTGTTGTTCTTCTCGTTGTCGTCGTTGTTCTTCACGGTGTCATAGTTGTCGTTGTTCTCGTTGTCGTCGTTGTTGTTCTTCTCGTTGTAGTTGTTCTTCTTGTTTTCCGTCGTCGTTGTTCTCGTTGTCTTAGTTATTGTTCTTCTTCTCGTTGTCGTAGTTGTCGTCGTTGTTCTTCTTCTCGTTGTCATAGTTGTCGTCGTTGTTGCTCTTCTCGTTGTCCTAGTTGTCGTCGTCGTTGTTTTCTCGTTGTAGTTGTCATCGTTGTTCTCGTTGTTGTTCTTCTCGTTGTCGTCGTTGTTGTTCTCGTAGTCGTCGTTCTTCTCGTTGTCGTCCTTGTTGTTCTTCTCGTTGTCGTGGTTGTCATCATTGTTGTTCTTTGCGTTGTCGTTCTTCTCGTTGTAGTTGTAGTTGTTCTTCTCGTTGTCTTAGTTGTCGTCGTTGTTCTCGTTGTTGTTCTTCTCGTCGTCGTCGTCATTGTTCTTCTCATTGTCGTCGTTGTTGTTCTCGTTGTCGTCGTTGTTGTTCTTCTCGTTGTTGTTCTTGTTCTCGTTGTCGTCCCTGTTGTTCTTCTCGTTGTTGTTCTCGTTGTCGTCCTTGCTGTTGTTCTCGTTGTCGTCCTTGTTATTGTCCTTGTTGTTCTTCTTGTTGTTCATCTCAATGTTTTCGTTGTTCTTATTCTCGTTGTTGTTCTCGTCGTTGTTGTTCTTGTGGTTGTTGTTGTTCTCGTTGTTTTCCTTCTCGTTGTTCTCTTTGTCATTGTTGTTCTTCTCGTTGTCGTTCTCGTTGTTGTTCTTCGCGTTGTAATAATTGTTGTTCTTTGCGTTGTCGTAATTGTTGTTCTCGTTGTCGTCGTTGTTGTTCTTCGCGTTGTTGTTATTCTCGTTGTCGTCTTTGTTGTTTATCTCGTTGTCGTCTTTGTTGTTCTCGTTGTCGTAGTTCTTGTTCTTCTCGTTGTCGGAGTTGTTGTCGTTGTTGTTCTCATTGTCGTAATTGTCGTCGTCTTTGTTCTTCTCGTTGTCGTCGTTGTTGTTCTTCTCGTTGTAGTTGTTGTTGTTCTTCTCGTTGTTGTCGTTCGTTCGTTATTTCTTTTAACGTCTATTCACATAAGTGCTTTTAGACAAATTGTCGTCGTTGTTCTTCTCGTCGCCATCGTTGTTCTTCTCGTTGTCATCGTTGTTGTTCTTCTCGTTCGTTGTGGTTGTTGTTCTCGTTTTTTGTTCTTCTCGTTGTCATCTTGCTGTTCTCGTTGTCGTCCTTGTTCTTCTGGTCGTGGTCGTTGTTGTTCTTCTCGTTGTCGTCATTGTTGTTCTTCTCGTTGTCGTCCTTGTTGTTCTTCTCGTTGTCGTCGTTGTTCTCTTTGTTGTCGTTGTTCTTCTCGTTGTCGTCCTTGTTATTCTTCTCGTTGTTCTCGTTGCTGTTTTTCTCGTTGTTGTTGTTGTTCTCTTCGTCGTTGTTCTCGTCGTTGTTTCTTCTCGTTGTTGTTCTCGTTGTCCTTGTTGTTCTTCTTCTCGTTGTTGTCATTGTTTTTCTCGTTGTCGCCTTTGTTGTTGTTTTTGTTGTTCTTCTCGTTGTTGTTCTGATCGATGTTTTCGTTGTTATTGTTATTCTCGTTGTTATCTCGTTGTTGTTCTCGTTGTTGTTCTTGTTGTCATTGTTATTGTTCTCGTTATTGTTCTCGATGTTGTTCTTCTTCTCGTTCCCGTCGTTGTTCTCCTCGTTCTAGTCCTTGTTCTTCTCGTTGTCGTTCTTCTCTTTGTCGTCGTTGTTGCTCTTCTCGTTGTCGTCGTTGTTGTTCTCGTTGTTTTCTCGTTGTCGTGGTTGTCGTCGTTGTTGTTCTCGTTTTTGTAGTTGTCGTCGTTGTTCTTCTCGTTGTCGTAGTTGTCGTCGTCTTTGTTCTTCTCGTTGTCGTCATTGTTGTTGTTCTCATTGTAGTTGTTCTCGTTGTTGTTCTTCTCGTTGTAGTTGTTCTCGTTGTTGTTCTCGTTGTCGTTCTTCTCGTTGTCGTCATTGTTATTGTTCTTGTTGTCGTCGTTGTTTTTCGCGTTGTCGTATTTGTCTTCGTTGTTCTTCTCGTTGTCGTAGTTATCGTTGTTGTTCTTCTCGTTGTCATCGTTGTTCTTTTCGTTCGTCATCGTTGTTGTCCTTGTTGTTCTTCTTCTCGTTGTCGTCGTTGATGTTCTCGTTGTCGTCGCTGTTGTTCTCGTTGTTGTCTTTGTTCTCGTCGTCGTCGTTATTCTCGTTGTTGTCCTTGTTCTCGTTGTCGTTGTTCTCGTTCTTCTTGTTGTTCTCCTTGTTGTTGTTCTCGTACTATATCGTTGTTGTTCTCGTTGTTGTTTCATTGTTGTTTTCGTTGTTGTTCTCGTTGTTTTTGTTGTTGTTGTCGTTGTTCTTCTCGTCGTTGTTTTCGCTGTTGTTGTTCTCGTTGTTGTTCTTCTTGTAGTTGTCCTCGTTTTTGTTGTCGTTGCTGTTGTCGTTGCTGTTGTTCTCGTTGCTGTTGTCTTCACTGCTGTTCTCATTGTTCTCGTTGTTTTCGGTGTTTTCGTTGTTGTTCTCGTTGTTGTTCTCGTTGTTGTTGTTGTTCTCGTTTTCTCGTTGTTGTTTTCTGGTTGTTGTTGTTTTCGTTGTTGTTGTTTTCTCGTTGTTGTTGTTCTCGTTATTCTCGTTGTTGGGTTCTCGTTTTGGTGTTCTTGTCGTTGTTTTTGTTGTTCTCGTTTTTGTTGTTCTCGTTGTTTTTGTTGTTCTCTTTGTAGTTGTTTTTTGTAGTTCTTGTTCTCGTTTTTGTTGTTCTCGTTTTTGTTGTTCTCGTTGTTGTTATCGTTCTTGTTGTTGTTCTTTTCGTTGTCGTCGTCGTTGTTCTTCTCGTTGTCGTTCTTCTCGTTGTCGTCCTTGATGTTCTTCTCGTTGTCGTCCTCGTTGTTCTCGTTGTTGTTGTCGATTTTCTTCTCGTCGTTGTTCTCATTGTCGTCGTTGTTGTTCTCGTTGTCGTCGTTGTTGTTCCTCTCGTTGTCGTCGTTTTTCTTCTTATTCTTGTTCTCGTTTTCTCGTTGTCGTTCTCGTTTTTCTGGTTGTTTTTCTCGTTTTTCTCGCTGTTGTCGTTCTCGTTGTTGTTCTCGTTGTTGTTGTTGTTCTAGTTGTTATTGTTGTTCTCGTTGTTGTTGTTGTTCTCGTTCTCGTTGTTGTTCTCATTGTTTTGTCGTTGTTCTGGTTGTTGTTGTTCTGGTTGTTGTTGTTCTGGTTGTTGTTGTTCTGGTTGTTGGTGTTGTCATTGTTCTCGTTGTTGGTGTTATTGTTGTTGTGTTTGTTTGCTTTTTGTACTCGCTGTTGTTGTTTTCGTTGTTGTTGTTCTCGTTGTTGTTGTTCTCGTTGTTGTTGTTGTTCTCGTTGTTGTTATTGTTCTCGTTGTTGTTGTTCTTCCCGTTATCGTCGTCGTTGTTCCTCTCGTTGTCATTGTTCTTCTCGTTGTCGTCATTGTTCTTCTCGTTGTCGTCGTTGTCGTTCTTCTCGTTGGCGTCGTTGTTCTTCTCGTTGTCGTCGTTGTTGTTGTTCTTGTTGTCGTCCTTCTTCTTGTTGTCGTCCTTGTTGTTCTTCTCGTTGTCGTCCTTGTTCTTCTTCTCGTTGTTGTTGTTCTCGTTGTCGTTGTTATCGTTGTTTTATCTTTGTTATTGTTCTCGTTCTTGTTGATGTTCTCGTTATGGTGGTTGTTGTTCTCGTTGTTGTTGTTATTGTTGTTGTTGTCGTTCTCGTTGTTGTTGTTTTCGTTGTTGTTCTCTGTTTTGTTGTTCTTGTTATTGTTGTTGTCGTTGTTATTGCTGTTGTCGTTGTTGTTGATCTCGTCGTCGTTGTTGCTGTTCTCGTTGTTGTTGTTCTCGTTGTTGTTGTTCTCACTGTTGTTGTTGTTGTTGTTCTAGTTCTTGTTGTTCTCGTTGTTGTTGTATTTCTCGTTGTTGTTCTCGTTGTTGTTGTTCTCGTTGTTGTTGATCTCGTTGTTGTTGTTGTTGTTCTCGTCGTCGTCATTGTCTTGTTTTTGTTCAACTTTTTACATTTTTCTTTTCTTGTTCATGCTGGCGGTCTTGGTGCTGTAAGGTTTCGTTTTTGTTCTTGTTGCTCTTGTTGTTGTTTTCCTGTTTTCGTTTGTGTTTGTCTTGTATTACTTCTGCTTTGTATTTTCTTCTTCCTGTTCCTGTTGGTGTTGTGATGTTGCAACACTGGCATTTGTTGATAATGTTATAATGATAATGTACTCCATGATGTCAGGTTTTGCTCTTCTACTCTTGTTCTTTCTTCTTGATCTTTGTTTTTATCCTCTTTTTCTTGACATTTATTTGGGGGGTGGTGGTGGTGGAAGGAGGCTTGCTTTTAGTGTCCTTTGGTTTGATCTGTGTTTTCGTGTATGTTTCGGTTATTTTCGATTGTGGGGTCAGGTTTGTTTTATTTGCCCTTCTTGCCTTTTGTCTTCATCTGTATTCGAGTTCTTTCGTTTGTCTTGTCCCACGTCGGTTTTTTCCTGTCTTCTTGTTCCATTTACTTATTTCTTTGTTGTTGTCGTTTTTTGTTTGTTGGTTTTGTTTTGTTTTGGTTTTTTCCTTGTCTTCTTGTTCCATTTACTTATTTCTTTGTTGTTTTTTGGTTTGTTTTTGTTGTTGTTTTCTTGGTTTTCTTTTGCACTTCCGCCAAATGTTTCTTCTGTTCTTTTTGTTTCTTTGTTTCCCTTCTCTTTGTTTCGTGATTTTGTTTGTTATCGTGTTCTTAGGTTCTTGTTTCAGTTGTTGCCATGTTTTAGTTCTCCTGTTTTGTTTATTTGTTTCCTTCTTGTATTCTTGATCATACATTCCTCTTTCTTTTGTTTTCTTATTCTATTTTGTTGGTAGCTTTATTAATCATGGTCTACTTGTCTTTCTGTTGTTTTCGCGTTTAATTTTGTTTCCTAGTTTATGTTCGTTCTGCCTTTGGCTTCTATGCTTTATTTTGTTTTTGTTTTCCTTTTCTAGCTTCTTTGATCGTCCTCTTATTGGTATCATTGTTCTTGATGGACTTCTTATTCTCGATTTTTTCCCTTTTATTCTTCTTCTTCATGCTGTTCTTGGCGTTTTGCTGGTGGGGTTTTTGTCGCTGTTGTTATCATTGATGTCCTTTTTCTGTTTGTTGTCGTTCTGCTTATCATCGTTTCTGCTCTTGCTGTTCTCTTGGTTTGCTTGTTGCCACTGTTTTTGTTTCCATTTCTGTTTCTCCATGTTGTTCCTGTTCTGGCTGTTGTTTTCAACTGCGTAATGATGACAATCATGGACTTTCTTTATATTGCGTATTGGTCGGCTTTTCTTCTTGTTTAGTGTTTCTCTACTTGTTTGTGTGTTTTTGTTTTAATTTTGGTTTTGTGTTGTTTTGTTTTCTAGTGCAAGCTGAGTGATTGTTCCTTTTCTTCTTGCTCCAGTTTTATGTCGTATCTGTTGTTGTTGTTCTTGTTGTGTTTTTGTTGTTATTTTTCCCTCTTCTTCTTCTATTTTTCTTGTTGTCCTTGTTCTTGTCTTTCTTGTTCGTGTTCCCTTGTGCTTTTTTCATTTCCTCTTCTTCATCTTTTTGTTCCTTCTCTTTATTGTACATATTTTTCGTGTTTTGTTTTATTTGTTTTTCTTGTTTTCTTATTTGGTTTCTCCTTTGTTTTATTCTGGTTTCTATAACATATATAATGGAAGATTTACTTGGTTTTGATCTTCCTGCTGCTGCTGCTGCTTTTTACGATGCAGAGCGTACGCTACTATCCTGGCGTGGTGTGAGGTCATTACTGGCAAACTGCAACAATGTGAGACCAAAATTGTATGTGAAAAGACTTTTACAAAATACGTAAATAAACAAATAGAAAAATTAAAAAATCCAAATAATTTAACGTAAATGGATACAGACATACAAGGTAGACAGTGGATGCATGATTAGATATGTCGATAGATAAGGGCGGACAGATGGATGGAAGTACAAGATTCCACGACAAGAGAACTGCCTCTGGCAAAATCGTGCAGAAAACTCTTTCATAGGAAAACAAAAACACATGCACACATCGGAAAAACAAACAATCAAAACAGATAATCAATTAATCATACGCACTTAACATAAAAACAAGCCTATTAGTCTCTGAATGGTTGCGCAGTCGCACGAATCTGGAACAGATTCAAAAGGAAATAGCAGATACAGTGTTCTGGAAACTTAAGGAGCATTTCAGGTCAATGCACTCAAATTAGGGACTATTTCCGTTTATGTTTGAAAATGAACTCCTCTTGGTTTGAAGGATGTACTATTTTGCGCTGTATAACTAACATTTCACAACAGGAAAGAAAATCTCAGTTGGACAATTTTCTCATCGCTTTGATCGAACAAACTAGACTGGATTGGATTGGATGGCATTGGGTTAATTGTTTTTGGACCTAACGCAGTTTTGCCACGTGAAATGGGGGTTGACCTTCATGGAGAAAGCACATCGCCATCGCCATCGCACGGCGCCACCTCCCTTTGTTATATCTATATGCATGTATTTTTGTTTACCTAAGGATGTTTTGTTTTGCCAAGGAAAACTACTTTGCTGCCGCAGGTTTTTCATCACAAAGCACATCGCCATCGTACGGCGCCACCTCCCTTTGTTATCTATATGCATGTATTTTTGTTTACCTAGGGGTGTTTTCTTTTGCCAAGGAAAACTTTGCTGCCACAGATGTTCAACATGCCCGTTTATTACAATCATTATTACTGTTTAAAGCCCAGCTGCCTGCGCAGTTATATCAGGGCTACAACCTTAGCAAAATGTACACATCTGATGACCCTCACAAAAAATGGAAAGGAAATTAGTACAGATTCGCGTACTAATCTAAAGATATGCTCCCGGCATTGATCATTCCCTTAAATTTATCTCCATGAGGTTTTAAAAACAAAACAAACATAAAGATCACTGACGACACTGAAACATATAAAAACCAAATTACCGAAAATTGCCTCTGCCTATCGTGTTTCTTTAGCGCCAAAAATGTAGTTAATACCTGTACCAACAACCAATATCAAAAGAAAGCATGAAAGACTTCACAAAACACAAATAGATCAATAGACCAGCATAGCAAAATATGACAAGAAGAAATGATAGAAAGAAAAGGAACAAGGAAGAAACACAGAGAATGAGAGAAAGGAGGAAATTTCTAGCACTGAATTTTCCGAAGGTAGGGATGCCATCTGTACTAAAGATCCTCCGGCATCCACACCCCACCCCACACCCCTTTTCGGGTACAGCATTTCGGTTTTGTATGTCATCTGAAAGACTAGCACTCAGACGACCGCTCAAGGTGTAGTGGAGGGAGGAGAAAAATCACCGTCCGATGGGAATATATAACTTGGATTTCTAGGCGCGTATTCTTTCCACTAGGCCACACTCTGTTTTAAATACAGATTTTTGGATTGTGGCTTTCGTACCGTTTGTCGCATGAAACCAGAAGAATCAACACAGCGTTTGAAACTGTGTGGTCACAACAGATGACCATTTCTGTAATCCTCGGTAGTATACTTGTCAATATCACTGCCTGTTAGGCAAGAGGACGGGTTCAAATCTCCGGCGGAGATTTCTTAAGTTAGGTAGAAACCCCAAGATCTCGCCTATGAGAAGGGTTTAGAGTGGTAGGCCTCCGTCAGTTGACGTCGACTATGGAAGATGCGCCCTAGTGTCGTGTCGATTCGAGTTGACGACTCTGGAGCAGCATCCGCTGTGACTGGTAAGGCCGATGCGGGAAAGGCAGTCTCTGCGACATTGGATGCATGTATGGATGCTGGCATGGGATTGCCTTCACTAGAGCTTGCTTTCCACTTGGCTTTCACCTTAGCTGTGATCTGAATCTTCTTTCCCCCAACCCGAGTTGTTTCTGGAGCACACCGCGCCATCTATTGCGATCGGCTGTGTCGTCTTCCCAGCTCTCTGTGTTGATGTCCAAAGCTTTCATGTCGTGCTTGCAGACGACTTTTGGGGGCGGCCAACAGATCTCTTGTCGGAGGCTAGTTCACTGAAAAGGTTATTCTTTGGGATACGGCCATCCTTCCGCCGCACATGGCCAAGCCAGAGCAGCCTGCGTTGTCTGAACAGTGTGTGTATGGTGGGGAGACCAGCGCATGCTAGGACCTGGGCGTTTGGTAATTTGTCGCTACACACATACATAGGCAGCAACTTAACGGACGCGCGCTTTTAAGAACAGGCACACGCACGCGCGCGCACACACACACACACACACACACAATCACATGCACACATACACGCGCGCACACGCACATACATACACACACACGCGCACACACACGCTCACACACACGCGCACAAGCACACGCACACACACACACATACACACACGCACACACGCGCACACACACACACCACACACACACACACATACACACACACACACACACACACATACACACACGCACACACGCACACACACACACACGCATACACACACACACACACACACACACACACACACACACACACACACATGTACGTTCTGCTCAAGTTACCTTCGTCGAATACATGCAGGGCCTTTAGATGTGTGGCTGTGTGGTTTGTCAGCCACACTGACAAAGGCAGACGTCAATTTTCGCCCTTTGCTGTAAAGTAGAAAAGGCCTTGAACTCATCAGTACCGTCCGTCCTGGGGATGTCTGGAATGGTGTCCAGCTTAGACGTTGTTCATGAAGTTTCTTCGGTCATCTGTCAATAAGGAGAAGGTATCAAATGTATTCCTATTGTCTGTGCGTGTGGTGGTGGTGGTGGTGGTGGTGATGGTGGTGGTGGTGATGGTGGTGATGGTGGTGGTGGTGGTGGTGGTGATGGTGGTGGTGGTGGTAATTGGTGGTTGGTGATTGTGGTGGTGGTGGTTGGTAGTGGTGGGTGATGGTGGCGGTGGTGGTTGGTGGTGGTGGTGGTTGGTGGGTGGTGGTGGTTGTTGGTGGTGGTGGTGGTGGTAGTTGGTGGTTGGTGATGGTGGTGGTGGTGGTTGGTAGTGGTGGGTGATGGTGACGGTGGTGGGTGGTGGTGGTGGTGGTTGGTGTTTGGTAGATGGTGATGATGTTGGTTTCCTCGAATGTTGATTTCATATTTACGTTCATGAATAGAGAAAATTTCATGTAAAAGAATGTTTTGTCCGTTATGCTTTTGTATTTGTACAAGGTCTGTACAGACACACGTTAATGCTATTTGTTGTGTACGTATATTTGCAGAAGTGTGAAGCAGGACTCCTGCCAAAGATGAAGTTGAAAGAGGACATGCAGTGTCTTCATCTGAGGTAGACACGATGGATAAGCAGACAACACCATCCAGCATCGTCTCAGCAAGACCATCAACATGCTCAGAATGCTGAACAACGTGTGCAGGTTCCCCCAAATCATCATGTGCCCTGCCGCATGGCGTTGGCGATCATGACCCTCCATACGAATCTATCTTTTGTCGCTGGAAGTACATCTCCCACCCTCTTTCTTCATCCACGCCGCGAGTCTATCCAATATTTTCTCCCTAGGTCCTCTTTGTGCTCATTTTGCCTCTTCCTTTCATGTTGTGACTAGGTACTCTAATTTCTCTTGCCTCATGAAATGCCCTATAAATGTTGCCCGTCCTTCCCCAATCCTACTCATTAACGTTCTTTTTGTGTTTGCCTCTTTCAAGACAGTCCCGTTTTTCTTTGCTCTCCATATAACTCTTAACATTCTTCTTAGAAACTACATTTCAGCTGCCTCAATCATGTTGACTTTGCGTGTTGACTGTCCACGCTTCGCATCTGTACAACAAGATCGGATGTATATAACACTAAAGAACTCTCCCCGGTGCCAATCGACAGGGATCTGTCGTCAAGAACACTGAATGCTTTCTTAGCCCGTCCGGCTCTGCTGGCCATCTCCAAAGTGCATTCGCCGCCTGGTGAGATGACTGGAGGACTGGATGACATGGTGGTCGGTGAAAGACAAGAAATCCCCTCATGCAGAGTGACGGCAGATGGCACAGCATGATGGGACAGGTTGAAGGGTTTGAATGTCGGGGAACAGTCATCTCACCAGTTCCCCAAATACAATACAAATACACAGCGGAATTGTACCAGAGCCGTGTCCTTTTCGCCCCACTTTAAGGCTCAGAATGATGGAGGATGACAGACAGCGACCTTATCAAGCTGTCAACTCTACGCACAAGAAACTTTTGAAGAATCAGATGAATCATCTGGCCTGACACCATCTCCAACCAGTAACTACTCGAATAGAGCAGAATCACATTATCCAGACTGCCCTTTACCGGACATAAAGAAAAAAATGGTAACAGTAAGGCGCCAAATCTTGATTCAAGATTCAAATCAAGGCACGCACTCCCATCATTCACCAAAGCAATCGCCAACAACGACCAAACCTCCAGGACACAAACACACGCAAACTGGGGTGGTGGGTGGTGGGTGGTGGTGTGGGGAACAGGACAAGAGTAGGGCGTGTGACCCCTGACCCAAGCCGTCATCTTCTGTCTCACGCGCACGCACGCACGCACGCACACACACACACACACCCCACACACACACACACACACACACACACACACACACCACACACACACGCACGCGAACGCACTCACACACACACACACACGGACGCACACACTCACACACACACATACACACACACACACACACACGATGCTAAGTTAGAGTACACTCAAGCCTGTTCGACAAATGACCCCTGACCCAAGCTGTCTTCTGTCACTTTTTTTCCCACCAAGACCCATGAAAGGCAAGAAGACTAATTGGGTCTCAAGGGAAGGGAATTGAGATAGTATTTTGCCAGGTCAGCCGGGCGAATGTCCTGCTCTTCACGACTTTCAACTGCCGCAGATTCTTTAGGGTGCGCAGGCTAGAAGGTACACGAGTTCGATTCGTTTTTCGTCCTCTTCCGGAGGGCTAGATGTCCAGTTCGATTTTCCGGTCAAACTAAGGAGAAAAGACGACGCCTCTTACGGTAAACGAACCCTGGAGCCGCGAATTTAGTTATTGGCAGGCGAACGTCTTAACCATTTTGCCACTTTTTTGCACGAAGGAAAACGCGAAACAGGAAGACCAAAGATATCATGGCACGAACAGAACAAGGAGATCTCAAGGTCCTGAAGGACATACACAGGCCGACTCAGAACAGAGGAGGGGAGGATCTTCAATGTTCTAGATGCCAATGATGTACTGGGCTGAGTCAGTCCGTCATCAGATGGAGAATAGATTGGCACAACCATCACAATGCTGGTCCTTAGAAAAGTTGAAATCCTCACCACCTCACTACCCCTCTAGCAACCCCCCCTTCCTCTATCATCCCACCCCCACCCCCACCAGTTTTCAGTTTTGGTCTAGTTACTTACCGGGTCATCATGAAGATCGGACGAGATGGACCAGACGGTGGGAAAGGTGTAAATGACGCCTTGTGGTGTCTTGGGGTGTTGACACGGGTCCTGGATGTGCGGGGCTTTTTGTCCACTGAAGGCACAGTGAAGGAGGATCACAGTCTGTCATATTTCTGTGGACACAGGAACTTTTTTTAGAATGTACAACAATAATTATGATTCACAATATTCTGGTCATATGTTTGTGGTGCCTGGGATTTAAAAAACGCATTGTTCTGGATGAAAATACAAAAATATGGTTCACACTATTTTGGTCTTGTGCTTGTGCTGGGAATTCAAAAAGCGCATCGTTCTGGATAAAAACGGTAAAAATCATGGTTCACGATATTCTGATCATGTGTTCGTTGTGCTTAGGATTAAGAGGGCGTACTGTTTCAGATACTGATATACCTGATGGACTGAACTCCGAACGGGGCTGGATTGTTGTGTTTTGTTGTTCACAACGAATTTCAAGGTTTCCCATGTGACAAACGGGCCGCTCCTTCCGGGCAAAGGAAATCGCCGAAGTGTGTTGTCACATTTTTATAGCGTATTTTTTGTTTATTCATGAACCATATTTTTCTACTGAATTATGACAGATGCAATTCTTTTATTACCGTATGATCTTCAACGTGCGCTAGATGTATACTGTGTACGGCACTTAAGTTTATTATCTCATCTAAAGACAAGCAATCAGACCACCACTCAATGTCTAATGGAAAGGGGAGGGCAGACACATACGATCAGTAATGGAACCTGGGTTTCTTGTATCCTAGGTTGATCAGCTTTGTTATTGTTATTTTGTTTAATTTAAAGCCCAGCCGGCTGCGTACAGCCACATCAGGGCTGCAAGCGTTTCAAAACATTATACAATACTTCAACAGGAAAAAAAAGGAGAAGAAAATTAACTACACATATCAACGCATTCGTGCACATAATCTGAGGAGATGCCCCTGGTACTGACCATTCCGTCCAATTTATTGCACAATGGGGTTAAAAACCATACATGAATACAAATTTAAACTTTAAGGATACTATTAAATTGCTTCCGCATACGTCATTTCCCGAGAGCAAAAAATGCACTTAATGCATGCACCCATTTATCAATCCTAAGAGAGAGTACGTAAGACTTTATCAAACACACACAGGTGAATGGACCAGCAAGGCAGAAAATGATAGGAAGAAATGACAGAAAGCAAAGGAACAAGGCAGAAACAGAGTGACAGAAAAGAGGACATTTCTAGCACAGAATTTCCAGAAGGTGGGGGATATATCAGTTATACTGAAAGAATCTCGGCATCCCCACGGGGGAGGGAGGGGGGGGCGTGATCAGCGTTATAAAGTTTGGAGTTTCAAGATGAATTCATTGCACTCAGACAATTCCATATACGCTCCACCAGAATCTGGCAGCAATTGCCCGATCCTAGTCCTTGAACCTGCGCAAAACCCCTACCTGATGGTTAAGTTCTTTAAACTGGGAGGAGGGAGGTTATTGTTATTGTTATTGTTATTGTTATTGTTGTGTAAAGCCCAGCCAACTGCGTAGAGCCATATCAGGGATATAACCACTTCAAAACATACAAAACTTCAACAGGAAAAAAAAAAGGAAAAACAAATTAAGTACACATGTTAATGCATTCGCGCACACAGTCTAAGATCCTGCCCCTGGCGTTGACCCACTCCGTCCAATTTCTCGCACAGGGGATTTAAAAAACACGTGAATACAAATATAAGCATACCCAATGACACAAAAACATAGATAAAAACAGGCATAAATTACCGAAAATTGCATCTACATATCCCACCTCCCTAGAGCCAAAAATGCTCTTAATAAATGTACCCAATTATCTATCCTAACAAAAAGAACGTAAGACTTTATCGAACACATACATCCTCTTACAACGTGGAATGGAAAGTATTAATTTTGGGCTTTTCCTGGAACAGAGATAAAGGAAAAGTAAAGAAAATAAACAGACAACTGAAGAACAAGCAAGTTTGCCAAACTTTCTGTGTGTGTGTGTTTGTGGGCTGTTTGTTGATTTTCTATCCAGATATGTCTAAGTTTGTCATGATATGTATATATGGGTGTCTCCTCTTTGCTGGTGGTGTTGTTGTTGTTGCTGTTGTTGTAGCCGTTGTTGTCGGCCATCATGCTGTGCCGATATGGGTGTGTATGTATAAATACATGTGTAAATGTCTGTGTGTGGGTATGTGGATATATTCTCCTTGAGAAACACTAAGTTAGCGCCATAAGTGTTACTGAAACATTAAGATGAGCAACGAACAGGCCAGTTTTTAAGTTGTCCACCGGGATTGAACCCTAGACTCTAGATATTGAGTCGATGGATCTATCAACAGAGCCAACAGCCTGTGTAAAAATCAGACGTCAGGGTTATAACGTACTACGAAAGAAGATATATTTCTTTCAGGTTCAGGTTCATATTGCTTATAGTCTAGCCGACTACTAGAGCCATATCAAGGCTAACACCACGTTAAAGACGACACCCAGGTAAAATAAAAAGGCAACAGTTAAAAAGTCATGCCCGCCATTAACCTTACCGTGTCCAAAGTTCACAGAGCTGGTGTATTAGCTGATTTGATTTCCACTTGGGGTCGTTTTAACTGCCCGTTGACACAACTAAATGGTCCAGTGAATAAACACAAATGAATGAATAGATAACTAAATAAATAACAGCATTGGTTTCTTTTCACTGCTGGCACTAGTCATGGCAGAGCTCAAACGTGGTTGAAGTTTGAATGTCCAACACCTCAGAAATTCAAACCCATGGATGGTATGAATTCACGTGACGGACAAGCAATTCCACGAGCAGATTGTGCAGTTCTAGCACGTTTGTGCGTTCGTGCGTTCGTGCGTTCGTTCTTTGATTCTTTGATTTTATCCCCAACGGACAAGCAATTCCACGTGCAGATTGTGCAGTTCTAGCACGTTTGTGCGTTCGTGCGTGTATGTGTGTGTGTGCGCGCGCGCGCACGTGTGTGTGTGCGTATGTGTGTGTGTCGGTGTGTGTGTGTGTGTGTGTGTGTGTGTGTGTGTGTGTGTGTGGAGGGAGGGCGTGTGTGTGTGTGTGTGTGTGTGTGTGTCTATGCCTGTGAGTGAGTCGGTGGGTCAATGTGTGCATATGTCTGTGTGTGTGTGCTTGGGTGCGTGCGTGCGTGCGTGTGTGTGTGTGTGTGTGTGTATGTGTGTGTGTGTGTGTGTGTGTTGAACGAAGTGTGTATGTGTGGCTCTGTGTGGCTCTGTGTGGCTCTGTGTGTGTGTGTGTGTGTGTGTGTGTGTGTGTGTGTGTGTGTGTGTGTGCGTGCGTATGCTGTGTTCTGGTGTGTGTTTGTGTTGTATTGTAGAATGAGTGTGTATGTGTGTATGTGTATGTGTGTGTGTATGTGTGTATGTGTATGTGTGTGTGTGTGTGTGTGCGTGTGTGTGTGTGTGTGTGTGTGTGTGTGTGTGTTGAACGAAGTGTGTATGTGTGGCTCTGTGTGTGTGTGTGTATGTGTATGTGTGTGTGTGGGTGTGTATGTGTGTGCATGTGTGTGTATGTGTGTGTTTGTTCGTTCGTTAATTGATTTAACGTCTTTTCATTATAAGTGATATTAGACGGGGGGAAATGGATAGAGGATGAAATAAGGGGGGGGGGGGGTGGAGGGGAGAGGGGAACAGAGTAAGGGACGTAAAAAAATTAAAAGGAAGCGGCAAGGTCTTAAGAAAAAGGATATGGATGAACAGAGAAATGAAACTAGAACAACGCTAACATCAATAATGTAAAAGAAAAATCGTCATAAAAAACAAAACAAAACAAAAATAATCATAATTATAATAATAATTTTAAAGTAAGGCATTAACAGGACTGTGAACCAATGATTCTGAAATTTTAACTAACAAAACTTGATCCGATACTACTTCTTTAAAATGCTTTTCAAGATAGTTTCCTTGTGTAAACGTCTTTTGTAAAAAGGAACGAAGCTTTCTGCAGTAAAACAAACA
>JAPXFY010000031.1:6104570-6107070 GCA_030674185.1 Monoplex corrugatus | reverse complement strand
GTTTTGTTTTGCTTGCTTGTTTGTTTATTTGTTTGTTTGTACGTTTGTGCTCAGTTTGACCGGAAAATCAAACTGAACGTCTAGTCCTTCGGAAGGGGACGAAAAACCAGTCGGACCCGTGTGCCTTCTGCCTGCTCACGTTAAAGATCTCACACGGCAGTTTAAAATCGTGAAGAGCAGGGTATTGTTTGGCTGCTTTGGCATAAAACATTGGAGAGATAGGAATGTTCTGAGCTTACCACTTTATGCTTTGTGGCTGCGTCTATGCTAGCTGAAGGGGTAGCGCAAACTGTGTTGGGTTTGAGAAATTCTACATAGGAGATAACTCCGTGACTCTCAAGAGTTATGTTACTTAGTTGTTATTGGAGAGATAGGTTGATTTCCCAGGTCCGACCCCTTGAAGACCAATTAGCCTTCTTGCCTTTCTGAAGAGTTTGTTTCCCAAATGTTGCTCCGCCTCAGTGACATTGATTCCAGACTGCTCCTTCCGTCTTTACGATGAGCATAGTGGTCAAATTGTATAAGCTGGACTTCCAATTGAAAGGACGTAGGTTCGATCCGCCTAGACACCTGTGTGTGGTGGTTTAAAGATGGAAATTTTTTCTGATCTCCGAGTAATTGTTTTAACAGATTTGTTGGTGACTAACTCCCGTTTGTGTGTATATGCACGCAGAGCATCAAAATATGCACGTACCATTTCTCGTCAGTTATGTCAGTGGCAGGTTTATGGAAATGTATAAACATACAGCATGCAAACAACAAGGTATGGGGTTGGAACTAAACAGCAGGAAGACTGAAGTCATGGTGATCTGTAAAACACATGAAATCCCCTCATGGAGGCAGACACAAGTAGTTCACTCATAAGGAAGATTAGGAAAAGACAAGCAACATTTATATGCCATTTTATGAGGAAGGGGGATTTGGAGCACCTGGTCACAACGGGAATGCTGGAGGGAAAGAGAGCACCAGGTAGACCCAGGGAGAGAATGCTAGACGGACTTGCAGAGTGGCTGGGGACGAGGAGGGTGGGGGAGATGCTAGGGGCAACTAGAGATAGAGATGGTTGGAAGTCCATGGTCACCAACGCCAGGGTACCTGATGATGATGATGATGATGATGCAAACAACGGGAAGTTTAAACAAAGCAGATCATAACTAATTACTTCTACTGTTACAAAATAAAGTATCGTCTTCATTATCATCATCGTTATCCACAACTCACGCCACAAGTTCATTCTGTCGAAGCCCGAATACCAGGCGCCAACAGGAGCCAAAGGTGTCATGCCACCATGAGGCCACTCACCAGAGAAGACCCAGCGGTGCTGCAATGCTGTAGTCCTTTTGTAGTTTGTGGGAGGCGAAGTATTTGCCGAGGTAGTCTGCGATCACTAGATACTGTACATGTAGTATGTGGAACAGATTCCCGGCAAGGACTTCTTATGAACGGTTTGGGACTTCTTGTGGACTCAAGGTTTCTTTGTTTTAAGATGTCGGTACTCCTGGCAAAGGGCAGGATTTTATTTTGTCCCTATGTTTTGGTTAATCTGGTTCCATAAACTAAATATCTATTAGTTTGATCTTTGACAGTCCTCTCTCCACCACGTCGTGATTTCGTGGATTGACGAACGTTGAATGTGTGTAGTAAGGCGATTATGTCATTATGCATAATCTATTAATCTACTTTGAGTATTACCTGCATGAACGTAATAGCAGGTTTTCTTCGTGTACTCTTCATTGTCGTTTTTCACATTTTGAGCATTTTCACCACAGCAGGTTTACAGCCGATAACAAGACACACAAGTTAGAAAAGAATGTGTATTACCACCGTAGAAAATTAAAACACTGCAACATTTCATTGAACCCAAACGTGCGAAAAATGTCTGGATTAAAAAATAACTTGCAGGTTTCAATTACTGAAAATGTAAACCCTATTTAAAAAAAACTCTCAATGAAGTTGTGTTTACAGATGACCAAACGATCAGGAACTATAACAAAACACAGTTGCAAAACACATAGAAGTATGTTGAAAGAAACAGCAACAACTGAAAACTATGACATAAATATCAACAAAACAGCAAGACAAAAGTAACATAACTCTTGAGAGTCACGGAGTTATCTCCCATGTAGAATTTCTCAAACCCAACACAGTTCGCGCTACCCATTCAGCTAGCATAGACGCAGCCAAAAAGGAATGTTCTGAGCTTTATGCTTTGTGGCTGCGTCTATGCTAGCTGAATGGGTAGTGCAAACTGTGTTGGGTTTGAGAAATTCTACATGGGAGATAACTCCGTGACTCTCAAGAGTTATGTTACTTAGTTGATATTCGAAATTCTCCCTTCTTCCCTCTTATATCCTTTGGTATAGCAAGACAAAGGTTATATGGCAGGAGAGAAAAATATCCGACCAACTTAACACAAGAATCAAAAGGTCAAAAACATACGAGTGAACACATGTGGGACGAGAAATTGGTATGAAAAGGAATGTACTGTACTCGCTTTAAG
>JAPXFY010000031.1:6094355-6095563 GCA_030674185.1 Monoplex corrugatus | reverse complement strand
TGGGGGCCGGATCGCCGATAAAAGCTACGCAGTAAGTAGCTTTTTTGAGAGACAGGTTCACCAGGACCATTATATAAACCAGTTTTTTGTTTTGTTTTGTTTCCCCTGACTGATTCTTAATCCGGGGTGAGGTCGGCTATGGTACTCGTTTGGGAAAACTGGCGGTGTGACCGCATGGACCAAGTCTGATCCACTTTACAGGTGCATCATTCAGACTGTTGCCTAAGATTTCTGATCAACACTGCAGGTGTCTGTATCTCTTGGGCCTGGTTGATGCCAGAATGTACTATGATAGTGAACGGTATAGTACACCCTGACACGTTGGCTAATTGTAGTTGGAAGTCCATGGCGTCATGATCATTTCGCCAGACGGCAGATGCAGATCAGAAATAGCTGCAGAATCGGCCAAGCCAAAACAGCATGCGTACACACACATACAAACAAACACGCACACACAAACAAACACACACACACACACACTCACAAACACACACACACATGTGCGTGCGCAAACACACACACATACACAAACATACACAAGCACGCACAAACAAACAAACAAACACACACACATACACACACATACACGTACACAAACGCAAACATACGGACATACGTACACTCAGATACATACTAACGGTAAAAAGACGTTAAACAAAAGAACGATCACACATGCACAAACAGACACATAAATATATGCAGACAGAAGCACACACACACAAACACCACGCACACACACAGACACACACAGACACACACACACACACACACACACACACACACACACACACACACACACACACACATATACCATAAGCATACACATCACACGAACACAAACACAAACACACACACACACACAAACACACCATACACACACACTCACACACACACACACACACACACACACACACACACACACAACACACACACAACACAACACAACACAACACAACACAACACAACCACACACACACACACACTCACACACACACAACACAACACAACACACACACACACACACACACACACACACACACACACACACGCCAAAACACACGTACACACACACACACACAAACACACACACACACACACACACACACAACACAACACAATGCACACACACACACACACAATTCTTTGATCAGCTCGACAGAAATCAATCCATCCCATCCGCCGTCCATTTTCTCACAACCACAATAACT
>JAPXFY010000031.1:6086855-6089355 GCA_030674185.1 Monoplex corrugatus | reverse complement strand
AGCAGACAGAGAGATAGACAGACAGAAAGTACGGGGAGGAGAGAGAGAGAGAGAGAGAGAGAGACAGACAGACAGACAGACAGACAGACAGACAGACAGACAGACAGACAAAGAGAGACACACAGACTACGAGAGTGTGGGTTAAAACCTTCATGAGTCCATGAACCAGAGGGGAGTAAAGGAGCCAGTTTACATCGCCGCAAGGAACCCCACCCTCAACCATGACCGGGGTCGACACCACCTGCCATCGGTGTACTCCTCACTTATTCAGCCGCACTGTCGTGAGTTCGCTCACGGCGGTGCGCACTGAAGCCAGTTCTCAACCCAGCAGTTGCGCTGAAGAAGTCGGCCGGATCGCCGATGAAAGCTACGCAGTAAGTAGCCTTTTTTGTCACTGAGAGACAGGTTCAGCCAGGTAGCCATATATATAAACCAGTTTTTTGTTTTGTTTTGTTTCCCCTGACTGATTCTTAACCCGGGGTGAGGTGTGTTATGGTACTCGTTTGGGAAAACTGGCAGTGTGACCGCATGGACCAAGTCTGATCCACTTTACAGGTGCATCATTCAGACTGTTGCCTAAGATTTCCTGATCAACACTGGCAGGCGTCTGTATCTCTTGGGCCTGGTTGACGCCAGAATGTACTATGATAGTGAACGTATAGTACACCCCTGACACGCTGGCTAAATTGTAGATGGAAGTGCATGGCGTCATGATCATTTCGCCAGACGGCAGATGCAGATCAGAAATAGCCTGCAGAATCGGCCAAGCCAAAACAGCATGCGTACACACACATACAAACAAACACGCACACACAAACAAACACACACACACACACACACTCACAAACACACACACACATGTGCGTGCGCGCACACACACACATACACAAACATACACAAGCACGCACAAACAAACAAACAAACACACACACATACTCACACATACACGTACACAAACGCAAACATACGGACATACGTACACTCAGATACATACTAACGGTAAAAAGTCGTTAAAAAAAGAACGATCACACATGCACAAACAGACACATAAATATATGCAGACAGAAGCACAACACACAAACACACGCACACACACAGACACACACAGACACACACAACACACACACACACACACACACACACACACACACACACACACACACACACCATAACCATACACACACACACAACACAAACACAAACACACACACACACAAACACACACATACACACACACTCACACACACACACACACACACACACACACACACACACACACACACACACACACAGACACACACAACACAACACAAACACAACACAACACACACACACACTCACACACACACACCAACACAACACAACACACACACACACACACACACACACACACACACACACACACACACACGCCAAAACACACGTACACACACACACACACAAACACACACACACACACACACACACACACACACACACACACACACAAAACACAAACACACACACACAATTCTTTGATCAGCTCGACAGAAATCAATCCATCCCATCCGCTGTCCATTTTCTCACAACCACAATAACTCCCACCCCACCCCACCCACCCAACCCCAGGCAAAAAAATGATAAAGGAAAAACACGAAAACAGACAAAAGAAGGAAATCAACAAACACTTAAGTGAGAGTGGAGGGGTAGGAAAACGAGACAGGAGTGAGGTGTCAGGTGGGGGAGGGAGGGAGGGAGGGAGGGAGAAGAGTATGCATGTTGTCAAAGAAAGAATATCGGGAGAAAGAGAATGGAAATGGAAGAGAAAGATCCGTGAAGAGCCGGCGAGACCAAGAAGGGTCTAGAACAAAAACAAACAAACAAACAAACAAACAAACAAACAAACAAACAAACCAACAAAAATGAAAGAAAACTAAAAAAAATGCCTCCTCTCATGCAAAAATCAACAAACAAACGGCACAACGAATTAAATTTAAGAGGAAATTAGGCGAAGGTGATGAAACGAAATAAAAGAAAATCTGTCTAATTAGAATGGCAGGACACGAAAGACGAATAGGCTCATTAAACAACGGCGCAAAGAGAAGCAAGCAGTCAAGGTGGCAGAGTGGTTAGAACAACGGGCTACTGACTAGGACAGAGTGTGGGTTCAAAACCTTCATGAGTCCATGAATCACTTTTTGTTTTGCTTTCGTTTTGTTTCCCCTAGTTGACTGTTTAGGAGGTGGAGAGAAACAGAGAGAGAGAGATGGGGGGGGGGGGGAAGAGAGAGAGAGAGAGAGACACATTAGGCGGTGGAGGGAGAAACATGGAGAGAGAAAGAGGAAGACAGAGACACACATTAGGAAGTAGAGGGAGAAACACACTCACAGAGACAGAGAGAGAGAAAGAGGAAGACAGAGACAGACACATTAAGAGGTAGAGGGAGAAACACACTCACAGAAAGCGAGAGAGAGAGAGCGGAGAGAGAGAGGGGGTGACAGGTGGAAGGAGAAACAGAGGG
>JAPXFY010000031.1:6064355-6081855 GCA_030674185.1 Monoplex corrugatus | reverse complement strand
AGCATACACATCACACGAACACAAACACAAACACACACACACACACAAACACACCATACACACACACACACACACACACACACACACACACCACACCATACACACACACACACACACACACACACACACACACACACACACACACACACAACACAACACAACACACACACACACCACACACACACACACAACACAACACAACACACACACACACACACACACACACACACCAAACACACTACACACACACAACACACACACACACACACACACACACACACACACACACACACACACACACACACACACACACAATCTTTGATCAGCTCGACAGAATCAATCCATCCATCCGCCGTCCATTTTCTCACAACCACAATAACTCCCACCCCACCCCACCCACACACCCACCCCACCCCAGCAAAAAAATGATAAAGGAAAAACACGAAAACAGACAAAAGAAGGAAATCAACAAACACTTAAGTGAGAGCGGAGGGGTAGGAAAATGAGACAGGAGTGAGGTGTCAGGTGGGGGAGGGAGGGAGGGAGGGAGGGAGGGAGGGAGGGAGAAGAGTATGGTGGTTGTCAAAGAAAGAATATCGGGAGAAAGAGAATGGAAATGGAAGAGAAAGATCCGTGAAGAGCCGGCGAGAGCAGGAAGGGTCGAACAAAAACAAACAAACAAACAAAACAAACAAACCAACAAAAAATGAAAGAAAACTAAAAAAAAATGCCTCCTCTCATGCAAAAATCAACAAACAAACGGCACAACGAATTAAATTTAAGAGGAAATTAGGCGAAGGTGATGAAACGAAATAAAAGAAAATCTGTCTAATTAGAATGGCAGGACAAGAAAGACGAATAGGCTCATTAAACAACGGCGCAAAGAGAAGCAAGCAGTCAAGGTGGCAGAGTGGTTAGAACAACGGGCTACTGACTAGGACAGAGTGTGGGTTCAAAACCTTCAGGAGTCCATGAATCACTTTTTGTTTTGCTTTCGTTTTGTTTCCCCTAGTTGACTGTTTAGGAGGTGGAGAGAAACAGAGAGAGAGAGATGGGGGGGGGGGAGAGAGAGAGAGAGAGAGAGAGACACATTAGGCGGTGGAGGGAGAAACATGGAGAGAGAAAGAGGAAGACAGAGACACACATTAGGAAGTAGAGGGAGAAACACACTCACAGAGACAGAGAGAGAGAAAGAGGAAGACAGAGACAGACACATTAAGAGGTAGAGGGAGAAACACACTCACAGAAAGCGAGAGAGAGAGAGCGGGAGAGAGAGGGGGTGACAGGTGGAAGGAGAAACAGAGGGAGAGTTGGAGGGAGAAACAGAGAGAGAGAGAGACAGAGATAGATGGACAGATACAAAGAGAGAAAGAGACAGAGAAATGAACACAAAGAGAGAGATGGATAGACAAAGAAGCAGACAGAGAGATAGACAGACAGAAAGTACGGGGAGGAGAGAGAGAGAGAGAGAGAGAGAGAGAGAGAGACAGACAGACAGACAGACAGACAGACAGACAGACAGACAGACAGACAAAGAGAGACACACAGACTACGAGAGTGTGGGTTAAAACCTTCATGAGTCCATGAACCAGAGGGGAGTAAAGGAGCCAGTTTACATCGCCGCAAGGAACCCCACCCTCAACCATGACCGGGGTCGACACCACCTGCCATCGGTGTACTCCTCACTTATTCAGCCGCACTGTCGTGAGTTCGCTCACGGCGGTGCGCACTGAAGCCAGTTCTCAACCCAGCAGTTGCGCTGAAGAAGTCGGCCGGATCGCCGATGAAAGCTACGCAGTAAGTAGCCTTTTTTGTCACTGAGAGACAGGTTCAGCCAGGTAGCCATTATATAAACCAGTTTTTTGTTTTGTTTTGTTTCCCCTGACTGATTCTTAACCGGGGTGAGGTGTGTTATGGTACTCGTTTGGGAAAACTGGCAGTGTGACCGCATGGACCAAGTCTGATCCACTTTACAGGTGCATCATTCAGACTGTTGCCTAAGATTTCCTGATCAACACTGGCAGGCGTCTGTATCTCTTGGGCCTGGTTGACGCCAGAATGTACTATGATAGTGAACGTATAGTACACCCCTGACACGCTGGCTAAATTGTAGATGGAAGTGCATGGCGTCATGATCATTTCGCCAGACGGCAGATGCAGATCAGAAATAGCCTGCAGAATCGGCCAAGCCAAAACAGCATGCGTACACACACATACAAACAAACACGCACACACAAACAAACACACACACACACACACACTCACAAACACACACACACATGTGCGTGCGCGCACACACACACATACACAAACATACACAAGCACGCACAAACAAACAAACAAACACACACACATACTCACACATACACGTACACAAACGCAAACATACGGACATACGTACACTCAGATACATACTAACGGTAAAAAGTCGTTAAACAAAAGAACGATCACACATGCACAAACAGACACATAAATATATGCAGACAGAAGCACACACACACAAACACCACGCACACACACAGACACACACAGACACACACACACACACACACACACACACACACACACACACACACACACACACACACCACATATACCATAAGCAAACACATCACACGAACACAAACACAAACACACACACACACACACAAACACACCATACACACACACCACACACACACACACACCACCACACACACACACACACACACACACACACACACACACACACACACAACACCAACACACACAACACACACACACACACACACACAACCACAACACACAACAACACAACACAACACACACACACACACACACACACACACAACACACACACACCACAACACACACACACACCACACACACACACACACACACACACACACACACACACACACAACACAACACACACACACACACACACACACACACACACACACACCACACATCTTTGATCAGCTCGACAGAAATCAATCCATCCATCCGCACTCATTTTCTCACAACCACAATAACTCCACCCCACCCACCCACCCACACCCAGCAAAAAATGATAAAGGAAAAAACACGAAAACAGACAAAAGAAGGAAATCAACAAACACTTAAGTGAGAGTGGAGGGGTAGGAAAACGAGACAGGAGTGAGGTGTCAGGTGGGGAGGGAGGGAGGGAGGGAGGGAGAAGAGTATGCATGTTGTCAAAGAAAGAATATCGGGAGAAAGAGAATGGAAATGGAAGAGAAAGATCCGTGAAGAGCCGGCGAGACCAAGAAGGGTCTAGAACAAAAAAACAAACAAACAAACAAACAAACAAACAAACAAACAAACCAACAAAAAATGAAAGAAAACTAAAAAAAATGCCTCCTCTCATGCAAAAATCAACAAACAAACGGCACAACGAATTAAATTTAAGAGGAAATTAGGCGAAGGTGATGAAACGAAATAAAAGAAAATCTGTGTAATTAGAATGGCAGGACACGAAAGACGAATAGGCTCATTAAACAACGGCGCAAAGAGAAGCAAGCAGTCAAGGTGGCAGAGTGGTTAGAAAAACGGGCTACTGACTAGGACAGAGTGTGGGTTCAAAACCTTCATGAGTCCATGAATCACTTTTTGTTTTGCTTTCGTTTTGTTTCCCCTAGTTGACTCTTTAGGAGGTGGAAAGAAACAGACAGACAGACAGACAGAGAGGGAGAGAGAGAGAGAGAGAGGAGAGAGAGAGAGAGAGGAGAGAGGAGAGAGAGAGAGAGACATTAGGTGGTGGAGGGAGAAACATGGAGAGAGAAAGAGGAAGACAGAGACACACACTTTAGGAGGTAGAGGGAGAAACACACTCACAGAGAGAGAGAGAGAGAGAGAGTGAGAGAGAGAGAGATTGAGATAGAGAGAGAGAGAGTGAGAGAGAGAGAGAGAAGGACAGGTGGAAGGAGAAACACAGAGAAAGAGAGAGACAGACAGACAGATACAAAGAGAGAAGGAGACAGAGAAATGAACACAAAGAGAGAGATGGATAGACAAAGAAGCAGACAGAGAGATAGACAGACAGAAAGTACAGGGAGGAGAGAGAGAGAGAAAGAGAGAGAGAGAGAGAGAGAGAGAGAGAAGAGACAGACAGACAGACAGACAGACATCGCCGCGAGGAACCCCACCCTCAACCGTGACCGGGATCGACACCACCTGCCATCGGTGTACTCCTCACTTATTCAGTTGCACTGTCGTGAATTCGCTCTCGGCGGTGCGCACTGAAGCCAGTTCTCAACCCAGCAGTTGCGCTGAAGAAGTCGGCCTGATCGCCGATGAAAGCTACGCAGTAAGTAGCTTTTTTTTCACTGAGAGACAGGTTCAGCCAGGTAGCCATTATATAAACCAGATTTTTGTTTTGTTTTGTTTCCCCTGACTGATTCTTAATCCGGGGTGAGGTGTGTTATGGTACTCGTTTGGGAAAACTGGCAGTGTGACCACATGGACCAAGTCTGATCCACCTTACGGGTGCATCATTCAGACTGTTGCCTAAGATTTCCTGATCAACACTGCAGGCGTCTGTATCTCTTGGGCCTGGTTGACGCCAGAATGTACTATGGTAGTGAACGTATGGTACGCCCCTGACACGCTGGCTAAATTGTAGATGGAAGTCCATGGCATCATGATCATTTCGCCAGACGGCAGATGCAGATCAGAAATAGCCTGCAGAATCGGCCAAGCCAAAACAGCATGCGCACACACACACACACACACACAAACAAACACGCACACACAAACAAACACACACACACACACACACTCACAAACACACACACACATGTCCGTGCGCACACACACACATACACAAACATACACAAGCACGCACAAACAAACAAACAAACACACACACATACACACACATACACGTACACAAAAAGAACATACGGACATACGTACACCCAGATACATACTAACGGTAAAAAGACGTTAAACAAAAGAACGATCACACATGCACAAGCAGACACATAAATATATGCAGACAGAAGCACACACACACAAACACCACGCACACACACAGACACACACACACACACACACACACACACACACACACACACACACATATATACCATAAGCATACACATCACACTCACACAAACACAAACACACACACACACACAACAAACACACCATACACACACACACACTCACACACACACACACACACACACATATACCATAAGCATACACATCACACGAACACAAACACAAACACATACACACACACACAAACACACCATACACACACACACACTCACAAACACACACACACACACACACATCACACACACACCCAAAACACACAACACAAACACAACACAACACAACACACACACACACACACACACACACAACACAACACACACACACACACACACACACACACTCACACACAAACACAACACAACACACACACACACACGCACACACACACACACACACACAACACACACACACACACCACCACACACACACACAACACACACACGCACACACACACACACAATTCTTTGATCAGCTCGACAGAAATCAATCCATCCCATCCGCCGTCCATTTTCTCACAACCACAATAACTCCCACCCCACCCCACAGCAAAATGATAAAGGAAAAAACACGAAAACAGACAAAAGAAGGAAATCAACAAACACTTAAGTGAGAGTGGAGGGGTAGGAAAACGAGACAGGAGTGAGGTGTCAGGTGGGGGAGGGAGGGAGGGAGGGAGGGAGAAGAGTATGCATGTTGTCAAAGAAAGAATATCGGGAGAAAGAGAATGGAAATGGAAGAGAACGATCCGTGAAGAGCCGGCGAGACCAAGAAGGGTCTAGAACAAAAACAAACAAACAACAAACAAACAAACAAACAAACAAACAAACAACAAACCAACAAAAATGAAAGAAAACTAAAAAAAAATGCCTCCTCTCATGCAAAAATCAACACACAAAAAAAAGGCACAACGAATTAAATTTAAGAGGAAATTAGGCGAAGGTGATGAAACGAAATAAAAGAAAATCTGTGTAATTAGAATGGCAGGACAAGAAAGACGAATAGGCTCATTAAACAACGGCGCAAAGAGAAGCAAGCAGTCAAGGTGGCAGAGTGGTTAGAACAACGGGCTAGTGACTAGGACAGAGTGTGGGTTCAAAACCTTCATGAGTCCATGAATCACTTTTTGTTTTGCTTTCGTTTTGTTTCCCCCTAGTTGATTGTTTAGGAGGTGGAGAGAAACAGAGAGAGAGAGAGAGAGGGGGGGAGAGAGAGAGAGAGAAAGAGAGAGAGAGAGAGGGAGAGAGAGAGAGACATTAGGCGGTGGAGGGAGAAACATGGAGAGAGAAAGAGGAAGACAGAGACACACATTAGGAAGTAGAGGGAGAAACACACTCACAGAGACAGAGAGAGAGAAAGAGGAAGACAGAGACAGACACATTAAGAGGTAGAGGGAGAAACACACTCACAGAAAGAGAGAGAGAGAGCGGGAGAGAGAGGGGGGTGACAGGTGGAAGGAGAAACAGAGGGAGAGTTGGAGGGAGAAACAGAGAGAGAGACAGACAGACAGACGGACAGTTACAAAGAGAGAAAGAGACAGAGAAATTAACACAAAGAGAGAGATGGATAGACAAAGAAACAGACAGAGAGATAGACAGACAGAAAGCAAGGGAGAGAGAGAGAGAGAGGTGGAAGGAGAAACAGAGAGGAGTTGGAGGGAGAAACAGAGAGAGACAGAGACAGAGACAGACGGACAGATACAAAGAGAGAAAGAGACAGAGAAATGAACACAAAGAGAGAGATGGATAGACAAAGAAGCAGACACAGAGATAGACAGACAGAAAGCAAGGGAGAGAGAGAGAGAGACAGACAGACAGACAGACAGACAAAGAGAGACACACAGACTACGAGAGTGTGGGTTAAAACCTTCATGAGTCCATGAACCAGAGGGGAGTAAAGGAGGCAGTTTACATCGCCGCAAGGAACCCCACCCTAAACCATGACCGGGGTCGACACCACCTGCCATCGGTGTACTCCTCACTTATTCAGTCGCACTGTCGTGAGTTCGCTCACGGCGGTGCGCACTGAAGCCAGTTCTCAACCCAGCAGTTGCGCTGAAGAGGTCGGCCGGATCGCCGATGAAAGCTACGCAGTAAGTAGCTTTTTTTTCACTGAGAGACAGGTTCAGCCAGGTAGCCATTATATAAACCTGTTTTTTGTTTTCTTTTGTTTCCCCTGACTGATTCTTAATCCGGGGTGAGGTGTGCTATAGTACTCGTTTGGGAAAACTGGCAGTGTGACCGCATAGACCAAATCTGATCCACTTTACGGGTGCATCATTCAGACTGTTGCCTAATATTTCCTGATCAACACTGCAGGCGTCTGTATCTCTTGGGCCTGATTGACGCCAGAATGTACTATGATAGTGAACGTATGGTACACCCCTGACACGCTGGCTAAATTGTAGATGGAAGTCCATGGCGTCATGATCATCATTCCCATTGTCAGAAATCACCAATCATCTCACCAGACAGGAGATGCACATCAGAAATAGCCAAGCCAAAACAGCATTCAAGAAGATGAAAGGCGTTCTCACCAACAAATGCTTATCAAACAACACTAGGAAGAGAGTTCTTGAATGTTATATAGAACCGATACTGTTGTACGATTGTGAGCGTGGACAGTCAACACGCAAAGCCAGAACAAGAATGAGGCAGCCGAAATGTGATTTCTAAGAAGAGTGTTGAGAGTTCCATGGACAGCAAAGAAAACAAACGAGAAAATCTTGATGGAGGCAGACAGAAGAAGATCATTGATAAAGAAGATTAGGAAAAGACAAACAGCATTTACAGACCATTTTACGAGGAAAGGGAAATTTGAGCACCTGGTCACAACAGGAAAGCTGGAGAGAAACAGAACACCAGGTAGACCCAGAGAGAAAATGCTGGACGGACTTGCAGGGTGGCTGAGGACAGAGAGGGTGAGAGATGTACTTGCAGCGACAAGGGATAGATCCATATGGAGAGACATGATCGCCAACGCCATGCGGCAGTGTACACGATGATGATGAGAAAAGAAATTAGAGAGAGCCGAGCAGCAGAAGGTCTTCAGAGGAGAATCCCCTTCAAGCAAGTGTTTCGGCCCTAAAGTCGAAGAGAGCACCCTACGATCCAGGACATGACTCCTGGAAGCCCTTCCCCTGTCACCATTTCTTTGAAATAGAAACTAGTCTTCCAGCTGGATTTGAATCCACAAACCCAAGATGATCAGGCATCTCAAGGACAAGTCACCCTGCCTTAGCCACTAAGCTATCAGACACGGGCAACATAATGGGGAATTTTAATCTTTATGAAGTTTGATAATTTTAAATACCTGGGAACGATCATTTCACCAGACGGCAGATGCACATCAGAAATAACCAGCAGAATCGGCCAAGCCAAAACAACAGTCAAGAAAATGACAAGCATTCTTACCAACAAATGCCTATCAATTAACACCAGGAAGAGAGTTGTGGAATGTTATATAGAACCAATACTGTTGTACGGTTGCGAGGCGTGCACAGTCAACAAGCAAAGCCATAACAAGATTGAGGCAGCCGAGATGTGGTTTCTAAGAAGGATGTTGAGAGTTCCATAGACAGCAAAGAAAACAAACGAGACAGTCTTGGTGGAGGCAGACACAAGTAGATCATTCATAAGGAAGATTAGGAAAAGACAGGCAACATTCATAGGCCATTTTATGAGGAAAGGGGAATTGGAACATCTGGTCACAGCGGGAAAGCTGGAGAGAAAGAGAGCACCGGGTAGACCCAGGGAGAAGATACTAGACGAACTTGCAGAGTGGCTGAAGACAGGGAGGGTGGAAGAGATGCTTGAGGCAACAAGAGATAGAGACAGATGGAAGTCCATGATCGCCAACGCCATGCGGCAAGGCACCTGATGATGATGAAGTTCACTTTTGTCGTAGCGTCGTAACAAAATTGTCCACATTTCAGTGGCCTCTCGTGTCGTGATTTTGTGTTGTCCTCAGTGTCGGTTTCTTCTAAGACTCCCGAGTCCGAAGTAAGTTCAGGGGTGTCAGTAGTTTATTCTGGCTGTCGTTTTGGGGCGCTAGTGGTGGCCTCTTTATCAGGGTGTGTGTGTGGGGGGGTGGATCTCTCGTTTGTTTGGTTCCGATACTGAACAGGTACATTCATCAGTAGACTGTTCAGTAGGCAGTGTGTCATCAGTAGAGTGTTCAGTAGGCAGTGTGTCATCAGTAGAATGTTCAGTAGGCAGTGTTTCATCAGTAGAGTGTTCGATAGGCAGTATTTCGTCAGCAGAGTGTTCAGTAGGCAGCGTTTCATTAATAGAGTGTTCAGTAGGCAGTGTTTCATTGGTATAGTGTTCGGTAGGCAGTGTTTCATCAGTAGAGTGTTCGGTAGACAGTGTTTTGTAAGTAGAGTGTTCAGTAGGCAGTGTTTCATTGGTATAGTGTTCGGTAGGCAGTGTTTCATCCGTAGTGTTCAGTAGGCAGTGTTTCATCAGTAGAGTGTTCGGTAGACAGTGGTTTGTAAGTAGAGTGTTCGGTAGGCAGTGTTTCATCAGTAGAGTGTTCGGTAGACAGTGGTTTGTGAGTAGAGTGTTTGGTAGGCATTGTTTCATCAATAGTATGTTCGGTAGGCATTATTTCAACAGTAGTGTGTCCGGTGGGGCAATGTTTCATCAGTAGTGTGTTCAGTAGGCAATGTTTCATCAGAAGTGTGTTCGGTAGGCAGTGTTGCATCAGTAGAGTGTTCGGTAGGCAGTGTTCTGTCAGTAGAGTGTTCGGTAGGCAGTGTTCTGTCAGTAGAGTGTTCGGTAGGCAATGTTTCATAAGTACAGTGTTTTACCGGCAGTGTTTCATCAGTTGAGTGTCCAGTTGGTAGTGTTTCATGAGCAGAGTGTTGTTCTATAGGCAGTGTTTCATCAGTAGAGTGTTTTATAGGCAATGTTTCATCAATAGAGCGTTCGGTAGACACTGGTTCGTCAGTAGAGTGTTCGGAAGGCAGTGTTTGGTTGGCACTGGTTCGTCAGTAGAGTGTTAGTAGGCACTGGTTCGTCAGTAGTGTGTTAGGTAGGCACTGGTTCGTCAGTAGAGTGTTAGGTAGGCACTGGTTCGTCAGTAGTGTGTTAGGTAGGCACTGGTTCGTCAGTAGAGTGTTAGGTAGGCACTGGTTCGTCAGTAGAGTGTTAGTAGGCACTGGTTCGTCAGTAGAGTGTCAGGTAGGCACTGGTTCGTCAGTAGAGTGTTAGGTAGGCACTGGTTCGTAAGTAGAGTGTTAGGTAGGCACTGGTTCGTCAGTAGAGTGTTAGATAGGCACTGGTTCGTCAGTAGTATGTTAGGTAGGCACTGGCTCGTCAGTAGAGTGTTAGGTAGGCACTGGTTCGTCAGTAGAGTGTTAGGTAGGCACTGGTTTGTCAATAGTGTGTTAGGTGGGCACTGGTTTGTCAGTAGAGTGTTAGATAGGCACTGGTTCGTCAGTAGAGTGTTAGGTAGGCACTGGTTTGACAATAGTGTGTTAGGTGGGCACTGGTTTGTCGGTAGAGTGGTTAGGTAGGCACTGGTTCGTCAGTAGAGTGTTAGATAGGCACTGGTTCGTCAGTAGAGTGTTAGATAGGCACTGATTCGTCAGTAGAGTGTTAGGTGGGCACTGGTTCGTCAGTAGAGTGTTAGATAGGCACTGATTCGTCAGTAGAGTGCTAGATAGGCACTGGTTCGTCAGTAGAGTGTTAGATAGGCACTGGTTCGTCAGTAGAGTGTTAGGTAGGCACTGGTTTGTCAGTAGAGTGTTAGGTGGGCACTGGTTCGTCAGTAGAGTGTTAGATAGGCACTGGTTCGTCAGTAGAGTGTTAGATAGGCACTGGTTTGTCAGTAGAGTGTTAGGTGGGCACTGGTTCGTCAGTAGAGTGTTAGATAGGCACTGGTTTGTCAGTAGAGTGTTAGGTGGGCACTGGTTCGTCAGTAGTGTGTTAGATAGGCACTGGTTTGTCAGTAGTGTGTTAGATAGGCACTGGTTTGTCAGTAGAGTGTTAGATAGGCACTGGTTCGTGAGTAGAGTGTTAGATAGGCACTGGTTCGTCAGTAGAGTGTTAGGTAGGCACTGGTCTGTCAGTAGAGTGTTAGATAGGCACTGGTTCGTGAGTAGAGTGTTAGATAGGACTGGTTTGTCAGTAGTGTGTTAGATGGGCACTGGTTTGTCAGTAGAGTGTTAGATAGGCACTGATTTGTCAGTAGTGTGTTAGGTAGGCACTGGTTCGTCAGTAGTATGTTAGGTAGGCACTGGTTTGTCAGTAGAGTGTTAGGTAGGCACTGGTTTGTCAGTAGAGTGTTAGGTAGGCACTGGTTTGTCAGTAGAGTGTTAGGTAGGCACTGGTTTGTCAGTAGAGTGTTAGGTAGGCACTGGTTTGTCAGTAGAGTGTTAGGTGGGCACTGGTTCGTCAGTAGAGTGTTAGATAGGCACTGGTTCGTCAGTAGAGTGCTAGATAGGCACTGGTTCGTCAGTAGAGTGTTAGATAGGCACTGGTTCGTCAGTAGAGTGTTAGGTAGGCACTGGTTTGTCAGTAGAGTGTTAGGTGGGGCACTGGTTCGTCAGTAGAGCGTTAGATAGGCACTGGTTCGTCAGTAGAGTGTTAGATAGGCACTGGTTTGTCAGTAGAGTGTTAGGTGGGCACTGGCTCGTCAGTAGAGTGTTAGATAGGCACTGGTTTGTCAGTAGAGTGTTAGGTGGGCACTGGTTGGTCAGTAGAGTGTTAGATAGGCACTGGTTTGTCAGTAGTGTGTTAGATAGGCACTGGTTTGTCAGTAGAGTGTTAGATAGGCACTGGTTCGTGAGTAGAGTGTTAGATAGGCACTGGTTCGTCAGTAGAGTGTTTAGGTAGGCACTGGTTTGTCAGTAGAGTGTTAGATAGGCACTGGTTCGTGAGTAGAGTGTTAGATAGGACTGGTTTGTCAGTAGTGTGTTAGGTGGCACTGGTTTGTCAGTAGAGTGTTAGATAGGCACTGATTTGTCAGTAGTGTGTTAGGTAGGCACTGGTTCGTCAGTAGTATGTTAGGTAGGCACTGATTTGTCAGTAGAGTGCTAGATAGGCACTGGTTCGTCAGTAGAGTGTTAGATAGGCACTGGTTTGTCAGTAGAGTGTTAGATAGGCACTGGTTTGTCAGTAGAGTGTTCGGTAGGCACTGGTTTGTCAGTAGTGTGTTAGGTAGGCACTAGTTTGTCAGTAGTGTGTTAGGTAGGCACTGGTTTGTCAGTAGTGTGTTAGGTAGGCACTGGTTTGTCAGTAGAGTGTTAGGTAGGCACTGGTTTGTCAGTAGAGTGTTAGGTGGGCACTGGTTTGTCAGTAGTGTGTTAGGTAGGCACTGGTTTGTCAGTAGTGTGTTAGGTAGGCACTGGTTTGTCAGTAGAGTGTTAGGTAGGCACTGGTTTGTCAGTAGAGTGCTAGATAGGCACTGGTTCGTCAGTAGAGTGCTAGATAGGCACTGGTTTGTCAGTAGAGTGTTAGGTAGGCACGAGTTAGTCAGTAGAGTGCTAGATAGGCACTGGTTTGTCAGTAGTGTTAGGTAGGCACTGGTTTGTCAGTAGAGTGTTAGGTAGGCACTGGTTTGTCAGTAGTGTGTTTGTTAGGCACTGGTTTGTCAGTAGAGTGTTAGATAGGCACTGGTTTGTCAGTAGTGTTAGGTAGGCACTGGTTTGTCAGTAGTGTGTTAGGTAGGCACTGGTTTGTCAGTAGTGTGTTAGGTAGGCACTGGTTCGTCAGTAGAGTGTTAGATAGGCACTGGTTTGTCAGTAGAGTGTTAGATAGGCACTGGTTTGTCAGTAGTGTGTTATTTAGGCACTGGTTTGTCAGTAGTGTGTTAGATAGGCACTGGTTCGTCAGTAGAGTGTTAGATAGGCACTGGTTTGTCAGTAAGAGTGTTAGATAGGCACTGGTTTGTCAGTAGTGTGTTAGGTAGGCACGAGTTAGTCAGTAGAGTGCTAGATAGGCACTGGTTTGTCAGTAGTGTTAGGTAGGCACTGGTTTGTCAGTAGAGTGTTAGGTAGGCACTGGTTTGTCAGTAGTGTGTTTGTTAGGCACTGGTTTGTCAGTAGAGTGTTAGATAGGCACTGGTTGTCAGTAGTGTTAGGTAGGCACTGGTTTGTCAGTAGTGTGTTAAGTAGGCACTGGTTTGTCAGTAGTGTGTTAGGTAGGCACTGGTTCGTCAGTAGAGTGTTAGATAGGCACTGGTTTGTCAGTAGAGTGTTACATAGGCACTGGTTTGTCAGTAGTGTGTTATTTAGGCACTGGTTTGTCAGTAGTGTGTTAGATAGGCACTGGTTCGTCAGTAGAGTGTTAGATAGGCACTGGTTTGTCAGTAGAGTGTTAGATAGGCACTGGTTTGTCAGTAGTGTGTTAGGTAGGCACTGGTTTGTCAGTAGAGTGCTGGATAGGCACTGGTTCGTCAGTAGAGTGCTAGATAGGCACTGGTTTGTCAGTAGAGTGTTAGGTAGGCACGAGTTAGTCAGTAGAGTGCTAGATAGGCACTGGTTTGTCAGTAGAGTGTTAGGTAGGCACTGGTTTGTCAGTAGAGTGTTAGGTAGGCACTGGTTTGTCAGTAGAGTGTTAGGTAGGCACTGGTTTGTCAGTAGAGTGTTAGGTAGGCACTGGTTCGTCAGTAGAGTGTGAGGAAGGCACTGGTTCGTCAGTAGAGTGTGAGGTGGGCACTGGTTCGTCAGTAGAGTGTTAGGTAGGCACTGGTTTGTCAGTAGAGTGTGAGGTAGGCACAGGTTAGTCAGTAGAGTGTTAGGTAGGCACTGGTTCGTCAGTAGCGTGTTAGGTAGGCACTGGTTCGTCAGTAGAGTGTTAGTAGGCACTGGTTCGTCAGTAGTGTGTTAGGTAGGCACTGGTTTGTCAGTAGAGTGTTAGGTGGGCACTGGTTTGTCAGTAGAGTGTTAGGTAGGCACTGGTTTGTCAATAGTGTGTTAGGTAGGCACTGGTTAGTCAGTAGAGTGGTTAGATAGGCACTGGTTTGTCAGTAGAGTGTTAGGTAGGCACTGGTTAGTCAGTAGAGTGTTAGGTAGGCACTGGTTTGTCAGTAGTGTGTTAGGTGGGCACTGGCTCGTCAGTAGAGTGTGAGGTAATCACTGGTTTTGTCAGTAGAGTGTTAGGTAGGCACTGGCTCGTCAGTAGAGTGTTAGGTAGGCACTGGTTTGTCAGTAGAGTGTTAGCTTAGCACTGGCTCGTCAGTAGAGTGTTTGGTAGGTAGAATTCTTTCTGTTTGTGGACCTCAGATGCACACACGTACACGGTGCACCTTTTTTTCTATTTCAACTGCTGAAAATGCCCTTATTCATGGGTCCTATTTTAAAATAAACTTTTCGACATACATTAATAAAATACTATTCATAACCTAACGTCGGTATGTTTATCAGTAAATGAACAGCTGAACATTATGGTTAGTCTGTTATACCATTCATGATCAACTGTCTTTATGTTTACCTATTGATGGACAATAAGTCATTTTCGTTAGTCTTTACAAACTTGGTATCTGGCCTGTGTTTTTTCTGTGACCTAATGTGTGTGCATAGGTGTTTGTATTTGCGAGTTATAGCCACCGTAGGGATCCCGGGGGCTCTTTCAGCGTAAACAGTATCCCCACCTTCTGGAAATTCTAGTGCTAGAAATTTCCTCGTTTAGGTCACTCTCTTTGTTTCTCTCTTCCTCCTTCAATTTCTGTCATTTCTTCCTATCATTTTCTTGCCTTGCTGGACCATTCACCTGTATGTGTTTGATAAAGTCTTACGTACTGTCTCTTAGGATTGATAATTGGGTACATGTGTTAAGTGCATTGGTGGCTCTAGGGAAATGAGATATGCGGAAGCAATTTTAAGTAATTTAGGTCCGTCCTTATATATGTTTTAGTGTTCTTAGTCACGTTTAAATTTGTATTCAGGTTTGGTATTTTTAAATCCCTGTGCGATACATTTGACGAAGTAGTCAACGCGAGGGGCATCTTCTTAGATTATGTGCGCGAATACATTGATATGTATTGAAGTGTTTCTGTGACTATTCTGCGTCTTCATTAACCCTTTGACTTCTGCACCCTGTCCACTAGCATCCCGCATTGTCAACCATGCTGGCAAAGCAAAAAACTTAACCCTTTTGACTCCCTCACCCTATTCACCAGCTTCCTACAGGAAGCTGGTGGATAGGGTGAGGGAGTCAAAGGGTTAAGTTTTTGCCGTTGGTGGACCGGGTGCAGGAGTCGAAGGGTTAATCAGGCAATCACCACACCTGTAAAACTACAATGGTCAGTTGGAGAAAGACTGGAGAGAAGAGGGAGGATCACACACCCCTTCACACTTTCCAAATTCCTTGTTGTGGTCAGGCACACAGGCACACCTGCGGGTCCCCTTCCAAAGAAGCACCTGTAGGTAAACATGGTCTCCTGGAATTGTTTTTGTGTTAGTATCCCACATGAAGATCCGTATTAGGTGATAAAGGTTCACTCATCTGTCGGATCGATAGGAGACTTCACTCACCACACACACACACACACACACACACACACACACACACACACACACACACACACACACACACACACACACACACACATATACACACACACACGCGTGCACACACACGCACACACGCAAGCACGAACACATGCACACGTACACAGACAGACAGACAGACAGACAGATAGATAGATAGATAGATAGATAGATAGATAGGTAGATAGGTAGGTAGGTAGGTAGATAGATAGATAGATAGATAGATAGATAGACAGACAGATAGATAGATAGACAGATAAATAGATAGATAGATAAATAGATAGATAGATAGATAGATAGATGGGTAGGTAGATAGATAGATAGATAAATAGATAGATAGGTAGACAGACAGATAGATAGATAGATAAATAGATAGATAGATAGATAGATAGATAGATAGATAGATAGATAGATAGATAGATAGATAGATAGATAGATAGATAGACAGACTTACTTGAAGAGAGCGAACAAAAAACAACAACAGCACAGAGACATAGAGAAAGAGACAGACAGACAGAGAGAGTGAGAGACAGAGACAGAGAGAGAGAGACGGGGACGGAGAGAAAGAGAGACAGACAGACAGAGAGACGGATATAGACATGCATTCATAATACATGTACACATATACACCAACAATGGATACAGAACAACCAAAGCGAGCCAGCATCGCGTCCAACAGTCTTTATTTTCACTATCATGGCATGGAACCTGGGTTCACAGCAGACAGACAAGCCCCTTGTCTCAGAAACTAAAAGCATGGCAAACAAATCAAAGCAAATATTAAAACAGTCAACACACTCTTAAAACAAATGATCTTCGGATATCGAATTACTGGATGTCGGAAAAAGAGGAAGGATTTCCAAATTTCGAAATAGAATCAAAGAATGGAGTATCACAGCAATATGTTTCCGATTTCCTAATTTAGAAATAGAATTTAAAAAAATGGAGTATCACAGCAATATGTTTCCGATTTCCTAATTTAGAAACAGAATCAAAGAATGGAGTATCACAGCAATATGTTTCCGATTTTCCTAATTTAGAAATAGAATTTTAAAAAATGAAGTATCACAGGAATATGTTTCCGATTTCCTAATTTAGAAATAGAATCAAAGAATGGAGTATTACAACAATAGGTTTCATCGCAGGCGTAACAAAAAACAAAAGGAAAAGAAACAGAATATTACCGAGCTCAAAAGAACAGGGAAAACACACCGTCAGCAGTGAGACAAAAATCACCAAGAAGTGAAGGGTGATGTGGATGAATAGTAGTGGTGGTGGTGGTGGTGGTGGTGGTGGTGGTGGTGGTGGGTGTATAAAGGTGATGCAATGTTCAAAACTAAGAATAAAGAGTTGCCAGTATCCATTATGTTATCGATCAGTTTCACTTCAGTGATGAGGACAGTGATTATTCCACGGCAGAACATTACAATTACGACAGGTCATGTGGAAAATTAAACCAACAAGCCACGTAGCTTACAAAGCCATTAATTCACAAAGCCATGTAAATCACAACCCATGTAAATCACAAAGCCATGTAAATCACAACCCATGTAAATCACAACCCATGTAAATCACAAAGCCATGTAAATCACAACCCATGTGAATCACAAAGCCATGTAAATCACAAAGCCACGTAAATCACAAAGCCATGTAAATCACAAAGCCATATAACTCACAAAGCCATGTAAATCACAAAGCCATGTAAATCACAAAGCCATGTAAATCACAAAGACGTGTAAATCACAAAGCCATGTAAATCACAGAGCCATGTAAATCACAAAGCCATGTGAATCACAAAGCCATGTAAATCACAAAACCATGTAAATCACAAAGCCATGAAAATCACAAAACCATGTAAAATCACCAAGCCATGTAAATTACAAAGCCATATAAATCACATAGCCTGTAAATCACAAAGTCATGTAAATCACAAAACCATGTAAA
>JAPXFY010000031.1:6054355-6056855 GCA_030674185.1 Monoplex corrugatus | reverse complement strand
TTCAGATAATGACAGCTTAAATTAGAAACAAACTGGGTCAAAGCCACCAAATAAAGAAATATAAGGAAAATGTGTAGGAAGGAGAGTACACAAAAACTTTAGAGGTCGTTTTCTCAAAATGGCCGTCATACAACTGAATGACTTTAAACATACATAACTTCTACAGTTTTTTGAGTACAAGCTTTATTCAAGCACCAAAATAATCAGCAGAATGTACACTTTCCAGTGATATGTATATCTCAAAATGCCCAAAATTCTAGTTAAGACTGATTTTGTGCTGGCAGGTCACAAATGTGAAAAATGCAGCTTATGGGTGATCGTGTGACAACTTCCTTCCTTTGAGTTTGTTTCAGTCGTGTAATTGTTGTCATAGCCCACACTACTGTGAAGACAGAACAGATTTTAGGATATACAAAAGGAAACAAAAGACACTGCAATATTACAAACAGAAAGTAAAATAAAAATAAAAGCAGCCAAAAGCAAAACTAAACATAAGCAAAATCAAGCATATGCCATACACAACTATCAGAATCAATCAATAAATCAATCAATCAATCAGTCAATCAAATCGAAACCGCGAACGACACAAACCAAAAAAAAGAAAAAAGAAAAAAAAAAAACAACGCTTGGAGCATTGTCCATTACAGAAGGGATAGACGCTGAGGACTGCAAGGTAACCACACCCAACAAACCCACACCTGCAGCACAACGAACCGGTAAGGTCATCACGAGCGTCACGTGCGGGATGACGATTGGTCACGTGCAGGATGACGATTGGTCACGTGTAGGTGACGATTGGTCACAAAAAAAGTGACATGGAACGTCACTCACGACATAGAAATGTCCGGTTTTACATCACTTCCAGTCCCACACGACGACAAACACTCTTTGTCTTTGTCTCTCCAGATCTGCCCTCCCCCCTACATGGCATCACCACCGTTGTGAAGCCATCCCATATTACTGCCCGCCAATTTGTCAGTCTGTACCAGCATCGCTGGCATGTGTGGCTGTGTGGACCTCAGAATGCATGTCCCGTTTGAAGAGGTGATGGTGGGTGTCCCTGTCTACTAACACGTGTCCCGTCCTGTCGTTGAAGTTATTCGCCTTGCTGAAGCCAGTGTTGACTGTCTGCTTTCCAAGTTCTCCCAACGATGGGTCAGGCAGTGGGGCGTGAAGATGCTGAGGATGCTGAGGATGCTGAGGAGGGAATTGAGGCAGGTTAAACGGCTGAGAACTCATGAAATCTCCAGGCCTTATTACTTCCTCGCTTCGTCGGATCAAGTCGACGTAGCGTGCAGCAGAATTATCTCGCTTTAACAGGTCTCCAGCGATGGAGTCGATGTGCCGTTTATCGGCGGAGTAATCTCGCTTTAGCAACTCTCCCGCGATGGAGTCCACGTAACGTTTGACGTTAGAGTGATCTGGTTTGAGAAGACCTCCAGGGACAGAACTGATGTCACTTTTAACGGTGGAGTTACCCCGCTTTAGGAGATCTCCAGAGATGGAGTCCAGAAAGGAGCGTTGCATTCTAAACCTCTTCCAGAAGTCTCGAGGAAGGAAGGAGACATAGCGCTTCTCTGATGACTTCTTGAGTAAGTCCCCAGAAATGGATTCCACATACCTTTTATCAGCGGCTCGTTTTAACAGATCTCCAGCTATTGAATCAATGTACCGCTTGTTTGAGTGCCGCTTGAGAAGGTCGCCTGCTATAGAATCGATGTATCGTTTGGCGGATGGTCGTTTAAGTAGGTCACCAGCGATGGAGTCAATGTACCGTTTATTTGAAGGTCGTTTAAGTAGGTCACCAGCGATGGAGTCAATATATCGTTTATCTGAAGGTCGTTTTAGTAGGTCACCAGCGATGGAATCAATATACCGTTTATCTGAAGGTCGTTTAAGTAGGTCACCAGCGATGGAATCAATGTACCGTTTATCTGAAGGTCGTTTAAGTAGGTCACCAGTGATGGAATCAATATACCGTTTATCTGAAGGTCGTTTAAGTAGGTCACCAGCGATGGAATCAATGTACCGTTTATTTGAAGGTCGTTTAAGTAGGTCACCAGCGATGGAATCAATGTACCGTTTATTGAAGGTCGTTTAAGTAGGTCACCAGCGATGGAATCAATATACCGTTTATCTGAAGGTCGTTTAAGTAGGTCACCAGCGATGGAGTCAATGTACGTTTATTGAAAGTCGTTTAAGTAGGTCACCAGCGATGGAGTCAATGTACCGTTTATTTGAAGGTCGTTTAAGTAGGTCACCAGCGATGGAATCAATATATCGTTTATCTGAAGGTCGTTTAAGTAGGTCACCAGCGATGGAATCAATATACCGTTTATCTGAAGGTCGTTTAAGTAGGTCACCAGCAATGGAGTCAATTACGTTTATCTGAAGGTCGTTTAAGAAGGTCACCAGCAATGGAATCAATATATCGTTTATCTGAAGGTCGTTTAAGTAGGTCACCAGCAATGGAGCAATTACCGTTTATCTGAAGGTCGTT
>JAPXFY010000031.1:6041855-6049355 GCA_030674185.1 Monoplex corrugatus | reverse complement strand
CCCCTCTCTCTTTCAGACACACACACACACATTCTCTCTGTTTGTCTTTGTGTGTTTGCCTGTCTGCTTCTCTGGCTGTCTCTGAGGCAGATAATCATATTGTGTCAGTCTAAGGCAGATAATCATATTGTGTCAGTCTAAGGCAGATAATTATATTGTGTCAGTCTAAGGTAGATAATCATATTGTGTCAGTCTAAGGTCAGATAATCATATTGTGTCAGTTGTAGCAGATAATCTATTGTGTCAGTCTGTAGTAGATAAACCATGCTGTGTCAGTCTGTAGCAGATAACCATGCTGTATCAGTCTGTAGCAGATAACCATGCTGTGTCAGTCTAAGCAGATAACCATGCTGTGTCAGTCTAAGGCAGATAACCATGCTGTGTCAGTCTAAGCAGATAATCCATATTGTGTCAGTCTAAGGCAGATAACATATTGTGTCAGTCTAAGGCAGATAACCATGCTGTGTCAGTCTAGCAGATAATCATATTGTGTCAGTCTAAGGCAGATAACCATTGCTGTGTCAGTCTAAGGCAGATAATCATATTTTGTCAGTCTAAGGCAGATAATCATATTGTGTCAGTCTAAGGCAGATAATCATGTTGTGTCAAGTCTAAGGCAGATAATCATATTGTGTCAGTCTAAGGCAGATAATCATATTGTGTCAGTCTAAGACAGATAATCATATTGTGTCAGTCTAAGGCAGATAATCATATTGTGTCAGTCTAAGGCAGATAATCATATTGTGTCAGTCTAAGGCAGAGAGTCATATTGTGTCAGTCTAAGGCAGATAATCATATTGTGTCAGTCTAGGCAGATAATCATATTGTGTCAGTCTAAGACAGATAATCATATTGTGTCAGTCTAAGGCAGATAATCATATTGTGTCACTCTAAGGCAGATAATCATATTATGTCAGTATGTAGCAGATAATCATATTGCGTCAGTCTAAGGCAGATAATCCTATTGTGTCAGTATGTAGCAGATAATCATATTGTGTCAGTCTAAGGCAGATAATCATATTGTGTCAGTCTAAGGCAGATAATCATATTGCGTCAGTCTAAGGCAGATAATCATATTGCGTCAGTCTAAGGCAGATAATCATATGTGACTGGTTCTTGCGAACGGGGTCACAAGTCGCAACGTGTGAACTGAGATACGGGCCTGAAAAGGTGGTGAGGGTCGATGTGGGTGATTTGAGATTTTTGTTCCTACACATTGTCTGACCATTAATCTATCAATTGTGGCAAAGATTAAAGTGAAATTTGGGCTGAAAGAGTGTTAAAATAACATTTTAAAGTGATAACCCATCGAGAATGTGCAGATTTTTTCCGTGAAAATGCGTGTGTTTGAGCTTTAATTTAGGCCATGAAACCGTACAGGGCCTCAGCATATCGCATACCGTTGGAATCAGCTCGCGAAATAGCTAGTATGTAGTGCAGAACCACTTTATCTATCACTTCACTAAGTTTGATGAAGATAGAATACTGGTTGCTAAGGAAAAAGCAGAGAATTTTGTTGTCCTTCTTTAACTCTGCTTTTCTCAAAATGGCCGTCCCATCACCCACTCCCTTTAAATTACTGTAACACGCTCGATTTTCCAGTTAGACAGTTGAATTATACATCATTGGAAAGAGCATTTTTTCTGCTTTCCGGTGATATAAATATCTCTATACCCCCCAAAATTAAGTTGTGACCCCATTCGTGAGAACAGGTCACATATTGTGTCAGTCTAAGGCAGATAATCATGCTGTGTCAGTCTGTAGCAGATAACTATACTGTGTCAGTCTGTAGCAGATAACTATACTGTGTCAGTCTGTAGCAGATAACTATACTGTGTCAGTCTGTAGCAGATAACCATACTGTGTCAGTCTGTAGCAGATAACCATGCTGTGTCAGTCTGTAGCAGATAACCATGTTGTGTCAGTCTGTAGCAGATAACCATGCTATGTCAGTCTGTAGCAGATAACTATACTGTGTCAGTCTGTAGCAGATAACTATACTGTGTCAGTCTGTAGCAGATAACTATACTGTGTCAATCTGTAGCAGATAACCATGAGATAACTATACTGTGTCAGTACAACCATGCTATGTCAGTCTGTAGCAGATAACCATACTGTGTCAGTCTATAGCAGATAACCATGCTGTGTCAGTCTGTAGCAGATAACTATACTGTGTCAGTCTGTAGCAGATAACCATACTGTGTCAGTCTATAGCAGGTAACCATGCTGTGTCAGTCTGTAGCAGATAACTATACTGTGTCAGTCTGTAGCAGATAACTATACTGTGTCACTCTGTAGCAGATAACTATACTGTGTCAGTCTGTAGCAGATAAACATACTGTGTCAGTCTGTAGCAGATAATCATGCTGTGTCAGTCTGTAGCAGATAACCATGCTGTGTCAGTCTGTAGCAGATAACTATACTGTGTCAGTCTGTAGCAGATAACCATGCTGTGTCAGTCTGTAGCAGATAACCATACTGTGTCAGTCTGTAGCAGATAACTATACTGTGTCAGTCTGTAGCAGATAACTATACTGTGTCAGTCTGTAGCAGATAACTATACTGTGTCAGTCTGTAGCAGATAACTATACTGTGTCAGTCTGTAGCAGATAACTATACTGTGTCAGTCTGTAGCAGATAACTATACTGTGTCAGTCTGTAGCAGATAACTATACTGTGTCAGTCTGTAGCAGATAACCATACTGTGTCAGTCTGTAGCAGATAACCATGCTGTGTCAGTCTGTAGCAGATAACCATGTTGTGTCAGTCTGTAGCAGATAACCATCCTGTGTCAGTCTGTAGCAGATAACCATGCTATGTCAGTCTGTAGCAGATAACTATACTGTGTCAGTCTGTAGCAGATAACTATACTGTGTCAGTCTGTAGCAGATAACTATACTGTGTCAATCTGTAGCAGATAACCATGAGATAACTATACTGTGTCAGTACAACCATGCTATGTCAGTCTGTAGCAGATAACCATACTGTGTCAGTCTGTAGCAGATAACTATACTGTGTCAGTCTGTAGCAGATAACTATACTGTGTCACTCTGTAGCAGATAACTATACTGTGTCAGTCTGTAGCAGATAACCATACTGTGTCAGTCTGTAGCAGATAATCATGCTGTGTCAGTCTGTAGCAGATGACCATGCTGTGTCAGTCTGTAGCAGATAACTATACTGTGTCAGTCTTTAGCAGATAACCATGCTGTGTCAGTCTGTAGCAGATAAATTACTGTGTCAGTCTGTAGCAGATAACCATGCTGTGTCAGTCTGTTGCAGATAACCATGCTGTGTCTGTAGCAGATAACCATGCTGTGTCCGTCTGTAGCAGATGACCATGCTGTGTCAGTCTGTAGCAGATAACCATACTGTGTCAGTCTGTAGCAGATAACTATACTGTGTCAGTCTGTAGCAGATAACTATACTGTGTCAGTCTGTAGCAGATAACCATGCTGTGTCAGTCTAAGGTAGATAACCATGTTGTGTCAGTCTAAGGTAGAGAACCATGTTGTGTCAGTCTAAGGTAGAGAACCATGCTATGTCAGTCTAAGATAGATAACCACGCACTGACAGTCTAAGGTACATAACAAAGCTGTAACAGTCTAAGGTAGATAACAAAGATGTAACAGTCTAAGGTAGATAATCATGCCATGACAGTCTAAGGTAGATAACAAATATGTAACAGTCTAAGGTAGATAACCATGCCATGACAGTCTAAGGTAGATAACCATGCCATGACAGTCTAAGGTAGATAACCATGCAGAGACAGTCTAAGGCAGATAACCATGCTATGACAGTCTAAGGTAGATAACAAAGCTGTGACAGTCTAAGGTAGATAACAAAGCTGTGACAGTCTAAGGTAGATAACCATGGTATGACAATCTAAGATAGATAACCATGCCATGACAGTCTAAGGTAGATAGCCATGCTATGACAGTGTAAGGTAGATAACCATGCTGTGACAGTCTAAGGTAGATAACAAAGCTGTAACAGTCTAAGGTAGATAACCATGCCATGTCAGTCTAAGGTAGATAGCCATGCTATGACAGTCTAAGGTAGATAACAAAGCTGTGACAGTCTAAGGTAGATAACCAAGCTGTACCAGTCTAAGGTAGATAACAAAACTGTAACAGTCTAAGGTAGTAACAAAGCTGTAGCAGTCTAAGGAAGATAACAGAGCTGTAGCAGTCTAAGGTAGATAACAGAGCTGTAACAGTCTAAGGTAGATAACAGAGCTGTGTCAGTCTAAGGTAGATAACAGAGCTGTGTCAGTCTAAGGAAGATAACAAAGCTGTAACAGTCTAAGGTAGATAACAAAGCTGTAACAGTCTAAGGTAGATAACAGAGCTGTGTCAGTCTAAGATAGATAACAAAGCTGTAACAGTCTAAGGTAGATAACAAAACTGTAACAGTCTAAGGTAGATAACAGAGCTGTAACAGTCTAAGGTAGATAACAAAGCTGTAACAGTCTAAGGTAGATAACAAAGCTGTAACAGTCTAAGGTAGATAACAAAGCTGTAACAGACTAAGGTAGATAACCATGCAGAGACAGTTTAAGGTAGATAACAAATCTGTAACAGTCTAAGGCAGATAACCATGCTATGACAATCTAAGGTAGATAACCATGCTGTAACAGGCGCGGCGCGTGACTGTCATGTAGTTAAGACCTAAGACTTCTAATCCAACGGTCTTGTTTCGATTCTGCCTGGGCTGATCAAGGTAGAGATCTCAATTCTCCAATGTCCCAGATCAGCATGTGCGCTTACGTGTTATTGTCTGAAACCTGTTTCGTGGGTTACGCGTCAAAACACCATATCTATATGTTGAATATCCTGTAAGTTATGTCAGTGCCTGGTGACTTATGGAAGCATGAAAACGCCCTGCATGCACGCCCACTGAAGATGGAGTATGCAGACAATGCAGCAACATACTCCCTGCACAGTCTGCATACACGCATCTAAGAAAAATCGGAACGCTCAGATCAGACGGAAAGGATCAAACACTACAAGAAGCAAGCAAGAAAGAAAGAATGAATGAATGAATGAAAAAGAAAGAAAGAAAGAAAGAAAGAACAAAGAAAGAAAGAAAGACAGAAAGAATGAATGAATGAAAAAAGAAAGAAAGAAAGAAAGAAAGATAGATAGAAAGAAAGAAAGACAGACAGAAAGACAGAAAGAAAGAAAGAAAGAAAGACAGAAAGAAAGAATGAACGAAAAAAGAAAGAAAGACAGACAGACAGACAGACAGACAGACAGAAAAGATGAATGAATGAATGAATGAATGACAGACAGACAGACAGACAGAAAGAAAGAATGAAGAAATGAAATGAATGAATGAATGAATAAAGAATGAATGAATGAAAAAGAGAAAGAAAAACTATTGACGTTCTAAAATCGCAGTACAAATATCAAAGAGTGATGCCCAAACGAAAAATTCTCTCTCGAAAATCATCGGCAGAAATTCTATAGGTGCGATGTTTTGCTGCGACATTTCCGTTTGCATTTGTTCGTTTGTTTGTTTGTTCTTTTGTTCGCTTTTGTTTTGATTTTGTTTTTGTTGTCGTGGCTGTTGTGTTGTTGTCGTTGCTGTTGTTGTTATTGCTGCTGCTGCTTTTTTTTATGGCACCGACACAATTAAAGAAAGCAATCTTACCCGACAAGGACATTTTTTTTCTCTCACTGTTTTACTTGTGACAAAAAAAAATCTACAGCGAAGCAGTTGTAGAAGCACCGAATATGGTGAATTGTGGTAGGCGCTCGATTTCAATATTTTTTGAGTCTCTGTCTGGTTTATTAAAGACGAGTAGCTTCTTTCTCCGAAAGAAAATTGGCCAGAACTGAATTTGGAATGATCTGGGCCCCGTCCACTTCAGTGTAAAATTTGCCAGTGAAAAGAAAGGTTCCAACCCTTATCATCATCATCATCAGGTGCCCTGCTGCATGGCGTTGGCAATCATGGACTTCCATCTGTCTCTGTCTCTTGTTGCCCCAAGCATCTCCTCCACCCTCCTCGTCTTCAGCCACTCCGCAAGTCCGTCTAGCATTTTCTCCTGGGTCTACCTGGTGCTCTCTTTCCCTCCAGCTTTCCCGTTGTGATTAGGTGCTCCAAATCCCCCTTCCTCATAAAATGGCCCGTAAATGTTGCCTGTCTTTTCCTAATCTTCCTTATGAATGATCTCCAACCCTTGGAGCAGGGAAAAAAAATCGGTGCAAAGTTTGTTCGACAATTGCGCGATTTTCCTGTCTGTGGATTTACACGTCTTTAACGTTTAACGTGCAAATTTTCGTGGGTATTGTTATTGTTATTGTTATTTTTGTTTAAGCCCAGCCGACTGCGTAGAGCCATATCAGGGTTATAACCATTCCAACACACACAATACTTCAACAGGAAAAAGAAAAAGGAAATGAAAATTAAGTAGGCATATCAATGCATTCACACGCATGATCCAAGGAGATGCCCCCAGCGTTGACCACTCCGTCCAACTCAGACACAACATTCAACCAAGAAGTAGTTAAGTTCACTACCTGGTGTACAGACAACTTTTTAGATCTAAATGTTAGAAAGACCAGGGAGATGATCGTGGATTTCCGGAGAGAGCCCGGTGTGATCCCTGACCTTTTTATCAATGGTGTGAAAGTTGAGCGTGTGAATGAGTATAAGTATCTCGGAACGATTCTTGACAGCAAACTCACCTTTGATACAAACACGCAAATAATACACAAAAAATGTCAGTCACGCCTTTTCTGTCTTCAAAAACTTAGGTCTCTGCGTATGAATGAGTCCATTCTTGGTAATTTCTATCGTTGTTTTATTGAATCTGTCTTAACTTTTGGATTTTTGTGCTGGTTTGCTGGTCTGAGTGTGAAGAATAAGAGAGTGTTGGACAGGGTGGTGAAGGTGAGTGGCAAAGTAGTGGGAGTACAACAGAGGAGCATTAATGAACTATATGAGTGTCGTATTGTGAGCAAGGCGAGAATGATCTTAGGTGAATCCACTCACGTGCTAGCTAAGCATTATGAGCTCTTGCCATCATCAAAAAGGTACAGAACTCTGAAATGTTCCACCAACAGAGCAAGAATGTCTTTTGTAAATAGGTCAGTTGAGTATCTGAACAAGATTGGAGTGTGAGTGACTAAAGGAGTGTGAGAGAGCGGGAGTTATGTAATTGTTTGTCTATTGCAGAATTTTACGCTGAACATGTACTGAATTTCTCTAAAGAGACATTAAAGTGATCTTGAATCTTGAATCTTGAATTTGTCACACAGGGATTTAAAAAAAAAAAACACACACCTGAATACAAATTTAAACATAACTAAGGACACTAAAGCATAATTATATAAAAACGGGTCTGAATTACATGAAATTGCTTCAGCATATCTCATTTCCCCAGATCCAAAAACGCACTCAGTACATGCACCCAATTATGAATCCCAAGAAAAAGTATGTAAGACTTTATCGAACATATACAGATGAATGAACCAGCAGGGCAGAAAATAA
>JAPXFY010000031.1:6031855-6036855 GCA_030674185.1 Monoplex corrugatus | reverse complement strand
ACCAAAACACCCCCCCCCCCCCCCCCCCCCCTGAAAAAAAAACCTAATCAAAAACAAAACAAACCTAAACCCAAAAAGAAATCACACACAAAAAGTTCCGGCACTGTCACGCCCTCGACAGATCCACTACACGGACAGGAAGTTTGCCACTTGACGATGCCCATGCGCACGAGACAAGTTGTCAGGACACTTCCGGTAGGGCCAGGGCCATGGACGGGGAGCGTGTTACAAGACTGGATGGCTTGCCATTGATCTCCCCTTTACAGTTCATTGCCGCTAAGGGGCGCCTTTGTGACTGGCTGAAAGGGAGCGACAAGCGGTTGGCTGGAGAGAGGTCACGTGGCCTTGTTTGGCGTGGGAATTACATTTTAGGTGGGCTGTAGGCAGGCGATTGGAAGGCAAATGCTCCGCTTCTCTCTTTCTGATATATATTTTTTTTTCTTTTGGTGTTGGGGTCGGGGAGAGGAGAAGGTTCGCGGGAGTGGGGCTGGTTGTGGATGGGTTGGGTTTTACAACAACCAAAACACAAAGAAGGAAGCAAAAAGGACCAGGGCAAAGGAAAGGTAATTTCTATTCAGTTTCAGTTTCTCAAGATGACGTCTCCTGCGCTCAGAACGAATTCCATATGCACTAACGTCACAGGTGCCATGTTGTTAAACGGGCGTTCTATGAGTGTGCCTCGTGTTTTTTAGTTTAGTTTATTTGTTTTTGTTTGAATAACTGTTTGTTCTTTAATTTAACGTCTTTCACTATAAGTGATATTAGAATAACTGTTTGTTTGTGTCTGTGTGTTTGTTGTTGTTGTTGTTGTTTTCGTGATCATTGGCATATGCCTTCTAAGCCTTCACATACAAGCCATGGGCTGACCAGGTCATGAGGTCCTACCTAGCTTATGTTTTCCTTAACATATATTTTCATACTAGTATTGTATCAGCCTATCATTGGCACAGTCTTGGTTATGTGTAAATGGCACGTGCATCTGCATGTATCTTATCTTCAAAGAAAAGAAAACAGATATACAAAGTAAATACATAAATAAATAAAGGTTTGAATCAATACACAAATGGCTTTTCAGTATAAACTCGTCTCACATGACGGAAAGCCCCCCCCCCCCCGCTCTCTCTCTCTCTCTCTCTCTCTCTCTCTCTCTCTCTCTCACCCCCCCCCCCACCACTAACTGCACAAAACCTCAGCTGCCTATCAACAAGGTGAAGACGAAGGACACCACACTACAATAAAAACAAGAGTTTTACGAAATAGCAGATTGCAAGCAAAATGATGATATGAAATGTTAAATTAACAAGAAACATCACGAGGGTGCGGATGGGACCTGGAGCACCAATGCCTCGACACTCTCCGGACCAATCGTCTTCCAAGCTCCTGACGCCACGAGATAAGTCATTTTATCAAGAAAAAAAAAAGGGGGGGGGGAGGAAGGGGCTGTGGGGGGTGGGGGGTGGGGGGTGTTGTCCATGTGCTGTAGAACAACGAAAGCGGCAGTCAAGTGGGTAGTACTTCAGACTTTCAACCAAAAGGTTTAGGTTCGGATCCGCCTGGGTGCTTTCTGAGTGGTGGATAAAGGGTGGAGATCTTTTCCCCATCTCCCAGGTCAATATGTGTGCAGACCTGCCAGTGCCTAACCTCCCCCCCCTCCTGTGTATAAGTATGCAGAACATCAAGTATGCAGGTTAAAGATCCTGTAAGTCATGTCAGTGTCTGGTGGCTTATGGACACACGAGAACACCCAGCACACACGCCCACCAAAGACAAATCATGCAGACTGTGCACAACTTAGTGTCTGTAGAGAATGGGCAAATCAACGCATCAGACAAACAAACAAACAAACAAACAAACAAACATACATACATATATAGATACATACATACATACATACATACATACATACATACATACATACATACATACATACACACATACACACATACGTACATACGTACACACATGTATACATACATACATACATACATACATACATACATACATACATACATACATATACATACACACATACATACATACGTACATACGTACATACATGTACATGCGTACATGCATATGCATACATACATGTATACATTCATACATACATATATAAAGATATATCAAAATCAATTTTCATTGCTCTTCCAAAGAAAACAGGGGCCATAGAATATGAACTCCATCGCACAATCAGTTTGATGAGTCATGTAACAAAAATCCTGTTAATAATAATCATGATGAGGACAATAATAATAATAATAATTACAATATTTATATAGCGCAAAATCTTGGCAAAATCAAATCTAAGCGCTGAAGCAGACACACACGCAGGCACGCACGCTCGCACACACACGCACGCACACATACAGACACACACACACACACACACACACACACACACACACACACACACCCACACACACGCCATGGCTATAAATGGGGAGAAAGAATAAAAGCAATAAAAGCAAGAATAAAAGCAATGGAAAATTATAGAGAGCATAGCATACCATTATATATTATAACCATGTGATTCCCTCCGAGCGGAGACAGGCTGCAGAGGGGAGGGTTGAGTGAGGTTAGGATTTTATGCAGGAGAGAAAAGGTGAGTTTTGAGAGCGGACTTGAAGGAGACAAAAGTAGGTTGCTGACGGACTGAGAGAGGAAGTTTGTTCCAGGAGAGTGGACCAGAAACAGAGAAGGCTCGTGGACCATAGGTATTGAGCTTAGTGCGTGGAAAGCGAAGAGTCAGAGGATCAGAGGCAGAGCGGAGGGTACGTGAGGGAACATAGATCTCAAGTAGGCTTGACAGGTAATCGGGGGCTGCGTTATTGAGGCTTTTGTAGCACATGGTGTCTAGTTTGTACTGTATGCGCTTTGATACAGGGAGCCAGTGAAGTTGTGCCAGGAGAGGAGATATGTGATCAGCTTTTTTCTTTTTGAGTACAAGGCGTGCAGCATTGTTTTGAATGCGCTGTAGGATGTGAATGGTGGAGGCAGGAAGACCAGACAGGAGTGAATTGCAATAGTCAATGCGAGACGTTATGAAGGAGAGAACGAGTTTTGCAGTTGTTTCCACAGAGAGATACTTCCTGATCAGCTTTATACGATGGAGATGATAGTAGCAGGATCTGGCAGTTTGAGAAACAAAGTTGTTCATGGAGAGGGTAGAGTCAATGCAGACACCAAGGTTTTTAGCTGAATCAGAAATTGGGACTGATGTGTTACATAATGGGAGAGAAAGAGGAGGCAGCTGAGAAAGTTTCTGACGGGTGCCAATGAGGATAGCTTCTGTTTTGTCGTCATTAAGCTGAAGTCTATTGTGTGTCATCCAGTTCTTAATGTCCGAGTAACACTCAGTGGTGCGAGTCAACAGGCGCTGTATATTATCAGGTGAGTCACTGTCTTGAAGTTGGGTGTCATCAGCATAGAAGTGGTGTTTTATAGAATGGGAGTTGGTGATGGTGGACAGGGGGGAGGTGTAAAGAGTGAAAAGAACAGGGCCAAGGACAGATCCTTGTGGAACACCACAGGTCAGGTATGCAGGTTGAGAGTAAGTGCCATTGATGAGAACGGTTTGTTTTCTGTTTGATAGGTATGAAGTGAACCAAGACAGAGCAATGTCAGAGATGCCAAAAGTATGATGAAGTCTAGAAAGGAGAATACCATGATCAATGGTATCAAAGGCTGCAGACAGATCAAGGAGTGTGAGGAGAGAGACTTTGCTAGTATCAGTTGCAAGGAGGAGATTGTTGAGAATGTGTAGTAGGGCAGTTTCAGTGCTATGGCACTGGCGGTAGGCTGACTGGAAAGGATTGAGGAGATTGTTGGCAGACAGGTGAGAGTTCAGCTGGTTGAGGACGACTTTTTCAAGGAGTTTTGACAAGAAAGAGAGATTAGAGATAGGCCGGTAATTTTTCAGTTCATTTGGATCTAAATTGTGTTTCTTGAGGAGAGGGTGAACAATAGCAGACTTGAAAGAATCTGGGACAGTTCCAGTTTGAAGAGAAGTGTTGATGATGTCAGTGATGAATGGGAGGAGAGTAGGGAGACAGTCGGCGTAGACAGAACCTGGAAGAGGATCCAGTTCGCAGGTTTTGAACGACATGGATCTGATTGTGTTGAGAATTTCTTCTTGTGAGACTGGGGTAAAAGTAGTAAGAGGTGTGCCAGAGAAGGAAGGGTCAGGTGGGCATGGTTGACAGGGTGTCCTGTCAAGCCTGTCACGAAGAGTTTGTATTTTGGTGGTGAAATAGTTGGAGAATACAGATGGGAGTTCTTCATTTGTATGTTTTGTTGGAGAGGTAAATCTTTTCGTGTGCCAAGGAGATGATTCATGGTTGTAAAGAGTTCTTTTGAAGAAGAGGCATTCAGGATTTTGGTTTGGAAATAGCTTGTTTTTGCTGATGCAATGAGGGTGGATACTTTTGTTTTAGAGGCTTGGAAAAGTTGCCTGTGTACAGTGAGTTTGGATTTGCGCCAGCGGCGCTCTGCTCTGCGGCGGGCACGTTTTGCACAGGCGATCTCATGAGTGAGCCAGGGGGTAGGGGGGCGGTCAGGTAAAAGACGGGTTGTGGCTGGAGCATGAGTGTCCAGAAGATGGTGGAGAGTAGTATAGAATTCATCGGCAAGGTTATGTGACTTTTCAGAAAGGAGACGGGAGGCATCAGATGAAAATGTGGAGAGGTCGATAGATTTGAGATTGCGTCGAGTCACTGTGCGCATGGTACGGGAAGGAGGAGAAATGTCGAGAGAACAGAGAATTGCAGAGTGGTCAGATGGAAGGGCTGAAGTTAGACGGGTAGAAAGAACTAAGCAGTTGTCAGTAGCGGAATTGTGATGATCACGAGAAATGATCCAGTCAAGAATGTGACCTTTTTGATGGGTTGGTTCAGAAATGTGTTGAGTCATATTGTGATTGGACAGAGAGTTGATGATATGTCTTGTGTCATAACGGTGAGTGTTGTCATAGTGGACATTGATATCACCTAGAATGATGAGAT
>JAPXFY010000031.1:6011855-6019355 GCA_030674185.1 Monoplex corrugatus | reverse complement strand
GTCAGAACAAAACTGAGGCAGCCGAGATGTGGTTTCCAAGAAGAATGTTGAGAGTTCCATGGACAGCAAAGAAAACAAACGAAACAGTCTTGATGGAGGCGGACGCAAGAAGATCATTGATAAAGAAGATTAGGAAAAGACAGTCAACATTTATAGGACATTTTATGGGGAAACGGGAACTAGAGTGCCTGGTCACAACAGGAAAGCTGGAGGGAAAGAGAACACCAGATAGACCCAGGGAGAAAATACTGGACGGACTTGCAGGGTGGCTGAGGACAGAGAGATTGAAATATGTACTTTCAGCGACGAGGGATAGATTCATATAGATGGCCATGATCGCCAACGCCATGCGGCAGGACACATGATGATGAGATGATGATGATGATGATGATGATGATGATGATGATGATGATGATGATGAGATGATGACCAGTCACTGTGCCAAGTGGTTACACAACAAACTACTGACAGCGAAGTCTTGGATTTGAATCTACATCGCACCCCACCCCCGAGAAAAGAAAAGAAAAGAAAAGAAAAGAAAAGAAAAGAAAAGAAAAGAAAAGAAAAGAAAAGAGAAAAGAAAAGAAAAGAAAAGAAAAGAAAAGAAAAGAAAAGAAAAAGAAAAGAAAAGAAAAAGAAAAGAAAAAGAAAAGAAAAGAAAAAAAAAAGAAAAAAAGAAAAGAAAAAGAAAAGAAAAGAAAAGAAAAGAAAAGAAAGAAAAAAAGAAAAAGAAAAGAAAAGAAAAGAAAAGAAAAGAAAAGAAAAGAAAAGAAAAGAAAAGAAAAGAAATGAAATTTTCGTGGATTTTTTTTTCTGCCCAGATCAATCCACTCAGAGCGAAGCGTGTTGTGGGTCATTGTCAGTAGATTGTCAAAACACGCTGTCCAGTTTCATCCATTTAGGAATTGAACGTTGAAAGGTTGCTCGATTTTCCTAAAACCCATATTCTGCAGGTGTCGAATCTCTCAGCGTGATTTGATATCAAGAATATATTAGGAAGTAAGCGTATGGGATAGCGTCATTCCTTACATGTGTTGGAGACTGTGGTCCTGCTGGTATGGACATTTATCTATATGGGGCAGTCCCGTTTGACACGTATGTTGGAGACTGTGGTCCTGTCTGGTATGGACATAATTCTGTGTGGGATGTTCCATTCGACACATATGTTGGAGACTGTGGTCCTGTCTGGTATGGACATCTATCTATATTGGGCAGTCCCGTTTGACACGTATGTTGGAGACTGTGGTCCTGTCTGGTATGGACATAATTCTGTGTGGGATAGTTCCATTCGACACATATGTTGGAGACTGTGGTCCTGTCTGGAATGGACAAAATTCTGTGTGGGATAGTTCCATTGGGCACTTATGTTGGAGACTGTGGTCCTGTCTGAGACATTCTGTGTGGATGTCTGACATATGTTGGAGACTGTGTCCTGTGGTGAATATCGTGTGGGATAGTTCCATTGGGCACATATGTTGGAGACTGTGGTCCTGTCTGGAATGGACATAATTCTGTGTGGGATAGTTCCATTGGGCACATATGTTGGAGACTGTGGTCCTGTCTGGTAATGGACATAATTCTGTGTGGGATAGTTCCATTGGGCACTTATGTTGGAGACTGTGGTCCTGTCTGGAATGGACATAATTCTGTGTGGGATAGTTCCATTCGACACATATGTTGGAGACTGTGGTCCTGTCTGGTATGGACATAATTCTGTGTGGGATAGTTCCATTGGGACTTATGTTGGAGACTGTGGTCCTGTCTGGTATGGACATAATTCTGTGTGGGATAGTTCCATTGGGCACATATGTTGGAGACTGTGGTCCTGTCTGGAATGGACATAATTTGTGTGGGATAGTTCCATTGGGCACATATGTTGGAGACTGTGGCCTGTCTAGCATGGACATATCTCTGAGTGGGACAACGCCATTTGGCACCTATGTTGGAGTAGATGGCAGCATCCAGTCTACAGACGGAAGATTGTGGTTTATTGCTGCCACTCAAAGAAATGGATGGGATCATTTCTGTGGTATGTTAAGGGTGGAAGTTTCTTTTCATGATAAAAAGTCTCATCGAAACATGACCCTGCTTTTTGACTGTACCTATCCACACGCAAAGTCAAAACAAGACTGAGCCGAGATATGGTTTATAAAAAAAAAGGATGTTAAGAGTTCCATGGACGGCAATGAAAACAAACGAGACAGTTTCCAAGGAAGCAGACACAAAAAGAACAATTAGGAAAAGAAAGTAACATTTATTAGATCTTTTATGAGGCAAGAGAAATTGTAGCACATAGTCACAGCAGGAAAGCTGAAGGTAAAAAGAGCACCAGACACCACAGAGAGAGAGAGAGAGAGAGAGAGGAGAGAGAGAGAGAGAGAGATGGAAAGAGAGAGAAAGAGGCAGTCAGACAGAGAAGAGAGAGAGACACACAGAGAAATGGAGTGAGAGAGAGAAAGAAAGAGATGAAGAGAGAAATAGAGAGAGAGAGAGAGAGAGAAAGAGAATGAGACATAGAAAAGGCAAATACAGAGAGAGAGGAGGGGTGAGAAAGAGATGAAGAGAGAAATAGAGAGAGAGAGAAAGAGAATGAGACATAGAAAAGGCAAATACAGAGAGAGAGAGAGAGAGAGAGAGAGAGAGAGAGAAAGAGATGAAGAGAGAAATATATATATAGAGAGAGAATGAGACATAGAAAAGGCAAATACAGAGAGTGAGAGAGAGAGAGAGAGAGAGAGAGAGAGAGAGAGAGAGAGAGAGAGAACGCGACAGACAGAGAAAGCGACAGAGAGAAGACAGACAGGACCGACAGAAAGACAGAGAAGAGAGACACAGAGGACAAAGACACAGAGAACACAGAGAGAGACAGAGACAGAGAAACAGAGACAGAGACAGAGAAAACAGACAGACGGACAGACAGATAGACACAGAGAGAGAGACAAGAGAAACAGACAGACAGGACAGACAGATAGACAGAGAGAGAAGACAGAGAAACAGAGACAGAAGAGGACAGAGACACAGACAGAGAAGAGAGAGAGAGAGAAAGAAAGAGAGAGAGAGAGAGAGAGAGAGAGAGAGAGAGAGAGAGAGAGAGAGAGAGAGAGAGAGAGAGAGGAGAGAGACTCTGTGTGCACACTGAACATTCATGTTCTCTTGCTAGTCCAGAAGACAGGAAAGTTCTGATGTTTTGCCATTGATTTTAGGGTTTGTTGTTTGTTGTTTGTTGTTAGTTGTTTGTTGTTTGTTGCATTACGTTTACGCTTGACAAGGCTAGTTGGTCGAACATTTGCGCCTGTTTTGTCTCTTTATACAAACAAGTATTCAAATTCTATTTTCGTGTTTTTTCTGCTTTCTGCGTGTGTGTGTAGTGTTGGTGTTTGTTTTATAAGTATTATGTTGTGTGTGTGTGTGTGTGTGTGTGTGTGTGTGTGTGTGTGTGTTGTGGTGGTGTGTGTGTGTGTGTGTGTGTGTGTGTGTGTGTGTGTGTGTGTGTATGTGTGTGTGTGCGCACGCGTGCTGCGGTGGCACGCACGCTCGCATGTGACATGTGTGTAAGTGTATGTATGTGTGTGTATCTCTATCTATCTATCTATCTTCTATCTGTCATATCTTCATTATCTAATCTATCTATCTATTATCTGCTATCTCTATCTATCTATCTATCTATCTAGCTGTCTATCTATCTAGCTATCTATCCATCCATCCATTAATCCATCCATCCATCCGTCATCCATCTCGTCCATCCGTCTGTCCTGTCATCTTCGTAAGCCCTGCCCTGACTGTCCTATCTCCTATCTATCTTCTCTTTTTTTCTCCCTCTCTCTTCACTATCTATTTCTATTATATATCTACTATATATATATATAATATAAATATATATTATACATAAGAAGAGACAGACAGACAGAGAGACAGACAGACAGACAACGAGATACATATACATATATAATTATAAAAAAAATATATATATATATGTGTGAGTGTGTGTGTTCTGTCTGTCTTGTCTGTTTGTCTGTTTGTTTGTTCTTCTGTCTGTCTGTCTGTAAGTGAAAGTTGTGCAGATAAAAGTAAGCACCTACTCTGGCCCTGCTGTAATTTCTCTCCGTGCATCCTTATGTTCCCATCAGTCAAGGGATAAGCAAGTTTTACAAGCCTCTCCTCTGTGGCGGTGTAGTGGGAAAAAAGCACCTTAGGGGAAAAAAACCCACCACTACAGGAGTGTTTTCTTACTAGTATGAGTAGACGAAAGAAACGCTGGAGGTATTACTTATTAGAAAAAAAAAATACACTGGTACAACAAACTAGTGACTGGAAGGCTGAAGATTCGAATCCCCATCAGACCCTAAAAAATTCATTGAGGGATTTTTCGGGCTTCAGTCGGCTCCCACCCAAAACTGAGTGTGCTATGGGCTCATTGGGAAGATTGTGACCAGAGAGTCGAGTCTCTTCCACTTCACTGATGCGTCACTGAGGGTGTTGCCAACTACTCTGACCAACACCGCAGGTGCTTGTAGCTTTCGGGCCTGGTTGACACCAGGGTATGTTATGATAGTAAGTGAAGAACACAGCCCTGTCACGCATTTTCAATCCTAGATTGATCTCCATAGCAACATGGTTATCATTCTCATAGTCATCATCATCATTGCATTGTAATTTGAACTATTGAACTATTTCAATTTCTGTGACCGTTAAGGTGGCGTAGAATGGGGGGTGGGGTGGGAAACGTCAGCACAACGGTATACAAAGGCAATCTCCATAAGTCTCAGTTGATAATCTTTAAAAAAAAAAATCCGACCTCCTTTACCCAATTTCTCATTATGCTATGACGTTGCATAACAATGGGCATGATGATCAGATGCTTTATAGTTCCGTTGTGGGATGAAAATGCTGTTATATCCGCGTCAACCAGGCCCGATAGATACAGACCGTGGCGTATGATCAGAACATTTGACCAACACTCTCAATGACGCAACTAAGTGGCCGAGATTTGACCCGTGTGGTCCCAGTCTTCCTAGTGAAATCTACAGTATACTTATCCCTGGGTACCAGCTGTTTGGAGTTTAGTGGGATGTTTATTTATTTCATTTATTCTATTCGTTTGTCTATTTATTTGTTTACTTATTTAGTTAATCTATTCTTATGTTGTTTATTTATTTATCTATTTATTTGTTTATTGATTTATCTCTGTATCTATTTATTTATCTATTTGTTTATCCAGTAATTAATTAATTATTTTGTGTTCATTTATTTATTTACTTACTTTTGCATTTATTTCCATTTTGTTTATTTGTTTATTCGTTCATTTATTTATTTTTATTTTTCATTCATTTTTTTTATTCATTTATTATCTATTTTTTTTGTCTTCATTTATTTATTCATTCATTCATTTATTTATTTATTTTTTTATTTATTTATTTATTTATCCATTTCTTTATTATATTTATTTATTTATGTATTATTTATGTATTTATCTGTTTATCTATTTATTAATTTTTTATTTCCATTTATGTTTTCATTTATTTCTTTATTTCTTTATTCATTCAGTCATTCATTTATGTATTTACTTAATCATTCGTTTCATTCATTTGTTTTACTTTTTTTTTTTTCTTTCTTTATTTCTTCATTATTTTTAAACTATGAGGATGTATTGTGCATATTATCCAAAGAGAGCAGGATAACGTCATCCAGACTGCATGCCCTTCACTGGACACCAGAGGTACAGTAGGACGTAAGACACAAGGACAAAACAACACATGTCATATAAAACAGGTGACTTCAAGTCCTTGAAACGCATCTGTGATGGACAGCAAAGAAAACAAACGAGACAGTCTTGATGGAGGCAGACACAAGTAGATCACTCATAAGGAAGATTAGGAAAAGACAAGCAACATTTATAGGCCATTTTATGAGAAAGGGGGGGGGGGGGGGTTGGAGCACCTGGTCACAACGGGAAAGCTGGAGGGAAAGAGAGCACCAGGTAGACCCAGGGAGAGAATGCTGGACGGACTTGCGGAGTGGCTGGGGATGAGGAGGGGGGGAAGATGCTAGGGGCAACGAGAGATAGAGATGGTTGGAAGTCCATAATCGCCAACGCCATGCGGCAGGGCACCTGATGGTGATGATGATGCCACAGAGAAGCTGGTACAGAACAGACAGACTGGGGAAACCTTCGTTGCCGCCTACATAATTATCAGCAGCAAAATGGGCAGTAAATAAGCAACACACACAAAAAAAGAATCAGAACCCGTATTTAATACAACCAGACAAGACAGGCCCAAATTTTCGCTGACTAAGGGTTTGTTGTTGTTTTGTTTTTTCTCTGGGGACTCCGGTTTTCCCTTCAGCCCCTTGGCTGTTGGTTTAAGATGTTTTTCTTCCTGTTCCACGGTCAGACCAAATTCGTTGCACTAGGCACGATCCATTTACATCCTCCATATTTCTTGATTATATATTTTACCTATATTCATATTTTCTCTTATGCATTATTTAATAGAAGGATACCTTACATTCCAAAAAACAACTCTTAGCTAGTGTATCATAGCATTAATTTTAGCCCTGGACCCTCTTCAGGATAAGACTAAGGCTAGGTGACCGAAAATTTTCCTCTGGCTTGTCTGGTTGTGATATATTAAGCGTTCTGATTCTTTTTTAGCGTTTTTGTGTCCCTTCTGTTCCTGTTTTGCTTGAACGCGGGCAGTGACACTTGTTTTGGAGTAAGTAAACAAGAAATGTAAAAAGAACTGACAACCCCCCACCCCCACCCTCCTTCCATCCTGGAGATGGGCGTAATTCCAAGAAATGGAATCTTTATTTTTTAATGTCTGTTCACAATAGTGATTTTAGACACACACACACACACACACACACACACACACACACACACACACACACACATATATATATATATATATATATATATATATATATTTACACACACACACTACACACACACTACACACACAACACACATACACACACATACACACACACATACACACACACATATACACACACATGAACACACACATACACACACATATACACACACATACACACACATACACAACACAACAACATACACACACATACACAACACATACACACCATACACACACACACACACACACACACATCACATACACACAACACATACAAAACACACATACACACACACACACATACACACACACACCTACACACACACATACACACACACACACACACACACACACACACACAGGGGAAAAAGGGAGGGATGGGATGGGAAGGGGTAGTGGAAGTTTGAATGTAAGAAATGGAACAATTACAATTAATAATTCAGAACAATAAGTTAACAGTGTCAATCGATAACAGACAACGCTTAAATAACTCTTCATAACAATCTGCCAACAGGGGATCTGAGAATCAGCTGGACTACAGACATAATATCATTATTTTCGTTGAAAAGTATATCTCTAGAGTCAGTACACGAAAAATCGAGATTGTTTTTTTTTTTTTTTA
>JAPXFY010000031.1:6001855-6004355 GCA_030674185.1 Monoplex corrugatus | reverse complement strand
GCTGTCATGGCTGACAACACAGGATGCAAGCGGAAAGGGTGCAGGATTCAAAGGGTTAATTTAAGTTGGGGAACCAGCTGGCCAGATTTTAATATTGCGCAAGGTTTGAACTCAAGGTATTGATTCTTGAGTCCTTGACTCTATTGCAGAGCGAATCACACGCTTATAACAATGTGGCCCGGCTGCGTTATGAGTGCAGGTCTAGAAGCAAATCACTTTGAAAAGGACAGCGTGCAAGTTCTCGACAAAGAAGCAAGATGGTTCCAGAGGGGAGTAAAGGAGGCAGTTTACATCGCCGCAAGGAACCCCACCCTCAACCGTGACCGGGGCCGACACAACCTGCCATCGGTGTACTCCTGACTTATTCAGTCGCACTGTCGTGAGTTCGCTCACGGCGGTGCGCACTGAAGCCAGTTCTCAACCCAGCAGTTGCGCTGAAGAAGTCGGCCGGATCGCCGATGAAAGCTACGCAGTAAGTAGCCCTTTTTTTTTTGCACTGAGAGACAGGTTCAGCCAGGTAGCCATTAGAAGCAAGTAATTGCGTGCAGACGACCAGAACGAGAGAAATCAAAGCATACTCACCAGCCAACCAGCAGTACCAGCATTAACGCCAAAGAGAGGCCTCTTCCGGTAGCCATCTTTTTTCGTTTGCGTTGCTTTCACAGTGGACCAGATCTGTAACAAACAGGCACCCATAGTCACACAGAAAGAAGAGAACTTGTAATATACAGCATTATCAAGAATAGTAAATACAGATAAGTATTCTCAGCCCCAAGAGAGATAAAAGCCAGCTTGTCTTCTTTTCATCGATCATTGTTGTATAGCGTGATTCTCTCTAGCTCATTCGGACTCACTGCACATTACACACAATCAGACGTTTTAGTGAAGCATCGAGAACTCAAGCTGTTAGGTGAGCTGACCATATTCCACTATGTTGTTGTACAGTCTGCATCTTTGGTGGCAGTACTTATTGGGTGTTTTCATGTTCCCATAAGCCAGCCACTGGCATGACTTACAGGATCTTTACTGTGCATGTTCGATGCTCTGCATGTATAACACGAAGTGGTTTAGGCAACAGCCAGTAACATGACCTAAGGATCTTTAACGTGCATATTCCATATTATGTATGTTTATATGTTATATGTTTGGACAGTCAACAAGCAAAGCCAGAACAAGATTGAGGCAGCCGAGATGTGGTTTCTGAGAAGGATGTTGAGAGTTCCATGGACAGTAAAGAAAACAGACGAGACAGTCTTGATGAATGCAGACACAAGTAGATCATTCATAAGGAAGATTAGGAAAAGACAGGCAACATTTATAGGCCATTTTATGAGGAAAGGGGAATTGGAACACCTAGTCACAATGGGAAAGCTGGAGGGAAGGAGAGCACTGGGTAGACCCAGGAAGAAGACACTAGACGGACTTGCAGAGTGGCTGAAGACAGGGAGGATGGAAGAGATACTTAAGGCAACAAGAGACAGAGACAGATGGAAGTCCATAATCGCCAACGCCATGCGGGAAGGCACCTGATGATGATGATGATACACACAAAGGTGTGGGGTTTTTTTTGTTTTGTTTTTGTTTTGTTTTTTTGTATTGGTAGGTCTTCATACATGTTAATCAAGGTGTTTAAAACAACCTCTACACTGTACCCACCAGAGGTCCCAGTGGATCGAATCCGGAACCTTCAGATTGGAAGTCAAACATTTAACCATTTGTCTGCCACGTCCATTTGAAATACAATGTTAAGAAGGAATAAAAAGGGAGAAAAAAAACCAAAGACAACCAGACAAAAACAGACTTCTAATTCAACAACACTGACTGTTTAGTCCGAAACAACAAACACACAGGAGAAACCTAGGCGGAGACAACACTGTGTGAAAGAATTAACGTGTCGAGGCCAGGGCTGGGGAGCAAGCCTAGGTCATCCTCCCAGACAGTGTTTATGTCATTCACAGGGAATATTTTTATACTCCAAAAGTAGTTGACGATATGACGCTTTTTCTTGTTGTTGTTGTGGTTGTGGTTGTGTTGTGGTTGTGGTTGTCGTCGTCGTCGTCGTTGTTGTTGTTGTTGTTCTTGTTCTTGTTTTGTTGTCATTGTTGTTGTTGTTCTTTTTTTTCTTCTTCTTCTCGATTCTGTGGTTTTGTTCGTTTTCTTTTTGTGTTTCTTGTTGTTGGTATTATTGTTGTTGTCGTTGGTGTTGGTGTTGCTGATGTTGTTGTTGTTCTTCTTCTTCTTCTTCTTCTTCTTTTCTTCTTCTTCTTCTTCTACTTTTTCTTCGTTCTTCTTTTACTTCTTTTTTCTTCTTCTCCTCCTCCTCCTCCTCCTCCTTCTTCTTCTTCGTCGTCTTCGTCTTCTTCTTTCTTCTTCTTCTTTCTTCTTTCTTCTTCTTCTTCTTCTTCTTCTTCTTCTTCTTCTTCTTCTTCTTCTTCTTCTTTCTTCTTCTTCTTCTTCTTCTTCTTCTTCTTCTTCTTCTTCTTCTTCTTCTTCTTCTTCT
>JAPXFY010000031.1:5996855-5999355 GCA_030674185.1 Monoplex corrugatus | reverse complement strand
AGATAGATAGATAGATAGGTAGATAGACAGATGAGCAAGTAGACAAATTAATGAGTAAGTAAATAAATAAAATTAATAAAGATAATGTTGATAACAGCAATGATGATGCTGATGCTGATGATGATTATAGTGATGATGATGTTAATGATGATAATAATAATGATAATAATAAGAAGAATGATGATGATGATAGTGATAATGATAATAACAATAATGATAATAATAATAATAAACAATGGCTAGCAGAAGATGAGCAAGCAAGCAAACAAAAAAACAAACAAACAAACAAAAATGAACAAAAAGCAATAAAAAATAAAGAAGCAAGAGATAAACAAACACGTCATATATTCCTCAACAAATCAACACATGTAAATACAGAAAGAAATACTGGTTGGCTGTTTGAACTGCTAAAATATTAATAATGGAAAAAAAATAAAACAAAAAACAAATTATTGTGCACATACACACACAACACACACACACACACACACACACACACACACACACACACACACACACACACACACACACACACACACACACACACACACATTGACTAGATTAGAAGTCATAGGTTGAAAGGCAGCGTGACATTATTGTTGCTAACTGACGTAATCTACAACACTGACATCAGGTATTTAAATAAAGTAACTTTGAAGTATTTAAATAAAGTAACTTTGAAGGAAGAGAATGATTGAGTCCATTAGTCATTATTACCTATATCACCTACACGTATGTATGCACCATTGTTTTTGTTGTTCACACTTACTTTGTCGTAGCGCTGTCGCCGTAACCCGGCCTCATCAGCGACTGACTGTGTTACTGCTGTCGCCGTAACCCGGCCTCATCAGCGACTGACTGTGTTAATGCTGAGCAGTAACACAGTCAGTCGCTGATGAGGCCGGGTTACGGCGACAGCGCTACGACAAAGTAAGTGTGAACAACAAAAACAATGGTGCATACATACGTGTAGGTGATATAGGTAATAATGACTAATGGATTTAGTAAAACCTACGTGGCGGACTGCTATGATTTGTCAAAATAGAATGATTGAGTGTTTGTGATATTTGGGGGGAGTGTGTTTCATAGTTGTGCACCAGAAAGCGATAAACTACTTTTATATATGTCAATTCTTGGACGGATAATTTTGAATTGATTCTGTCTTGAGTTTGAGTATGATCGCACATTCTGATTAAACAAATTGAGAAGATATTGCGGAACTCTCTTTTTTGATACTTCAAACATTGTGATACCTTTATTGAACATTAAATGTGACTTTAGAGGGAGGATTCCTAATTGTTTAAGTTTTTCATCTGTTGTTAAAATGGGATCTGGCATGATAAGTTTTGCTGCCCTCCTATGTAAGGTGTTCATTTTTTTAGATGAGTTTCACATGAGCTATCCCACAATGTAGAGGCATAATCTATATGCGACTTAATGTGAGCATTATAAAATAATTGGCATGTGTTTGTATCTGTTAGATATCTTAATTTGGACAGAATAAGTAAGTTCTTGGAGATAATCTTGCATAAATAATCAATGAGTTTTTTCCAGGTAAGATTATGATCAATAATAATACCTAGTAGACGGTGTTCAGGTATTTGTGCGATAGAATTACCTCTCAGAGACAGATTGAGTGAGAGAGAGCCAAGCTGCCGTTTTTTGGCGTGTGCATTTTGCCATACGTTCAGTTTTCGTAGGGTTTAATGCCATGGCATTTTTAGCACACCAATCAGAGATTTCATTTAGGCTCTTTTGTAAACGTGTGTTTACAGTCGCTATACTTGTGTCTTGCGTATGGATTGTTCCATCGTCAGCGAACATATCACAGTGAACTGTGGGATCAGATATATGAAGTGGTAAGTCATTTATGAAAATAGAAAACAGAATGGGTCCTAGGATTGATCCTTGAGGAACATCACATTTCACATGACCCTCGGATGAATATGATCCAATAAGATGTACTTTTTGTTTGCGTTCAAAGTAGCAATTGAAAAATGAAACTGTTGAATCGTTGGCAAGGTACGTTCGTAATTTAGTTAGTAAGATATCATGATCAACGGGATCAAAAGCTTTTTTAAAGTCTAGAAATATTGCTCCAATTAATTTGCAGTCATTCGTGGCTAATAACCAGGTGTCGTCAGCAAGCCGTGTTAGGGCTGTACGACAAGAGTGGTTTTGACGGAAACCGGATTGCAGTGGGTAAAGAAGACTTTTGGTTTCCAGGTAGTCTGAAAGATGTTTATGGATATGTTTTTCTAAAGGCTTTGACAGGACAGAGAGAAGAGAAATTGGCCTGTAATTAGTTAGACAGACAGACAGACTATCTGATCGACGTATCGACAGACAGACAGACATACTGACTGACAGATACAGACGGATAGACAGAGAGAGCGAGAGAGAGAGAAAGAAAAAGAAAGAGAGAGAGGGAGGGAGAGAGAGGGAGGAGAGAGAGAGAGGGAGAGAGAGAGAAGAGCGATAGAGGGAGAGAGAGAGAGAG
>JAPXFY010000031.1:5961855-5971855 GCA_030674185.1 Monoplex corrugatus | reverse complement strand
TCCTTTGTCTGTCTGTCTGTCTCTGTCTCTCTCTGTCTGTCTTCTCTCTCTGTCTGTCTGTCTGTCTCCGTCTCTCTCTCTGTCTGTCTCTCTGTCTCTGTCTGTCTGTTTGTCTGTCTGTTCTTCTTCTTTTGTCTTCTCTGTCTGTCTGTCTGTCTTTCTTTTTTCTCTCTGTCTGTCTTCTTCTTCTTCTGTCTGTCTGTCTGTCTTCTTCTTCTCTCTCTCTCTCTCTCTCTCTTTCTCTCTCTCTCTCTCCTCTTTCTCTCAGGACACAATGTGTATACACTCTGTTCTAAAGGACGGGTATCGTTTGGTGTACCACAAGGTTCAATTCAAGTCCAATTTATTTTGTATCATGTCAATGGCGTTACCATTGTACATAACATCAAACAAAAAATATCATATCCTTGCTGATGACACTGACTCTTAAAACTGTTTAGCTCTGGAAAATAGATTTTTGAATACAAGAAAGATTACAATATGTATAAATCAATCAGAATGGTGTAATGCAAACCATATGCATTATCAATCTTACTAAAACAAAGTCAGTAGTAATAACAACTCGCCCAAAACACCATTTTCAAAACTACATTTTCAGTAAACCTCAGATGGTGTAATCCAAAACAAGTGCATTCAAGCAAACAGGAACCAGAAAAACACGGACATAGAGAATCAGAACGCGTATTTAATACAACAAGACAAGACAGACGCAAATTGTCAAGCGTGAATGTAAGATACAAACGAACAAACACCAAATACAAAATTAGGAGAAAAAGACTAAAACTTCCCTACTGCTTCGTCCAGTGGGAGAAAAGGATTTTAGTCCTCTTCTCCCACTGTACGAAGTAGCAGGGAAATTAATCCTCTTCTAGCCTTCTTGCCTGTTTGAAGTCTTGGCAAAAAAAAAAGTGAATATGATTATGAATTTGAAGCGAGGGAGACATAATGGGTGCCACCCTCGTGGTGCTGGCCCAGGGAAACGTTCAGGTCTCATTCCCCTACGACCCCAAATTATGGAACTATCTAGGTAGGACCCAGGACCTGGCCAGCTCTTGGGTTTATGTGCATGCTGAATTTGTGAGTTTTTTATTCTTTGCATATTGGTACCCCCTCCCGCGGAAACTTTTAAAACAAAATAATTCATCTCAAAATTAAAAAAAAATAGTACCAAACAAGTCAACTCTTTCATATTTACACAAAAGCTGGTTTGTAACCATGTTAGTATCATCAGAAACTTTCAAATCTGTCTATCTTTCCTCTGATTTTTTATGATTTTTTTTGTATATTTAGTATGAATGGCCATTGTTGTCTGTGCGTGTGTGTGTACAATTTAAAATTTGCATACTTCAAATTGTTTGTTGACAAAGAAAGACTTGCAGCTAGTTCATGATACTTGGTAAACATAATGCCAGTCATATTGCAACTGTCTAGAAGTGTTTTTGATATCAAAAGTCTAAATTTGTGGGGGGGTTTTATTCTTAGTATGTATTGGTACCCCCCCGTGCAAACTTTTGAAAAAGTGTCATTTTTTTCAAAATTCAATTAAAATAAAAATCAAGAAAAGATCACCTTTATACTTAAACAAAAGTTAGTTTGTTCTTATGTTAGCAATACCAGAAAGGGTCAAGTCTTTAACTCCAAAACGTTTTTTTTTACAATTTTATTAGTAACCCTTCCAAACAGCCAGGGCAGAAAGGTTGTTGACTGACACAATCGCCCAGGGCAGAGTGAGTTAAGGCATGCGCCCTGATCATTCTGGATCTTCTCCATCACATGGCACCTGTGACATTAGTGCATATGGAATTCATTCTGAGCGTAAGAGACGTTATCTTCAAAAACTGAAAAAAAAAACCCCACCTAAACTGAAACTGAGAGCAGTGCACACCCACATAAGTTCCACGAATGTCAGATTTGCTTTCGTCTTAACTTGCTTACGGCATCCACACAAAAAGTAATGACGTAGTTGTCAGTTTGTATAAATCATTTAAAATAGCTACGATTTATTGCGACTTCGTACTGCATAATGCTTGTTGCGTGCATCGGTGACACGTGCGTTTATCATGTAATTAGAAACTAGACAATTACAAAAAAATGGACTCAGAACGAGTATTTGATATATCAAAATGAGACAAGCACAAAGTTTTCAGCCAAGTGTTTCAAGCTAAGCAAAAGACAGCAAAGAATAAATGCACAAAGATTAGTGGAGAAACAAACAGAAGAAGACTTCTCTATATAAGTTTCGCACAGCAGAAGAAAATGTAATTGTTGTGACCTTGTACCCTTTCACGAGAGGCCTTGACCTTTATATGAAGAAACCACCACAACCATCACCTTTCTCTGTCTCTCTCATTATCTGTCTCTTTCTGGATTTAATGTGTGAAGAAGATGATGATGATGATGATGAAGAAGAAGAAGAAGTTGAAGAAGAAAAAGAAGAAGAAGAAGATGAAGAAGAAAAAGAAGAAGAAGAAGTTGAAGAAGAAAAAGAAGAAGAAGAAGTTGAAGAAGAAAAAGAAGAAGAAGAAGTTGAAGAAGAAAAGAAGAAGAAGAAGTTGAAGAGAAAAAGAAGAAGAAGAAGTTGAAGAAGAAAAAGAAGAAGAAGAAGTTGAAGAAGAAAAAGAAGAAGAAGAAGTTGAAGAAGAAAAAGAAGAGAGAAGTTGAAGAAGAAAAGAAGAAGAAGAAGATTGAAGAAGAAAAAGAGAAGAAGAAGATGAAGAAGAAAAAGAAGAAGAAGAAGATGAGAAGAAAAAGAAGAAGAAGAAGAAGAAGAAGAAGAAGAAGAGATGATGATGATGATGATGATGATGATGATGATGATTAATATTCTGGTTGTTGTTGTTGTTATTATTATTATTATTTATTATTACTATCATTATCATTATCATTATTATCATCATTAATATTATTATCATTATGATTATGATTATTATTATGATCATTATCACAATTATCATTATCATTATTATCATCATTACAGAATAATAAATAATGATACCAATAATAATTATGTTAAAATAATCGTTTCACTTAAAAAGCACAACTGTTTCATGTCCAAAGCCTGTTCGTCGCGTTTTACACGACAAGAACATACTAAAAATTTCTGTCAAGTTATTTCATGTTATTTTTATTTAAAGCTTAGCCCACTGCGTAGAGCCATATCAGGCTATAACCGTTCCAAAACACACACAAAACTTCAACAGGGAAAAAAAAAGAGGGGAAGGAAAATTGTGACCCGTTTTCACGAAATGAGTTCTAACTCGCAGGCAGCAAAAAGCGTAGATCTGGAGGCCCGGAAAATGTGTGATGGGTCGATTTTGTCAATTTTTACTTTTCGTCAAAAATGGAATGTTTGATCTTTAAATTACATGTACATGCACTCAGCACTTTATAATTCAATCGGAAAATGTATTTAAAGTGCGTTTTAACCAGATAGCGGCATGCTTTTTGTGTCAGAAAAAGGGATATATAAACTTAAATAACAAGACCATTACAGTAGATTTTCACACCAATTTTTGTGTGCTATTGTGGCATGATGTGTGTTACCATGGTACAACATTTGGTAAAGATTTGTGAAGAGGAAATACCTGTTGCTAAGGTAAAACTTCACTGAAGTGGTGAAAATTTTAAAACTTGATTTTCTCAAAATGGCTGTTTGCTATGTTACACACTTCAAACACTCATAACTTCCTTGTTTTTAGGAGTAGAATAATAAATTTCATAAGAAAAGAAAGTTAATAATCTGGACAATTTGAAAATCATGATATCCTAAAATCTGTTATTTTCACATTAGGACTCATTTTGTTAAACGGGTCACAATTTAGAACACACATCAATGCATCCGCACACATAATCTTAGAAGATGCCCCCTGGCGTTGACCACTCCGTCCCATTTATCACATAGGGATTTAAAAAAAACACACCTGAATACAAATTGAAACAAAATTAAGGGCACTAAAACATACATAAAAACGGCCTAAATTACGTAAAATTGCTTCTGCGTATTTCTATTTCCCTAGAGCCAAAAATGCTTTGGTACTTGCCCGCAATTATCAATCCTAAGACTGAAAGCAAAGGAAGAAGGCAGAAACAAAGAGAGTGACAAAAAAGGGGAAATTTCTAGCACAGAATTTCCAGAAGGTAGGGATAATATATATATACGAAAGAGCCCCCGGCATCCCCCAGGGTGGTTTCCATCAAGTAACTTTAAACATTGATAAAATGTTAAATGAAAATATGGATTAGAAACCATAGTAACAAATGTGCTAGTAATCATAGTAACAAAAGTATTAGGAAGCATAACAAAAAAATATTAGGAACCATTATAACGAAAGTATTAGGAACCACACAAACAAAAACATGAGGAACCATAGAAACAAAATTGTTAGGAACCTATAGTGACAAATAATTATTAGGTACCATAGTAACATAGTTTTGAGAACCACAGTAAACAACTATTAGGAACCATATTAACAAAAGTTTAGGAATCATATTAACAAAAGTATTAGGAACCATATTAACAAAAATATTAGGAACCATATTAACAAAAGTATGAGGAACCATATTAACAAAACTATTAGGAACCATATTAACAAAACTATTAGGAACCATATTAACAAAATATTAGGAACCATATTAACAAAAGTATTAGGAACCATATTAACAAAAGTATGAGGAACAATATTAACAAAAGTATGAGGAACAATATTAACAAAAGTATTAGGAAACATATTAACAAAAGTATGAGGAACCATATTAACAAAAGTATGAGGAACCATATTAACAAAAGTATGAGGAACCATAATAACAAAAATATGAGGAAACCATATTAACAAAAGTATGAGGAACCATATTAACAAAAGTATTAGGAACCATCATAACAAAAGTATAAGGAACCACAGTAACAAAACTATCAGAAACCATAGTAACAAAAGTATTAATAACCATATAACAAAATATTAGGAAACCAGTAACAAAGGCATTAGGAACCATTAGTAACAATATCATTAGAAACCATAGTAACAAAACTATCAACAGCATAATAACAAAAGCATTAGGAACCATAGTAACAATATTATTAGGAACCATAGTAACAAAAGTGTTTAAGGAACCATATTTATAAAAATATCAGGAACCGTATTAAATTTGACCAAAACAAATATTAGGAACCATAGTAACAGAAGTATTAGAAACCACACAGCAAAATGAAGATAATACTAAAGAAATAAGAGGGAAGCAGGGAGAATTTTTATAATATTAATCAAAGGACATAATTCTTGAGAATTATCTCCCATGTTGTACTCATCAAATCTACCACATTTGCGCTATCCATTCAGCTAGCATAGAAGCAGATACAAAGTACAAAAACAGTAAGCTCAGAACCTCTTTTCGCAAACTGTGTTAGATATGAGAAGTACAACATGGGAGATAATTCTCAAGAGTTATGCCCTTTGATTAATATTAGCAAAATGAAGAGCCATACAATATCAATGAATATGATCATATGATGAATAGGAAATGTACTGTACTCATCTTAGGACTCGAACACATTCACATAAGCACAAAAACGAACAAAACACCTACTGGTTTCAACTGTGGGTCTTCTACAGGGTACACTTACGAGAAAAAAGATACCGAAAAAAGGAAATAAGAACACATATGTGAGGACAGCAGGAAGACTGAAGTCATGGTGATCAGTAAAAAACATGAAATCCCTCATGCAAAATAACAGCAAATGACACAACCTTGACACAGGTTGATAAATTCAAATACCTGGGAACGATCATTTCATCAGACGGCAGATGCACATCAGAAATAGCCAAAACAGCATTCAAGAAGATGACAGGCATTCTTACCAACAAATGCCTATCAATTAACATCAGGAAGAGAGTTCTTGAATGTTATATAGAACCAATACTGTTGTACGGATGTGAGGCGTGGACAGTCAACAAGCAAAGCCAGAACAAGATTGGGGCAGCCGAGATGTGGTTTGTAAGAAGAATGTTGAGAGTTCCATGGACAGTAAAGAAAACAAACGAGACAGTCTTGATGGGGCAGGACACAAGTAGGCAACATTTATAGGCCATTTTATGAGGAAGGGGGATTTGGAGCACCTGGTCACAACGGGAAAGCTAGAGGGAAAGAGAGCACCGCGTAGACCCAAGGAGAAGATGCTGGACGGACTTGCAGAGTGGCTGGGGACGAGGGGGGTGGGAGAGATGCTAGGGGCAACGAGAGATAGAGACAGATGGAAGTCCATGATCGCCAACGCCATGCGGCAGGGCACCTGATGATGATGATGATGTGGAGGACACACACACTGGATACATGTGATGACAACACGAAATGAGGGGAGGTAATGCAATATAGTCAAGGGGATGTAACAAGTGAGAAGGAAATAACTGCATGTGTTTGATAGAAAGATGGCAGTTGCCCTCACTCTCTCTCTCTCGCCCTCTCTCTTCTCTCTCCTCTCTCTTCTTCTCTCTCTCTGTATGTATGTGTGTGTGTGTGTGTGTGTCTCTCTCTCTGACTCTCTTTCTCTGTCTCTGTCTCTCTCTGTCTCTTTTTCTTTCTCTCTCTGTCTCTGTCTCCTTCTCTCTCTTCTCTCTCTCTCTCTCTCTTCTCTCTCTCTCTCTCTGTATGTATGTTGTGTGTGTATCTCTCTCTCTCTGACTCTCTTTCTCTGTCTCTGTCTCTCTCTGTTTCTTTTTCTTTCTTTCTCTGTCTTTGTCTCATTCTCTTCTCTTCTTTGTCTCATTCTCTCTCTCTCCTCTTGCTTTCCCTTCCTCTATCTCTCTTATACTTTTTTTTAAAACACACCTGTTGAATCCACTGTTTCTGCCTGAGGCTGTTCAGCAGAGCATATCTCACAACTTCTAGATTTACTTTCTACAGCTTATACTATAAAGCCTACCAAACTGCCTCAAAGACTCTACAACGCACTAAACATGTTCAGTTTCCTCATTCCAGCAGTCCCATCCCCAAGACCTCTTCACATTATATACGGTGTCCGTATACACCTCCATTCCATACTCAATGAACTACAAACCCTTACCTTGTTTCTTGACCGCCGTCCAACATCAGACTCTTACCCTCCCATCAAAAACACTAATTCCCCTTGCCGAAACAGTGGCCTATGCCTCCTTACTTTTAAACAACTTTGAATTCAATGGTCAGAGGTTCTCACAAATCAATGGTGTAGCTATGGGCACCAAAATGGGACCAGCATATGCATGTTTGTTTATGAAAGATCTAGGAAACAACATCATGGACTCATACATTATTCCCGTTGCTGGAACGATACAAAAGATACATCAGTGCCAGACTGGGGGGGCCACTTCCATTCCTGAACCACTCCTCCTAAAGTTCATCGACTGTGTTCAAAATTCCACCCTTCCATCAAATTCACAACTTTCCCACTCTGTTGGTTGCTTACACATTTCCATCTCCTTCAGCAATGGCAGATTCAACACATCCATTTTCTACAAACCAACCGACCTCCATTCCTACTTAAAACTACAACTCCTCTCATCACCCAGATACAAAACAGCAGCAAACCCTTCTGTGAATTCCTCAACCTTCGCAGACTGTACTTCAACGAAGAAGATTGGAAAAAAAAAAAACAATCTGCGAAAATGTCTTCTTTGTTCACCTACCGCAATCACCCTCAGTCTGTGATAAAAAAAAAAAGCCCTCACTTAAGCAAACAACATTCGAGAAAATTCCTTTCCATTTAGAAACAAACAAACAAACAAACAAATAGAAAGACTTACCATCAGTCTATGGAAATACTAACATTCACTACCCACTTGCGAATCCTAGAATCCAATTAGCACATCCTGGAAAAAAAAAGGCAAACCTTTGGTCCATATTTCTAAGCCAGTCCTTAATTGCATACGAACGAGACAAAAACCTGAAAGACCTACCGGTAGATTCAAACTCTACAAAAACCTCTATTACCAGCGTTACCAGGTATCTCTGTGTGCTTCAAAAATAACTGTAAAACCTGCCCACACATCAACTCACTTCAAGGTCCAAAAGGCTTGTTTCAAATAAAAGACACATGTTCATGCCAAATCCTGCAATATAAATTTATGCCATTCAGTATTAACTTCGCAATCAAAGCCACATGGAAGAACCATCCCACAAACTCATTGACCATATTTCAGAACACTGGTCGATACTCGCCATGTTGGCCAAAAACCAGTCGCCACCCATTTCCACAAAACTAACCACAGCATAAACATGTCCACGTCATGGCACTGGGGCAAACATCCTATGATGAACTTCAATGCAAACACCAGGAATCCCACACTGATGAACTTCAATGCAAACACCAGGAATCCCACATGATGAACTTCAATGCAAACACCAGGAATATCACACTGATGAACTTCATGCAAACACCAGGAATCCCACAATGATGAACTTTTAATGCAAACACCAGGAATCCCACACTGATGAACTTCAATGCAAACACCAGGAATCTCACACTGACGAACTTCAATGCAAACACCAGGAATCCCACACTGATGAATCTTCAATGCAAACACCAGGAATCCCACACTGATGAACTTTAATGCAAACACCAGGAATCCCACAACTGATGAATTTCAATGCAAACATCCAGGAATCCCACATGATGAATTTTTAATGCAAACACCAGGAATCTCACAATGATGAATTTTAATGCAAACACCAGGAATCTCACATGATGAACTTCAATGCAAACACCAGGAATCTCACAATGATGAATTTTAATGCAAACTCCAGGAATATCACATGACGAATTTGAACAAAATCCAAATCCCACAATGACGAGCTTGAACACAAACTACCAAATATCCCACAATGACGATTGAACAAACTCCAAAATCCCACAATGACGATTTGAACACAAACTCCCAAATCCCACAATGACGAGCTTGAACACAAACCACAAAATCCCACAATGAAAGCAGCTGAACACAAACTCCAACAAATCCCACAATGACGATCTTTGAACGCAAACCCCAAAATCCCACAATGACGAGTTTAATGCACAACTCCAAGAATCCCACAATGACGATTTTGAACAAACTCCCAGAATCCCACAATGACGACTGAAAGGCAAACTCCAAAATCCCACAATGACGAGCTTGAACACAAACTCCAAAATCCCACAATGACGAGCTTGAAGACAAACTCCCAAAATCCCACAATGACGAGCTTGAACCAACTCCAGAATCCCACAATGATGAGTTGAACACAAACTCCAAAATCCCACAATGACGAGCTTGAACCAAACTCCCAAATCCCACAATGACGAGCTTGAACACAAACTCCCAAAATCCCACAATGACGAGCTTGAACGCAAACTCCCAAAATCCCACAATGACGAGCTTGAACGCAAACTCCCAAAAATCCCACAATGACGAGTTGAACACAAACTCCAAAATCCCACAATGACGAGTTTGAACACAAACTCCCAAAATCCCACAATGACGAACTTGAAAGCAAACTCCCAAAATCCCACAATGACGAGCTTGAAGCAAACTCCCAAAATCCCACAATGACGAGCTTGAAGACAACTCCAAATCCACAATGACGAGCTTGAACACAGACTCCAGAAATCCCACAATGATGAGTTTGAACGCAAACTCCAAAAATCTCACAATAATGAGTTTGGATACAAACTCCAAAAATCCATCTCGAGTCTGAACGCAAACTCCAGAAATCCCACTTCATAACCACACCCACACCGGGGGCCTTATCTCCACCCGGTTTTAATATCCAACCTAATCCATCCAAATCACTTGCCTACTACTATTTAAACACAACACCTGTTTATACACTCACACCAGGCTCAGAGCCCAATCACGAACACATTGTTACCCCCTCCCCCAATTTATTCTACACCAACCCTCTCCCCTATTTTTAGTTTTTTTCCCAATTTTAATTATCTACACCAACACCTCCTCAATTTTTGTCCAATTTATTCTAAGCGACAACCCTCCCCTAT
>JAPXFY010000031.1:5954355-5956855 GCA_030674185.1 Monoplex corrugatus | reverse complement strand
TAAATTAAAATAACAATGCATTTTGGACTTATTTACGTCCTAAATTCTGAAGAATAAAACAATACAGAAAGTGGAAATGACTTTAAATGTGAGACTGGGAAATATAAGGATAATGAATGAAAGGAAAAAAAAAAAGAATTCTTATTCATTTTATCATTTTGTGTAAAACAACACAGAGAGTGAGAATAGATTTGAACGTGAGAAAGGGAAATAGAGGAAGAATGAAGTAAAAGAAAAAAATGAATTCTGAGACATTTTAAGTATTGTATGTGTGTATTAGTGTCTGCGTGTATCTAAGCTAATGTACAATGCATTTAAAGCAAAATAGGACTGAGTTAGAGCAGTGGCGTACCAAAAGGCAAAAGAGGATAATAATAATAATACTAATAATATTGTTTATTTGTATAGCGCATATTCCATATAAAAACATGCTCACCAGCGCTTTACATTTCGCAAGAAAGGCAAAAGGTGATAAAAAATGTTCACAATTACATACACAATAAGATAACAACAAACATTAAAACTATACAAGTAAGAAGACACATAAGAAACCACAGAATATTAAAATTTAAACACTGACTTATGTAATGAAGAAAGATTAACAGATTTTTCATATGAATAAAGAGGCATACTGTGTTTATATGTTGCTGCGTGTGTGTGCTTGCGTACGTGTGTGTGTATGTGTGTACGTGTGCGTGTGCGTGCGTGTGTGTTGCTGTGCGCGTGTGTGTATGTAAGAATGTGTGTGTGTGTGTGTGTGCGCGCGCGCGCGTGTGTGTGTGTGTGTGTGTGTATGTGTGTGTGTGTGTGTGTGAGTGTGTGTTTGTGTGTGTGTTTGTGTGCTTGTTTGTGTGTGTGTGTGGGGGGGGGGGCAAAATGGGACAAAGCAAGACGGGATAAAATGAAACGGGGTAAGGCAAAACGGGTTAAGGCAAAACAGGGTAAGGCAAAACAGGGTAAGGCAAAACGGGATAAGGCAAAACGGGATAAGGCAAAACAGGGTAAGGCAAAACAGGGTAAGGCAAAACAGGGTAAGGCAAAACGGGATAAGGCAAAACAGGGTAAGGCAAAACAGGATAAGGCAAAACAGGATAAGGCAAAACAGGATAAGGCAAAACAGGGTAAGGCAAAACTGGGTAAGGCAAAACGGGATAAGGCAAAACAGGGTAAGGCAAAACAAAAACAGGGTAAGGCAAAACAGGGTAAGACAAACGGATAGGGCAAAACAGGGTAAGGCAAAACAGGGTAAGGCAAAACAGGGTAAGGCAAAACGGGATAAGGCAAAACAGGGTAGGCAAAACAGGTAAGGCAAAACGGGATAAGGCAAAACAGGTAAGGCAAAACAGGTAAGGCAAAACAGGGTAAGGCAAAACAGGTAAGGGAAAACGGTAAGGCAAAACGGGATAAGGCAAAACGGGATAAGGCAAAACGGGATAAGGCAAAACGGGATAAGGCAAAACGGGATAAGGCAAACGGGATAAGGCAAACGGATAAGGCAAACGGATAAGATAACGAGTTCCATAACAAATGATGTTGATCGTTCTGATATCGAGCAGGCATCACTATCTGTATCCTACGGGTCACCAGACCTAGAGTCTGCTTTGACTTTGTTCAAGAGGAATTCATGGCGCTCGGACAGCTCCACACACCCTCCACCCAATTCTACCAGCACTTATCTGGCAGACTACCTAGTACCTCAGCCTGCGTGAAAAAAAAACTATCATAGTGATTACTGTTACTATCACTATTATTATCATTATTGTTATCATCAAATCATTATCATTTTCATAGTTATTATTTTTATGATTATGATGATGACTATTATTATAATCAATATTGTTACCACAGCAAACTCTTACAATGTTACAAAACGTTTTTACTTATATTAACAACAAGAAACACAACCAGAAAAAAATCACTCAAAGTCATTTTGTATGAAGTTTTGTCTGTCTTTCTTTCTTATACCATTTTTACATCGTTTTTTCCCTTGACAGTAACTTTTCTTGCTGTTTCTCACCACAAGAAACAAAGCTTTTTGTTTGTTTGTTTGTTTTTGTTTGTTTCTTGTTTGATTGTTTGTTTGTTTGTTGTTTTGTTTTGTTATTCTGCTTTATATTTGTATCCCTGGCGCAGGTGCCTCTCTAGCCAAAAATTTGTTACACTACGTTTAAGCTTGTCATGAGAGTCGACATGCACAAATCGCTTAGATTCTATTAAAGATCACACTTTTTTTTTTTTTTTTTTTTTTTCCCCCACAATGTGTTCGTGTGTTATTTGTTTTGGGGGCGCGAATTGAGTTACGACGTTTTCTGTCTTTATGAAACGGATCGGCGAGGCAGGCAGGCAGGGTTATTGAAGCTGCCGTTGTATTTTGTCATTGTTGTTGTTGTTGTTGTTGTTGTTTTGTTGTTTTTATGATTATTATCTCTGCGCTTGTTTTGTTCTGACAAAAACCACACAACCAGTAGTCGACAAGACGTCAGAAACGTTCCAGCCATTT
>JAPXFY010000031.1:5944355-5949355 GCA_030674185.1 Monoplex corrugatus | reverse complement strand
ATGGGGCTCATTGGGAAGACTGGGACTACACAGTCGAGTCTCATCCGCTTCACGGATGCGTCATTGAAGGTGTTGCTCAAATCTTCTAACCAGCACCGCAGATGTCTGTATCTCACGGGTCTGGTCGACGCCAGGATATGTTATGATAGTAAGCATAGAATACGGTCCTGTGACGTAGTCTCAACCCTAGATGGGAATTTCATAGCATCATGATTATCATCCTCATTGACATCATCATCATCGCATTGTTAAAGAAAAAACTGTGCCAGCTTCTGTGGCCATTAAAGATGGCGTAAAATGTGGTACGAAATAACAAACACAGTAATTAATAATAACAATAATTACAGTATTTATACGGCGCCAATTCAGATCAAAGTTTACTCACGCACCAGGCATACGCATACAATCGACAAAGACCACCTTACAGTATTCAATATTTTTAAAAAGTACACAAATTGTGGGAAAGAAGTACTTGTAGGAATTCATTGTTGGGAATAGCGGTGGGGTTTTAAACTGGAATTAAAACAAAAAGGGAAGGTGTTAGGCGAAGATAGGGCGCAGCGCAAGTCTACTCCAGACTGTCGGTCCTGAGACAGCAAAATTACGCTGGCCAACAATTGATAATTTAAATCTGGGGACTTGAAGGGAAAGAGCGTCTGAAGCTGAACGAAAGGTGTCAGCTGGTGTATAAATATTGATGAACATAATGATGGAGCAGACTGGTGAATAGGTTTGTAACATAAGGTATCCAGCTTATATTCAGTTCTTTTTTAAGGGGCAGACCTACCCACATTTGGGTACCAAGCAGTTCTAATTAACCAATCACCATGATATTTGGCAGGAAGATACCTCAGACAGTATTCTTTGGATTGAATATCTTTGTTGGGGTCTGTGAGTTAGAAAATTGAGTTTATTTTTCAGTCCGCGAAAGTTTGCGATTTTTTGCGAGATTGTATACATCAGACATAATATGTTCAAAAGGTTTCATCCGATTTCCTTGATATTTGGCGCACATATAGCAGGGACAGGTACCTATAGCCGGTAGTAAAATCTTGCAGTTCTGTTTGAAAGAAACATTTTTATCTAAAGTTGTATTATATTTTTTTTTATTAAAATTATTCTGAAAATTTGTGTGATGATTGTACAGAAAATAATGATAGTAGAGCTAAGAGTTTACTACATGCCATACATACTATACAGATGTGTTTGTTCACTAAGTATCAAATTCCTAACATGAACATATGTGTAGTTATAAATGTCACAGTATGTACTATATTTTTTCATTTTCGCGAGAACATTTTTTAATTAATTAATTTTTGTCAACTTTTCATAACTCACAGACCCCAACAAAGATATTCAATCCAAAGAATACTGCCTGAGGTATCTTCTTGCCAAATATCATGGTGATTGGTTAATTAGAACTGAAACACTGAACATCACAATCTTGGTACCCAAATCTGGGTAGGTCTGTCCCCTTAAGACAGGCAGCCAGTGAAGAGAGCGAAGGAGAGGACTGATATGATCAAAACTTTTTGTTACTGAGGACAAGACTGCCTCTCTTATTCCTCAGTTTTGATTCTCTGGAATCGTTCAGCTCTGAAAAAAATACTCTTTTTAGCGTCTTGATTAATTTAACCCTTTGACACCCGCACTCTGTCCACCAGAATCCTGCATTGTCAACCATGTTAGCAGAGCAAAATCTTAACCCTTTCTCCGTCACCCTACCTACCAGCTTCCTGCAGGAATCTGATGGATAGGGTGAGGGAGTCAAAGAGTTCAGTTTTTGCTGTTGGTGAATAGGGTGGTGGTAGTTGAAAGGTTAATAACCCAGTCATCATTCCTCTGTCGTTCCCTGCTCTGTGTGTGTGTGTGTGTGTGTGTGTGTGTGTGTGTGTGTGTGTGTGTGTGTGTGTGTGTGTGTGTGTGTATGTATGTGTGTGTGTTTGTATTTGTGTGTGTGTGTGTGTATGTGTGTGTGTTTGTGTGTGTGTATGTGTGTGTGTATACCCGCACATGTGTGTGCTTGTGTGTGTGCATGCGTGTGTGTGCGTGTGTATGTATGTGTGTGTGCGTGCGTGCCTGTGTATGTGTGTTTGTGCGTACGTGTGTATGTGTATGTATGTGTATGTATGTGTGTGTGTGCGTGTGTGTGTGTGTGTGTGCGTGCGTGTGTGTGTGTGTGTGTGTGTGTGTGTGTGTGTGTGCGTGCTGCCTGCCTGTGCATGTGTATGTGTGTTTGTGCGTGCGTGTGTGTGTATGTATGTATGTGTGTGTGCGTAGTGCCTGCTGTGATGTGTATGTGTGTTTGTGCGTAGCGTGTGTGTGTATGTATGTATGTGTGTGTGTGTGTGCACGTGTGTGTGCGTGCGTGGTGATGTGCGTGTGGCTGTGTGTGCGTCGTGGTGAGTGGCGGTGTGTGTGTACGTGTAGTGTGTATTTGTTATCGTGACTATTGCATAAATAGCATTTCTGTTTCTTTTAAGATTAAGGGCTATAAATTGTCACTATCATCATCATCATCATCTCTCCTTCTCTCTCTCTCTCTCTCTCTCTCTCTCAGACACACACACACCACACACACACACACACACACACACACACACACACACACACACACACACACACACACACACAAAAAACACACAAACACACACACGCGCACGCGCTGCACACTTATTTCGAATATGTTCACTTTAATGTATTCATAATCAAATGTCTCATTTCATCGGGTTTTGTATTTGTTGCTGCTAGTGGTGATGGTGGTTGTTTGTTTGTTTGTTTGTTTTTGTTGTTGTTGTTTGTTGTTGTTGTTTGTTTGTTTGTTTGTTTGTTTTTAGGATGTCAAGGTGTTTCTAATTTGTGTAATTTTCAATGCTTTTGCAGTGTCCAGTTTTTTTGTTTTTTTGCTCTTTTAAGATAAGGAGGTTAGTAAAGGCAGCAAAGGCAGATATATAACTTGGCCCATATGCTAACATTTATACCATTGTAGCGTTAATATAAGTAGACACTCATAAGGAAGATTAGGAAAAGACAGGCAACATTTATACGCCATTTTATGAGGAAGGGGGATTAGGAGCACTTGGTCACAACAGGAAAGATGAAGGGAAAGACAGCACCGAGTAGACCCAGGGAGAAAATGCTGGACGGACTTGCAGAGTGGCTGGGGACGAGGGGAGTGGGAAAGATGCTAGGGGCAACGAGAGATAGAGACAGATGGAAGTCCATGATCGCCAACGCCATACGGCAGGGCACCTGATGATGATGAGCGTTAATATACGGTATTATGTTGTATCCTCATTCTATGGTATTATATTGTATCCTCCCTCATTCTATGGTATTATGTTCTCGCCAAGACAGGGTATTACGCTTAATCGACATTTTATTATAAAGATTATTGTCTTGTTCAATACCCCCATGGGGGGTTTTCAGTATAAACACTATCCCCATCTTTTGGAATTCCGTGCTAGATATTCCTCTTCTGTCACTTCTTTGTTTCTGCCCTGTTCATTTGTATTCTGTCATGTTTCCTATCATTTTCTGCCTTAATGGTCCATTCACCTGTATGTGTTCGATAAGTCTTGCGTACTTTCTCTTAGAATTGATAATTATTGTGCATTTTTGGCTCTAGGGAAATGCGCTATTCCGAAGAATTTGAGGCAATTTCGTCCCGTTTATATATATATATGTTTTAGTTCCTTAGTTACCTTTCAATTTGTAATCGGGTATGTTTGTTTAAATCCCTTGTGTGATAAAGTGGACGGAGTGGTCATCGCCAGGGGCATCTCCTTAGATTATGTGCACAAATGCACTGATATGCGTACTTAATTTTCTTTTCCTTTTTTTTTTTTCCTGTTGAAGTTTGGTGTATGTTTTGAAACGGTCACAGCCCTGATATGGCTCTACGCAGTCGGCTGGGCTTTAAACGAAAACACATTAACAATAACAATAACAAACAAAAAGAAATGAACTGTCCATGTTGAAGTAGTATGTTTTGAAAAGGGTTATAGCCCTGATATTGCTCTACGCAGTAACAGTAGCGTCAATATACGGTGTTATGTTCTATCCTCATTCTATGGTATTATTTGTCTCGTCAATACGTGTTATTATGGCGTACCGTAAAATACAGGGGGGGGGGGGGGCTGCAAAAGTTGGTATACAGTTATGAATAAAGGAAACACGTACAATACTCATTGCATTTATTATACAAATAAATGAATATTGCATAAACATGTAATAACAAGCACAGCCTTAATCCCTCAGATACTCAAACTGCTTGCCGTCGGTATTTACACACTCCTCTAATCGAGAGCGGAATTAAGCATTATGATAATGATGTGATACTTACTGTATACCTACTTTTGGACCCTCCTGTATATGCCATACAAAGTTCTATCTTCAATACATATCTGATCAGTTTAGTGCCCATAACAAAATGTAAATGTCAGGAATAACACTATGAACACACATCCCTACATGTAAATATGTTCTCACAACTCGGAAAAACAAAGCTCATTTGATTAATTAATTATTCATAAAGGAACGGTCACGATCACGCTTACTTAGGTTTTGCATATATCAACTGAAAAGCTCTGAGGCGATATTTGTTTTGATTCAAAGGTAAATAGTTCTCTGCACGCACACACATGCGCGCTCACGCACACAAGCACGCGTGCGCTCACGCGCACGCATGCACACACACACACACACGCAGAAAGAACACACCAGAGAGAAAGAGAGAAAGAGAGAGAGAGGGGGGGAGATGAGAGAGGAAAAGAGAGAGAAAGAATCAGAGAGATGAGAGAGAGAGGATAAACAGGGGGAGGACAAGAGACAGACAGACAGACAGTCAGAGATACAAAGACAGACAGACAGAGACAGAGACAGAGAAATACAGAGAAAGAAGACAGACAGTCAGAGATACAAAGAAGACAACAGAGAAAGACAGAAGAGAAACAGAGAATACAGAGAAAAAATGGACAGACAGACAGAAGACAACAGAG
>JAPXFY010000031.1:5936855-5939355 GCA_030674185.1 Monoplex corrugatus | reverse complement strand
TTTATCAAATCCTTTCTTTTGTACGCTTCTGAAGGTTTCTTTGTGCTTAGTGTTCTATAGACTGTGTTTATTTTATTTTATTTTATTTTTTGGGTTTCGTCAGTCAGCATTCCATTCTAATCGATCAGTTTAATCATGCTTTTATTTATAAAAGTTCTTTTTTCCCCACATTGCACGAATAATTTGTTTTTATTTCTTTCTCCCCACTCTACAACCCATTTCGGTCTTGATCTTAAAACAATTGATTTTGCTTTGTTTTCTCTTCATTGGATTTGGTGATTTGTTTGTTTGTTTGTTTGTTTGTTTGCTTTTCCTCTTTCCCAGTTTTGATGCAGTGTTTACTGTTATTTTCCCTTTTTCTATTTATGTTCTGATTTCCTTTTTTTTTCGGTTGTTTTTTTACTCTTATTGTCGTATGGCCTCTTGTTTTCATATCTCAGTTTCACTATTTATAACAATTCTTTAGATTTTCCAAAGAAATAAGAGGGAAGCAGGGAGAATTTTTATAATATTAATCAAAGGACATAACTTTTGAGAATTATCTCCCATGCTCTACGTCTCAAATCTAACACAGTTTGCGCTACCCATTCAGCTAGCATAGAAGCAGATCATCATCATCATCATCATCATCAGGTGCCTTGCCGCATGGCGTTGGCGATCATGGACTTCCATCTGTCTCTATCTCTCGTTGCCCCTAGCATCTCTCCATCCCACCCCCCTCGTCCCCAGCCACTCTGCAAGTCCGTCCAGCATTTTCTCCCTGGGTCTACCCGGTGCTCTCTTTCCCTCCAGCTTTCCCCTTGTGACCAGGTGCTCCAAATCCCCCTTCTTCATAAAATGGCCTATACATGTTGCCTGTCTTTTCCTGATCTTCCTTATGAGTGATCTACTTGTGTCTGCCTCCATCAAGACTGTCTCGTTTGTTTTCTTTGCTGTCCATGGAACTGTCAACATTCTTCTTAAAAACCACATCTCGGCTGCCTCAATCTTGTTCTGGTTTTGTTTGTTGACTGTCCACGCCTCACATCCGTAGAAGCAGATACAAAGTACAAATACAGTAAGCTCAGAGCACTCCTTTTCTATTTATGTTTGATTTCCTTTTTTTTTTTTTCGGTTGCTTTTTTCTCTTATTGTCGTATGGCCTATGTTTTTATATTTGTTTCACAGAGAGACTTAGACACATAAGGCCATCAATCAGACGACAAACGGAAAGACAGATTAAGGATTAATCAGAGTACAGACAGACATACAGACAGACAGAATTTTTATGATATTAATCAAAGGACTATCAATTACTATCAGAAAGAGAGTCTTGAACGTTATATAAACCAATACTGTTGTACGGATGCGAGGCGTAGACAGTCCACAAACAAAGCAGAGCAAGATTGAGGCAGCCGAGATGTGTTTCTCAGAGAATGTTCAGAGTTCCATGGACAGCAAAGAAACAAACGAGACAGTCTTGAAGGAGGCAGACACAAGTAGATCACTCATAAGGAAGATTAGGAAAGACAGGCAACATTCATAGCCATTTCATGAGGAAGGGGATTTGGGGCACCAGGTCACAACAGGAAAGCTGAGGAAAAGAGAGCACCAGGGAGAGAATGCTGGACGGACTTGCAGAGTGGCTGGGGATGAGGAGGGTGGGGGAGATGCTGGGGCAACGAGAGATAGAGATGGTTGGAAGTCCATGGTCGCAAACGCCATGCGGCAGGGCACCTTGATGATGATGATGATGAATCCAAGGACGTAACTCTTGAGAATTTTCTCCCTTGTTGTACTTCTCAATCTAACACAGTTTACGCTACCCATTCAGCTAGCATAGAAGCAGATACAAATAATATTATATTACGAAGAGACCGACAGACAGACAGAGAGACAGACAGACAGAGAGACAGATAGGAGATACAGATAATATTATAAAAATATTGTTGTTTTTTTAATACAGAACGGTCGAAGTTAAAAAATGTATTACATTGTACTTTTTTCCAAATGCCAGTTTCAGAATTCCCAAAGAGTGATAATATCAGAGTAATATTTGTACATGTATATTGTAAATGTAAGATTTTCAGACAAAGGAAGGACATCTTATCGATTTTGCTTTATATGTTAATATGTTATCAGATTAATTCTCTGTCTCTGTGTCTGTCTGTCTGTATATCTGAAAGGAGTGTTCTGAGCTTACTGTTTTTGTACTTTGTATCTGCTTCTATGCTAGCTGAATGGGTAGCGCAAGCTGTGTTAGATTTGAGAAGTACAACATGGGAGATAATTCTCAAGAGTTATGTCCTTTGACCTTTGATTAATTCTTTAGATAGTTTACTGGTACACTGGAGGTATTTTCAATAAAGAAACATTATCAAAGTATCTGTATCATAATGTTACGTGTAATATTTAAAATCATCTATTGATTGATTGATTTTTTTCTTTACATTGTTTTGTTTAATACAGAACGGTCGAAGTTGAAAAATGTATTAACATTGTACTCTTTTTCCAAATGCCA
>JAPXFY010000031.1:5929355-5934355 GCA_030674185.1 Monoplex corrugatus | reverse complement strand
TCTGCCTCCATCAAGACTGTCTCGTTTGTTTTCTTTGCTGTCCATGGAACTCTCAACATTCTTCTTAGAAACCACAAACTCGGGAATCGTTTCTAAGTGATGTCACCCCTGATATGTATCCAATGGTCGGCTTGGCTAAAGCAATATGACTATAAAACCAAACTCTTTGTATTATCCGGCTGTAAGTTAACATGTATAGGCCATTTTATGAGGAAGGGGGATTTGGAGCACCTGGTCACAACGGGAAAGCTGGAGGAAAAGAGAGCACCAGGTAGACCCAGGGAGAGAATGCTGGACGGACTTGCAGAGTGGCTGGGGATGAAGAAGGTGGGGGAGATGCTAGGGGCAACGAGAGATAGAGATGGTTGGAAGTCCATGGTCGCCAACGCCACGCGCAGGGCACCTGATGATGATGATGATGATGATGATGATGATGAAGTTAACAGTCAACAGCCAGCTGGAAGTCTAAAGTGGAGCAATGTTGTGTGACATCTTCACACTGTCCATCTAGGTCTTCCTTAACCCTTTCACTCCCGCACCCTATCCACCAACTACAAAAAATTAACCTTTGACTCCCTCATTCCATCCACCAGCTTCCTAGGCATCGTAGAAAAACAAGGCAAAACAAAACGAAGAGAAATAGCAGCATACAGTCATCGCTGACATTTGAAAGTTGTTTATTTTCGACATTGTCCTTTTTTTGTTTGTTTTGTTTTGTCTGTGTGTGTATGTTTTTATGTCTTATTATTATTATAATTATGTTGACATTTGAAAGTTGTTTATTTTCGACATTGTCGTCCATCTTCTTTTGTTTCGTCCGTGTGTGTATGTCTTTATGTCTTATCATCATCATCATCATCATCATCATCATCATCGTTATTATTATTTATTATTATTATTATTATTATTATTATTATTATTATTATTATTATTATTATTATTATATTATTATTATTATTATTATTATTATTATTATTATTATTATTATATATTATTATTATTATTATTATTATTATATTATTATATTATTATTATTATTATTATTATTATTATTATTTTATTATTATTATTATTTTCTTATTATAATTATTATTATTATATTATTATTATTATATTATTGTTGTTGTTGTTATTGTTATTATTATCATTATTATGTTCATATGTGTATACGTTCGTGTAATGTTCTGTTTTATGATATTTCTTTACCTCCATATATACATACCGCAGCAAACGTTCATTTACTATACCTATTGATTATACGTTGTATACATTTCAAAACGATATAAATGTTGTGTGTTATGTACATGAAAATGATTAGATACAAATTAAACAAAAAGGAATGAATTCAACACAGACATGCAAGTCGTAAAGAAAAGCAAAACAGAAGTCTCCGTGAGATAAGGCATGAAGGGCCACCTGGGATAATGTTCATGATGCTGTCATGACTGATGATACCATGATATTGGGGATGACAATGAGGGATAATGTTCATGATGCTGTCATGACTAATGATACCATGATATTCAGGATGATAATGAGGGATAATGTTCATGATGCTGTCATGACTGATGATACCATGATATTCAGGATGATAATGAGGGATAATGTTCATGATGCTGTCATGACTGATGATACCATGATATTCAGGATGATAATGAGGGATAATGTTCATGATGCTGTCATGACTGATGATACCATGATACTAAGGATGATAATGAGGGATAATGTTCATGATGCTGTCATGACTGATGATACCATGATATTCAGGATGATAATGAGGGATAATGTTCATGATGCTGTCATGACTGATGATACCATGATACTAAGGATGATAATGAGGGATAATGTTCATGATGCTGTTATGACTGATGATACCATGATACTAAGGATGATAATGAGGGATAATGTTCATGATGCTGTCATGACTGATGATACCATGATATTCAGGATGATAATGAGGGATAATGTTCATGATGCTGTCATGACTGATGATACCATGATACTAAGGATGATAATGAGGGATAACGTTCATGATGCTGTTATGACTGATGATACCATGATACTAAGGATGACCATGAGGGATAATGTTCATGATGCTGTCATGACTGATGATACCATGATACTAAGGATGATAATGAGGGATAATGTTCATAATGCTGTCATGACTGATGATACCATGATACTAAGGATGATAATGAGGGATAATGTTCATAATGCTGTCATGACTGATGATACCATGATACTAAGGATGATAATGAGGGATAACGTTCATGGTGCTGTCATGACTGATGATACCATGATACTAAGGATGATAATGAGGGATAATGTTCATGATGCTGTCATGACTGATGATACCATGATACTAAGGATGATAATGAGGGATAATGTTCATGATGCTGTCATGACTGATGATACCATGATACTAAGGATGATAATGAGGGATAATGTTCATGGTGCTGTCATGACTGATGATACCATGATACTAAGGATGATAATGAGGGATAATGTTCATGATGCTGTCATGACTGATGATACCATGATACTAAGGATGATAATGAGGGATAACGTTCATGATGCTGTCATGACTGATGATACCATGATACTAAGGATGATAATGAGGGATAATGTTCATGATGCAGTCATGACTGATGATACCATGATATTCAGGATGATAATGAGGGATAATGTTCATGGTGCTGTCATGACTGATGCTTTCATGATACTAAGGATGATAATGAGGGATAATGTTCATGATGCTGTCATGACTGATGATACCATGATATTCAGGATGATAATGAGGGATAACGTTCATGATGCTGTCATGACTGATGATACCATGATACTAAGGATGATAATGAGGGATAATGTTCATGATGCTGTCATGACTGATGATACCATGATATTCAGGATGATAATGAGGGATAATGTTCATGGTGCTGTCATGACTGATGATACCATGATACTAAGGATGATAATGAGGGATAATGTTCATGGTGCTGTCATGACTGATGATTTCATGATATTCAGGATGATAATGAGGGATAACGTTCATGATGCTGTCATGACTGATGATACCATGATACTAAGGATGATAATGAGGGATAATGTTCATGGTGCTGTCATGACTGATAATACCATGATATTCAGGATGATAATGAGGGATAATGTTCATGGTGCTGTCATGACTAATGATACATGATATTGGGGATGACAATTAGGGATAACGTTCATGATGCTGTCATGACTGACGATACCATGATACTAAGGATGATAATGAGGGATAATGTTCATGATGCTGTCGTGACTGATGACTTCATGATACTAAGGATGATAATGAGGGATAATGTTCATGATGCTGTCATGACTGATGATACCATGATATTCAGGATGATAATGAGGGATAATGTTCATGATGCTGTCATGACTGATGATTTCATGATACTAAGGATGATAATGAGGGATAATGTTCATGATGCTGTCATGACTGATGATTTCATGATATTCAGGATGATAATGAGGGATAATGTTCATGATGCTGTCATGACTGATGATACCATGATATTCAGGATGATAATGAGGGATAATGTTCATGATACTGTTATGACTAATGATACCATGATATTCAGGATGATAATGAGGGATAATGTTCATGATGCAGTCATGACTGATGATTTCATGATATTCAGGATGATAATGAGGGATAATGTTCATGATGCTGTAATGACTGAGGATTTCATGATACTAAGGATGATAATTAGGGATGATAATGGGGGATGATAATGAAAGATGATAATCATAATGCTGTCATGACTGATCATTTCATGATAATGAGGGGTGATAATCATGATGCTGTCATGACTGATGATTTCATGATAATGAGGGGTGATAACCATGATGCTGTCATGGCTGATCATTTCATGATAATGAGGGATGATAATCATAATGCTGTCATAACTGATCATTTCACGATAATGAAGGATGATAATCATGATGTTGTCATAACTGATCATTTCACGATAATGAAGGATGATAATCATAATGCTGTCATAACTGATCATTTCACGATAATGAGGGATGATAATCATGATGCTGTCATGACTGATCATTTCACGATAATGAAGGATTATAATCATAATGCTGTCATGACTGATCATTTCATGATAATGAGGGATGGTACTCATTATGCTGTCATGACTGATCATTTCATGATAATGAGGGATGATAATCATGATGCTGTCATGACTGATCATTTCACGATAATGAAGGGTGATAATCATGACGCTGTCATGACTGATCATTTCATGATAATGAAGGATGATAATCATAATGCTGTCATAACTGATCATTTCACGATGATGAGGGATGATAATCATGATGCAGTCATGACTGATCATTTCATGATAATGAAGGATGATAATCATGATGCTGTCATAACTGATCATTTCATGATAATGGGGATGATAATGAGGTATAATAATCATGATGCTGTCATGACTGATCATTTCATGATAATGAAGGATGATAATCATGATGCTGTCATAACTGATCATTTCATGATAATGAGGGATGATAATCATGATGCTGTCATGACTGATCATTTCATGATAATGGGGGATGATAATGAGGGATGATAATCATGATGCTGTCATGACTGATCATTTCATGATAATGAAGGATGATAATCATAATACTGTCATGACTGATCATTTCATGATAACGAAGGATGATAATCATAATGCTGTCATGACTGATCATTTCACGATAATGAAGGATGATAATCATGACGCTGTCATAACTGATCATTTCACGATAATGAAGGATGATAATCATAATGCTGTCATAACTGATCATTTCATGATAACGAAGGATGATAATCATGATGCTGTCATAACTGATCATTTCATGATAATGAGGGATGATAATCATAATGCTGTCACGACTGATCATTTCATGATAATGAAGGGTGATAATCATGACGCTGTCATGACTGATCATTTCAT
>JAPXFY010000031.1:5909355-5921855 GCA_030674185.1 Monoplex corrugatus | reverse complement strand
AGAGATAGCACAGAGAGAGAGAGAGAGAGAGAGTGACAGAAAGAGAGATAGCACAGAGAGAGAGAGAGCGACAGAAAGAGAGATAGCACAGAGAGAGAGAGAGAGAGCGACAGAAAGAGAGATAGCACAGAGAGAGAGAGAGAGAGAGAGTGACAGAAAGAGAGATAGCACAGAGAGAGAGAGAGAGAGAGAGAGAGAGAGAAAGTGACATAAAGAGAGATAGCACAGAGAGAGAGAGAGAGAGCGACAGAAAGAGAGATAGCACAGAGAGAGAGAGAGTGACAGAAAGAGAGATAGCACAGAGAGAGAGAGAGAGTGACAGAAAGAGAGATAGCACAGAGAGAGAGAGAGAGAGAGAGAGAGTGACAGAAAGAGAGATAGCACAGAGAGAGAGAGATACAGAGGGAAAGAGAGACATAAAGAGAGATAGCACAGAGAGAGAGAGAGCGACAGAAAGAGAGATAGCACAGAGAGAGAGAGATACAGAGAGAGAGAGAGAGAGTGACAGAAAGAGAGATAGCACAGAGAAAGAGAGAGATACAGAGAGAGAGAGAGAGAGTGACAGAAAGAGAGATAGCACAGAGAGAGAGAGATACAGAGAGAGAGAGAGAGCGACAGAAAGAGAGATAGCACACAGAGAGAGGATACAGGGGAGAGAGAGAGCGAAGAAAGAGAGATAGCACGAGAGGAGAGAGATACAGAGGGAGAGAGAGAGCGACAGAAAGAGAGATAGCACAGAGAGAGAGAGATACAGAGGGAGAGAGAGAGCGACAGAAAGAGAGATAGCACAGAGAAGAGAGAGATACAGAGGAGAGAGAGAGCGACAGAAAGAGAGATAGCACAGAGAGAGAGAGAGATACAGAGGGAGAGAGAGACGACAGAAAGAGAGATAGCACAGAGAGAGAGAGAGTACAGAGGGAGAGAGAGAGCGACAGAAAGAGAGATAGCACAGAGAGAGAGAGAGATACAGAGGGAGAGAGAGAGCGACAGAAAGAGAGATAGCACAGAGAGAGAGAGAGATACAGAGAGAGAGAGAGAGAGCGACAGAAAGAGAGATAGCACAGAGAAAGAGGAGATACAGAGAGAGAGAGAGAGCGACAGAAAGAGAGATAGCACAGAGAAAGAGAGAGATACAGAGAGAGAGAGGAGCGACAGAAAGAGAGATAGCACAGAGAAAGAGAGAGATACAAAAGAGAGAGAGAGCGACAGAAAGAGAGATAGCACAGAGAAGAGAGAAATACAGAGAGAGAGAAGAGAGGACAGAAAGAGAGAGCATAGAGAAGGAGAGAACGAGAGAGAGAGAGAGCGACAGAAAGAGAGATAGCACAGAGAGAGAGAGATAATACAGAGAGAGAGAGAGAGCGACAGAGCGAAGAAGAATACCGAGAGAAAGATAGAGGAGAAGAGTACAAACAAAAGAAAAAAAGAGAAAAAGAGAGAGAGAGAGGAGAGGAAAGAGAAAAGAAGGAGAGAAGAGAGTCGAAGAGGAGAGCAAAGAGAGAGAGAGAGAAAGAGCCGAGAGAGAGAGGAGCAAGAAAGAGAGAGCAAGAGAGAGAGAGAGAGAGGACGAAAGAGGAGCACAGAGAGAAGAAGAGAGAGAGAGAAGAAGTAGCAAGAGAGAAGAAGAGAGAGAGAGAAGACAGAAGGAGATAGCCAGAGAGAGAGAGGGCAGAAGGAGTGCACAGAGAGAGAGGAGGAGGACAGAAGAGATAGCACAGAGAGAAGTAGAAAGAGAGAAAGAGAGATACAGGGGAGAGCGAAGAGAAGATAAGAGAGGCAAGGGAGAGAGAGGACAGAAGAGAGATGCCGGAGAATAAAGGAGAGGGGACGAGAGAGATAGCAGAGGGAGATAGAGGAGAGAGAGGACGAAGAGGATAGCACAGAAGAGACAGGGGAGAGAGCGAAGAGGAGATAGCAAAGAGAGATGGAGAGGAGGACAGAAGAGGTAGCACAGAGAAAGAGATCGGGGAGAGAGAGGAGAAAGAGAGTAGCAGAGAGAGAGAATACAGAGAGAGGAGCGAAGAAGAGGTGACAGAGAGAAGATAAGGAGAGAGAGAGCGACAGAAGAGGTGCACAGAGAGAGAGAGAGAGAGACGAAGAGAGAAGAAGAGAGAGAGGACGAGAGGAGGCGCAAAGAAGAAGCGAGAAGGAGATCAGAGAAGAGAGAGGCGACGAAAGAGATGAAGAGAGGAGATCGGAGAAGAGAGGCGACGAAGAGAGTGCAGGAGGAATACAGGAGAGAGAGGGAAGAAAGGAGATAGACGAGAGAGAGATACGAGAGGGGCGCAGAAGAGAGATGCAAGAAAAGGAATACAGAGAGGAAAGCGACGAGAGTGCAAGAGAGGATAAGAGGGAGAGGCGACAGAGAGGTAGCAACGAGAGAGAGGCGACGAAGAGAGATAGCAGAAGAGGGATACGAGAGAGAGAAGGACGAAGAAGAAGACAGAGAAGAGATCAGAGAGAGGAGGCACAGAGAGAGAGCAGAAGAGACAGAGGAGGGGACGACAGAAGGGAAGCAAGGAGGATACAGAGGAGAGGACGCAAGAGAGTGCAAGAGAGAGAAGGAGAGAACGACGAAGAGGATGACAGAGAAGTAACAGAAGAACACGAAAGAAGATACCAGAGAAGATCAGGGAGAGGAAGAAGGAGTAACAAAGAATACAAGAAAGAAGCGGGGAGTACACAGAGAGGATACAAGAGAGAGAGGGAGAGAGAGATAGAAGAGAGAGATACAAGAGAGAGGACACAGAAAGGAGATAGAGGAGAGTACAGAAAGGAGAGAGCGAGAAGAGGATACAGAGGGAGATACAAGGAGAAGAGCGACAGAAGAGAGATGAAGAGAGAGAGATACAGAGGAGAGAGAGAGCGACAGAAAGGAGAAGCACAGAGAGAGAGAATACGAGGAGAGAGAGGGAAGAAGAGAGATGCACAGAGAGAGAGAATACAGAGAGAGAGGAGAGCGACAGAAAGAGAGATAGCACAGAAGAGAGATACAAGAGAGAGAGAGAGACGAAAGAGAGAAGCACAGAAGGAGATACAGAGAGAGAGGAGAGGAAGAAGAGAGATAGCACAGAGAGAGAGAATCAGAGAGAGAGAGAGCGACAGAAAGAGAGATAGCAGAGAGAGAGATACAGAGGAGGAGAGCGACAGAAGGAGATAGCAAGAGAGAGAGAGATACGAGGAGAGAGAGAGCGACAGAAAGAGAGATAGCAAGAGAAAGGATAAGAGGAGAGAGAGAGCGACAGAAAGAGGATAGCAAAAAGGAGATCAGAGAGAGAGAGGAGCGACGAAAGAGAGATAGCAAGGAGAGAGATACAGAGGAGAGAGAGAGCGACAGAAGGAGATAGCACAGAGAAAGAGAGAGTACAGAGAGAGAGAGAGCGACAGAAAGAGAGATAGCACAGAGAGAGGAATACAGAGGAGAGGAGAGCGACGAAGAGAGATAGCACAGAGAAGAGAGATCGAGAGAGAGAGAGCGACAGAAAGAGAGATGCACAGGAGAGAGATACAGAGAGAAGAGAGCGACAAAGAGAGTAGCACAGAGAAGAGGAGATACAGAGGAGAGAGAGAGCGACGAAGAGAGATAGCACAGAGAAGAGAACAGAGGAGAGAGAGAGCGACAGAAAGAGAGTAGCAAGAGAAAGGAGATAAGAGGAGAGAGAGAGCGACAGAAAGGAGATGCACAGAGAAGAGGATAAAGGGGAGAGAGAAAGAAGATGCACAGAGAGAGGAATACAGAGGAGAGGCGGAAAGGAGTAGCGAGAGGAGATCAGGGGAAAAAAGAGAGATAGCACAGAGAAAGAGAGAGATACAGAGAGAGAGAGAGAGAGCGACAGAAGAGAGATAGCACAGAGAAAGAGGAGAGATACAGAGAGAGAGAGAGAGCGACAGAAAGAGAGATAGCACAGAGAGAGAGAGATACAGAGAGAGAGAGAGAGCGACAGAAAGAGAGATAGCACAGAGAAGAGAGAGAGCGACAGAAAGAGAGATAGCACAGAGAGAGAGAGAGAGAACACAGAGAGAGAGAAAGCGACAGAAGAGAGATAGCACAGAGAGAGAGATACAGAGAGAGAGAGATAGCACAGAGAGAGAGAGAGAGCGGACAGAAGAGAGATAGCACAGAGAGAGGATACACAGAGAGAGAGAGCGACAGAAAGAGAGATAGCACAGAGAGAGAGATACACAGAGAGAGAGAGCGACAGAAAGAGAGATAGCACAGAGAAGAGATACAGAGAGAGAGAGAGCGACAGAAAGAGAGATAGCACAGAGAGAGAGATACACAGAGAGAGAGAGCGACAGAAAGAGAGATAGCACAGAGAGAGAGATACACAGAGAGAGAGAGCGACAGAAAGAGAGATAGCACAGAAGAGAGATACAGAGAGAGAGAGAGAGCGACAGAAAGAGAGATAGCACAGAGAGAGAGAGATATACAGAGGAGAGAGAGAGCGACAGAAAGAGAGATAGCACAGAGGAGAGAGAGATATAAAGAGAGAGAGAGAGAGCGACAGAAAGAGAGATAGCACAGAGAGAGAGATAACAGAGAGAGAGAGAGAGGAAGCGACAGAAAGAGAGATAGCACAGGAGAGAGATATATACACAGAGAGAGAGAGCGACAGAAAGAGAGATAGCACAGAGAGAGAGAGATAAGAGAGAGAGAGAGAGCGACAGAAAGAGAGATACACAGAGAGAGAGAGAGAGATACAAGAGAGAGAGAGAGCGACAGAAAGAGAGAGCACAGAGAGAGAGATACAGAGAGAGAGAGAGAGGACAGAAAGAGAGATAGCACAGAGAAAGAAAGAGAGAGATACACAGAGAGAGAGAGCGACAGAAAGAGAGATAGCACAGAGAGAGAGATTACAGAGAGAGAGAGAGAGAGCGACAGAAAGAGAGTAGCACAAGAGAGAGAGAGATACAGAGAGAGAGAGAGAGCGACAGAAAGAGAGATAGCACAGAGAAAGAGAGAGTACAGAGAGGAGAGAGAGAGCGACCAAAAGAGAGATAGCACAACAGAGAGAGAGAGAGATACAGAGGAGAGAGAGAGCGACAGAAAGAGAGATAGCACAGAGAGAGAGAGAGATACAGAGGAGAGAGCGAGAGAGTAGAGAGCGACAGAAAGAGAGATAGCACAGAGAAGAGATAGAGATACAGAGAGAGACGAGGAGAGAGAGCGACAGAAAGAGAGATAGCACAGAGAGAGAGAGAGATACAGAGGGAGAGAGAGAGCGACAGAAAGAGAGATAGCACAGAGAGAGAGAGAGATACAGAGGGAGAGAGAGAGCGACAGAAAGAGAGATAGCACAGAGAGAGAGAGAGATACAGAGGAGAGAGAGAGAGCGACAGAAAGAGAGATAGCACAGAGAGAGAGAGAGATACAGAGGGAGAGAGAGAGCGACAGAAAGAGAGATTGCACAGAGAGAGAGATACAGAGGGAAAGAGAAAAAAAGAGAGAGAGACATTGAGAGAGAGAGAAAGAGAGAGAGAGAGAGAGATACAGAGAGATACAGAGGGAGAAAGAAAGAGAGAGAGAGAGAGATACAGCGGGAGAGAGAGAGACATAAAGAGAGAAAGAAAGAGAGACAGACAGACAGACAGAGAGAGAGATATAGAGAGAGGGAGAGAGAGAGACATAAAGAGAGAAAGAGAGACAGACAGACAGACAGACAGAGATACAGAGAGAGAGAGAGAGAGAGCGACAGAAAGAGAGAGCACAGAGAGAAAGACAGAGAGAGAGAGAGAAAAACAGAGACAGAGAGAAACAGCAAAAAAAAATTAAAACTTCTGATTCCCTCAATCTGTCCACCAGCTTCCTGCAAAAAGGTGGTAGATAGGGTGAGGAAGTCAAATCAAAGCGTTAAGTTTTTACAGTTGATGAATAGGGTGTGGGAATCAAAAAAGTTAACAGATGCTGCTACGCAAATTAAAAAAAAAAAGTACAAAAATTATGAAAAATACCAAACAAGTAATATATATATGAGAGAGACGAAATGAAACATACAATTTTTAAAAAAACAAAAAACAGTAATCTGAGAGACAGATGCAATGAGATAGTAAATCAAATATTTCAAATAGAGAAAAAAAAAAAAAGAAAAAAAAAAAAGAAAAAAAAAAAAAGAAAAAACAGAAACGAAAAAATAAAAGACAGTGGATGAACAAAGATGGCGCGTGACATCTGGACAGCATAAACTGCGCATGTGTGACAAAATCGATAACTGCACGTCTGGCAGAACTGGAAATGAAACATGGCCGTTTGAACTTTGGGGGGAGGACCATTTCTGTACTGTGATGTACGTCACTTGGGTGGGAAAAATGATATGCGATGGAGAAGATGATACGTGCATCTGATGAAGTGCAAGCATGAACAAAACTTGAAAAACGGAATCACGTTCGTGACATCAATATATAAATAATATATCTTCTTCCGTATTTTTTGTTTTTTGGGGTTTTAGTTCTGTGTCTTCTCAGTCTCTGTCTCTGTCTCTGTCTCTCTGTCTGTCTCTGTCTCTCTCTCTCTCCCTCTCCTTCTATCCATTTCTCTTTCTCTCTCTCTCTCTCCCTCTCTCTCCTTCTATCCCTCTATCTCTCTCTCTCTCTCCTTCTATCCCTCTCTCTCTCTCCTTCTATCCCCTCTCTCTCTCCCTCTCTCTCCTTCTATCCCTCTATCTCTCTCTCTCTCCTTCTATCCCTCTCTCTCTCTCTCCCTCTCTCTCCTTCTATCCCTCTATCTCTCTCTCTCTCCTTCTATCCCTCTCTCTCTCTCTCCCTCTCTCTCCTTCTATCCCTCTATCTCTCTCTCTCTCCTTCTATCCCTCTCTCTCTCTCTCCCTCTCTCTCCTTCTATCCCTCTCTCTCTCTCTCTCCCTCTCTCTCCTTCTATCCCTCTTTCTCTCCCTCTCTCTCTCTCTCCCTCTCTCTCCTTCTATCCCTCTCTCTCTCTCTCCCTCTCTCTCCTTCTATCCCTCTCTCTCTCCCTCTCTCTCCTTCTATCCCTCTCTCTCCCCCTCTCTCTCCTTCTATCCCTCTCTCTCCCCCTCTCTCTCCTTCTATCCCCCTCTCTCTCTCCCTCTCTCTCCTTCTATCCCCCTCTCTCTCTCCCTCTCTCTCCTTCTATCCCTCTCTCTCCCCCTCTCTCTCCTTCTATCCCTCTCTCTCCCCCTCTCTCTCCTTCTATCCCTCTCTCTCCCCCTCTCTCTCCTTCTATCCCTCTCTCTCTCCTCTCTCTCTCCTTCTATCCACCCTCTCTCTCTCTCTCCCTCTCTCTCCTTCTATCCCTCTCTCTCTCTCTCCCTCTCTCTCCTTCTATCCCCCTCTCTCTCTCTCCCTCTCTCTCCTTCTATCCCCCCCTCTCTCTCTCCGTCTCTCTCCTTCTATCCCCTCTCTCTCTTTCCCTCTCTCTCTTCCCTCTCTCTCTTTCCCTCTCTCTCTTTCCCTCTCTCCCTCCCTTTCTGTCTTTTCTGTCTCCCCTCTCTCTCCATCTCTCTCTCCCCTCTCTATCTTGCTCTCTCTGTCTCTTACTCTTTCATACTCTCTCTCTCCTCTCTCTCTCTCTCTCTTTCTCTCTCTCTCTCTCACTCTTTCATACTCTCTCCCTCTGTCTCTCTCTCTCTGTCTCTCTCTCTCGAGCACGGAGACGTTATCTTGAAAACCTGACACAAAAACTGAACCTAATATTGAGGAATTAAAATGCTCGGCGTGGAATCAACGTCGCTGAGGGGGCGCGAACGTTGGGATAGATACAAAGAACGAACGAAATACTGGACGAAAGAACGTTTACATAGGCTGCAATTCCAGCCCACACTCCTTCACAAAATTGTCTTGGTGGCATCATTATCTCATCGTCTCTCTGTCTCTCTCTGTCTCTGTCTGTCTGTCTGTCTGTCTGTCTGTCTCTCTTTCTCTCTCAGTCTCAATGTCTCTCTCTCTCTCTCTCTCTCTCTGTTTGTCTGTCTGTCTATCTCCCTCGCTCTCTCTCGCTCTCTGTCTGTCTGTCTGTCTGTCTGTCTCCATTCCTCGCTCTCTCTCTCTCTCTCTCAGTCTCACTGTCTCTCTCTTTCTCTATCTCTCTCTTTCTCTGTATTTCTCTCTTTCTCTCTCTCTCTCTCCTTTTCTCTCTTTCTCTTCTCTCTCTGTCTCTCTCTCTTTCTGTCTGTCTCTCATTCCCTTGCTGTCTTTCTCTGTCTTCCTCTCTCTCTCTTTCTCTCTCTCTGTCTCTCTCTTTCTATCTCCCTCTCTCTTCCTCCCTCTCTTTCTCTCGTTCTTTCTTTCTTTCTCTCTCTTTCTCTCTCTCTCACTCTTTCTCTCTCTTTGTTTCGCTCTCTCTCTTTCTCTCTCTCCTTTCTCTTTCTTTCTCTGCGTCCGCCTCTTTTTCTCTTTCTGTCTGTCTGTCTGCCTGTCTCTCTCTCTTTCTCTTTTTTGTTTGTTTGTTTTTTTTTTATCATTGAGCATTAATTTAGTTCATTTTCTGCGGATCTTCCCTCGCAAATCTCCGTAAGTAAAAATCTGACACACGTGGAGGTAAAACAAAAATGGTGTCTATTTTGTCTGTCATTTTGCAAGGCGTATACATGTAGATCGTTTGGATGTCTGAGATTAAGATCAGAATTGCAGGTCATTGGCTGTGTACTGATGTATAGACCGTTTGGTTTTGTCTTGAAAGAATGAAGACTAGAACCGAATGACCACTGGCTGTACTACAGGACAGACCTTTCGAATTATCTGAAAGGTAGAACACACACATTCAGGCCATGGCTTTACTCATGTACAGACGTTTTGGTATGATAAAATGAAGACCACAATTTTCCTGCTCACAAACCTAATGTGGTGGGGAGGCCTTTTTTCTATTATTTTTTTAGTAGTAGCAGTTTACATTTCACTCTTCAATCATCATCATCATCATCAGGTGCCCTGCCGCATGGCGTTGGCGATCATGGACTTCCAACCGTCTCTATCTCTCGTTGCCCCCAGCATCTCCCCCACCCTCTTCATCCCCAGCCACTCTGCAAGTCCGTCCAGCATTCTCTCCCTGGGTCTACCGGTGCTCTCTTTCCCTCCAGCTTTACCGTTGTGACCAGGTGCTCCAAATCCCCTTCCACATAAAATGGCCTATAAATGTTGTTTGTCTTTTCCTAATCTTCCTTACGAGTGATCTACTTGTGTCTGCCTCCATCAAGACTGTCTCGTTTGTTTTCTTTGCTGTCTCCTGTCCATGGTTTTCCTGGGGAAAAACTACGATGGTGGTTTCCCCTTGCCTTCCATCGGTTATTTTTTTAGGGTTAACTCCCTTAGCCTTACTCTCTCCCGAGATGTCCACAAGGCAGTGGAGGTATTTACCCATAGCTTGGGGATCTGGTTCGTGGGCACCAGGGCGTGTCCACACGTCGGTGGGTCTGCATTAAAATCACAAAGTCTGTTATCAGTCTCACATTCACATGACCGGTATTGTTATACATGGTGGGGAGATGACAAATCCCAGGAGATAGCCACACAACTAACGCCTACCAGCCAGGTCCAGAACAGCTACTGGACCTAGATTAGCCACACACAACGAATACGAACCAGGTCAACCCAACTACTGGACCTAGATTAGCCAACACAGCGAATACGAACCAGTCCAGTACAGCTACTGGACCTAGATTAGCCACACACAACGAATACGAACCAGGTCCAGTACAGCTACTTGATTAAGATTAGCCACACACAACGAATACGAACCAGGTCACCAGCTATGGACTTAGATTAGCCACACACAAGCATACGAACCAGGTCCAGAACAGCTACCAGACCTAATTTGCCACACACAACGAATACGAAACCAGGTCCAACCCAGCTACTGGACCTAGATAGCACACACAACGAATACGAACCAGGTCCAGTACAGCTACTGGATTAGATTACCACACACAACGCATACGAACCAGGTCCAGTACAGCTACTGGACCTAGATTAGCCACACACAACGCATACGAACCAGGTCCAGTACAGCTACTGGATTAAGATTAGCCACACACAACGCATACGAACAGGTCCAGAACAGCTACTGGACCTAGAGGAATCTAAAGAGCTTTCGAAAATGAATGAATGTTATCTAAGCTGGAATGATGTTCATACTAACCACACAAAAAAATGAACGAATGTATGGAAAGCTTGAATGACCAGCATGCAGTTACTGACCATACATCATCTGAAGCAACATTCACCGAAACCAACAGACAGTGCTCGAAAAGGATGAACCAGAAACATCAAGAACACACAGAAGGAGGACAGAAAAAGGACCCAACACATCCCATCGTAGAAGCAAAGTTGGACCCAGACTCCAGATACAGAATCAGATGCCCAGAGCAGCCCATGAAAGAAAAAGGAAAGGAGACAAAAGGAACCAAAGGGAAGAGTCCACTATAAATACAATGCCAAAGATCACAGAGAGAGAGAGAGAGAGAGAGAGAGAGAGAGAGAGAAGAGAGAAAGAGAAAGAGAGAAAGAGAGAATGCAATAAATAGTATAATGCATGCACTATTTGTGTCCATCCAAGGTACATTAAAAGAAAGAGCTAAGATTCCCCCCCCCCCCCCCCCCCCCCCCCCCCCCCCCCCCCCCCCCCCCCCATTCTACAGAGCAAACACGCACTGTAGATAACACTGGGAAAATCTGATCTCCTCAATAAAAAAAAAATAAAAAAAATAAAGAGCTTTCCATTGCCATACTCTGTGCCTTTGTCTTTCTATTGGGCAGCCTACCCAAAATGAACCTTCGCCTGTCCTAGTTTAATGATGCTGCATGGAACAATTATGTGCCCATGTTTTTCTCAACAGAGCAGATTCATCTTCATAGGCATGTACATAAATCTTTATGTTCACAATGAAACTTCTACATGTTTAAAATAAGTGTTATAATATTGTTTTTGCATGTTCTATGTTGTTGATGATTATTATGTCGACATTGCATTTTCCTACATGTATAAATTTATATCAACGTCTGCTACCACACTGTTTGTTGATGACTGTTTATTTGTTAAGGGAAAATGAACTGATTGCCAAAAAGGCTAATTAGAATTTAGGCCACCTTTCAAAAATAAAAGAAAGAAAGAAAGAAAGAGAGGAAGGAAGGAAGGAAGACAGAAAGAAAGAATAACACGAAAGAAAGAAAGGAAGGAAGGAAGGAAGACAGAAAGAAAGAAAGAAAGAAAGAAAGGAAGGAAGACAGAAGAAAGAATGACAAGAAAGAAAGAAAGAAAGAAAGAAAGAAAGGAAGGAAGGAAGACAGAAAGAAAGAATAACACGAAAGAAAGAAAGGAAGGAAGGAAGGAAGACAGAAAGAAAGAAAGAAAGAAAGAAAGGAAGACAGAAAGAAAGAATGACACGAAAGAAAGAAAGAAAGAGAGGAAGGAAGGAAGGAAGACAGAAAGAAAGAATGACACGAAAGAAAGAAAGAAAGGAAGGAAGGAAGACAGAAAGAAAGAATGACAAGAAAGAAAGAAAGAAAGAAAGAAAGGAAGACAGAAAGAAAGAATGACACGAAAGAAAGAAAGAAAGAAAGAAAGGAAGGAAGACAGAAAGAAAGAATGACAAGAAAGAAAGAAAGAAAAGAAAGAAAGAAAGAGGAAGGAAGGAAGACAGAAAGAAAGAATGACAAGAAAGAAAGAAAGAAAGAAGGAAGACAGAAAGAAAGAATGACACAGAAAGAAAGAAAGAAAGGAAGGAAGGAAGGAAGGAAGACAGAAAGAAAGAATGACAGAAAGAAAGAAAGAAAGAAAAGAAGAAGAAAGAAAGAAAGAAAGAAAGAAAGAAAGAAGGAAGGAAAGAAGAAGGAAGGAAGACAGAAAGAAAGAATGACAAGAAAGAAAGAAAGAAAGAAAGAAAGGAAGGAAGACAGAAAGAAAGAATGACACGAAAGAAAGAAAGAAAGGAAGGAAGAAGGAAGGAAGACAGAAAGAAAGAATGGACAGAAAGAAAGAAAGAAGAAGAAAGAAGAAAGAAAAAAGGAAGGAAGAAGAAGAAGAAAGAAAGAAAGGAAGAAGAAGGAAAGAAGAAGAGAAGAAGGAAGGAAGACAGAAAGAAAGAATGACAGAAAGAAAGAAAGAAAGAAAGAAGGAAGGAAGACAGAAAGAAAGAATGACAAGGAAAGAAAGAAGGAAAGAAAGAAAGAAGACAAGAAAGAAAAAGAAAGAAAGAAAGAAGAAAGAAGAAGAAGAAAGAAAGAAGAAAGAAAGAAGAAGAGAAGAAAGAAAGAAAGAAAGGAAGGAAGAAGACAGAAAGAAAGAATGAAAGAAAGAAAGAAAGAAGAAGGAAGGAAGACAGAAGAAAGAATGACACGAAAGAAAGAAAGGAAGGAAGGAAGAAGAAGAAAAGAAAGAAAAGAAAGAAAGGAAGGAAGGAAGAAGACAAAGAAAGAACGAAAGAAGAAAGAAGGAAGAAGGAAGAAGAAAGAAAGAAAGAAAGAAAGAAGAAGAAAGAAGAAGGAAAAGAAAGAAAGAAGAGAAAGAAAGAAGAAGAAGAAAGAAAGAAGAA
>JAPXFY010000031.1:5896855-5899355 GCA_030674185.1 Monoplex corrugatus | reverse complement strand
TCGGATTGTCGTTGGTCAAGTTGGTCAGTTGTAGGAGGCTGATTGGCTGGCGATGTCTCAGGCTGTTGCTCGTCGGTCGATGGTTGCGGTACTGACTCGTCACTTCTGGATGGTGGTGTTTCTTCGGATTGTGTCGTTTCTGGTGGAACTAGAGTTGCAAGCAAATCTTGTTCTGTCTCTAGTCGGCTGATCACTTCGGTTGGTAGTGACGTTGAAGTTAGTCCAACACGAGCACTGGTCCCAAACATTGCAGTACGTATAAGGGCTTCTGTTGATTCCAGCGTGATGCGAAGAATTCTTTGCGAACTGAACGAACTTGATGCCCATTGTCCAATCTGTTGAGTTGTTATCTGCCATCCAGGCCACAAGCATGTCTTTGATATCGCTGTTGGCTCTCTCAACTGAACCCTGACTCTGAGGATGTCTGGGTTTGCCATGAACGATCTTCAGGCCGGGCCACATGGTCGCAAGTTCTGTAATTATGGCAGCGGTAAACTCCGAACCATTATCCGATTGGAGAACAACTGGTGCGCCTATCAGAAGGAAGATGTCAGCAAGCTGGAAGGCTACCTCAGTGGCTCGTTTGGATGTAAGTGGTCGCAGAATGCAGAACTTGGTCAAATGGTCTTGATACACCATGATCCATTTGAAACTGTTGTGGCTCATGGATTGCATGTCCATCAGGTCAATCTGTCCTCTGGATGCAAACTCGGTCGTCAGTATCGGTTTCACAACCACTCCCTTGGTCATGGGACGTTTTCTCTTTTTCTGGCATTCCTGGCACAATGACTTGAATAGTTCGACATCATCTCTCAAAATATTGGCATACTTCACAGATAGTTCCTTCATCATTCTATCTCTACCACCATGACCAGTTGCAACATGGGCTTTCTTGATGACGTCGAATGTGTCTTCTATGCTGGCGTAGTAGACTGGAAGTTCGTCGGGTGTCTGGCGTTTCTTTATAAGTTTCTGCACATCACCACATTCAAGAATTTCATACTTGTTAAATAGATAATATTCGTGGCGGGACTTGGTCTTTGATGACTCACTGGCAGCCTTGATCTCTTCAATTGTCTTGTAGTAAACATCCTTTGGAATAAGATTCTTTGGACATTTATTGTACTTCTCAAGCAAGTCATTACGAAATCTCAACTCTATACTGTCTGACATTTTTATTGTCGTGACTCACAATAACACCAAGAATGTTTCGCTTAACAGTCGCATGTGCACGAGAGCAGGAAGCGTGCTAATTCCTGACAGGAAAGCTCGCGCTCAAGGTGTGAAAGCCACGAGCTAGCAAACAAGCCGGCACGAGCAGCGGCGTGGTGGGCACTCAACAACTGCTGACAGCGAATGCAAGTTACACAAGTTGACTGAAATCAGTCAGACTGTGAATAAAATGTAAGTAAATTTTAGTCATTTCACGAAATGACTAGGAATTTTAGTCATTTCGTGAAACGACTGACCCTCACAGTCATTTCGTGAAATGACTGAAAATTTTAGTCATTTCACGAAATGACTGATTTCACAGTCTGACTGTAACATATACCAACCACGTGACAAGCCGCTGAGCATCGGATACCTTCTTCTGGAATGCTGGGACTGTTTCTGTATTCTGTTTCTGTTCTATAATCGCTAAACCTCCTTCAGGAGTATCGCAGCGATGGGTGGTGGCGCTGTTATCGACGCGCTGTCGATGTCGGAGGAGATTTGAGCCTCGATTTGAAGGATGTAACTGTCGGGCTCTCCACTACTTCTGCAGGAAGGTCGTTCCAGGGTCCAATGATGCTGACGAAGAAGGAGTGGCGATATGTCGTGGTTTTGCTTTGGATCAACTTGTAGTTGTAAGGGTGTTTGGCTCGGATTCGGGGGTCTGCTGGGATTAGGATGTTGTCGGTGGGGACTTCTGCCAGGTGGTTAATAATCTTGTACAATAAGATGAGTTTGGCGTCCCTCTTACGGTCTGCGAGGCTGTCCCAGTTTAGCATTTTCAACACACTTGTACGATGTGAGATATAATCACTACACGGAGGACTCCTTAAAGAACCTCTTCCGAGACGTCCCTCCTGATGCAATTCTCCAGTTGTTTTTTTTTCAAGAAATCAATAGATTTCACCTGCTATGATTTTACGTCCGAGTTTGGTTTTCTTTAACCCTTTGACCCCCGCACCCTGTCCATCAGCATCCTGCATTATCAACCATACAAGCATCAACAAAAACTTAACCCTTTGACTCCCTCATACTACCCACCAGCTTTCTGCAGGAAGCTGGTGGATAGGGTGAGGGGGGTCGAAGGGTTCAGTTTTTGCAGTTGGTGGATAGGGTGCGGGAGTCAAGGGTTAATTGCATGTTGGACTTGCAAGGTTAACGATGAGCATGGTTTTTTAACTGGTGTCTTTTATCTTAACCTGGTTGTCGTTTCTGACGTGGTGTTAGCCCTGATATGGTTCTCGTAGTCGGCTGGGCTATAAGCAATGTGAAATTGAAATTATATTGA
>JAPXFY010000031.1:5871855-5886855 GCA_030674185.1 Monoplex corrugatus | reverse complement strand
TTTTCCAGGTTTGACCTTTTTCAATGTTGCCATCACTTCGTCTGTCTTTATTGGTAGTCCTTTAACGTTCTTTTTTACGATGTGTTCCTTCCTTCTGTCGTCGTCAAAAAGGTCTTTAATGTACTCTCCCCATCTATCCGATAGTTGTTGGGGGGGTTTTTCTTACGATTATCATATCATCTTTAGATATTAATCAACCAGTATGCACGTCAAAGTCCTTGTTAATCATGTCAGTGTGTGGTGAGTTACAGAAACACGAAAACACCTCCCAGCATGCACACCTAACAAAGACAAGGTGTGCAAACTGTGCAGCAAAATATCTCCTGCTTTAGTGTGCACAAAGCAACGTGTGACCACACATCCGAGAAAAATCATAACTCGAAAACTAAAAAGAGACAATAATCACATATAAAACGAAATAAAATACACACACATACACACACACACGCGCGCGCATACGCGCGCACGCACGCACACACGCACACACACATACAGACACACATACAGACACACAGACACACACACAACACACACACACATACAGACACACATACAGACACACACAGACACAAACACACACACACACACACACACACACACACACAACACACACACACACACACACACACACACACACACACACACACACACACACACACACACACACAAAAAGAACGTCAGACAACAACAAAGCCCGAGTCGAAGGCAAGGGGAGTAATTATGGTATTATTGCCCATGACGGGCATTATTTCCCTTGATGCCTCCTTTTCCATGTCGCCACTGGCAATGATATGTGAGACAAACAAAGACCATCCCAAATCCAGATAGAAGACTAACATGCAAAATTGACGTGGAACTGGCATTATAAGAGATGACAGAAAATGAACAGTTTGAGGTGTGTGAAAAAGAACTTTATTTCCTGGGTAAGTGTCATCATCATCATCAGGTGCCTTGCCGCATGGCGTTGGCGACTATGGACTTCCATCTGTCTCTATCTCTTGTTGCCTCAAGCATCTCTTCCACCCTCCCTGTCTTCAGCCACTCTGCAAGTACGTCTAGTATAATTATTCTCCCTGGGTCTACCCGGTGCTGTCCTTCCCTCCAGCTTTCCCGTTGTGACCAGGTGTTCCAATTCCCCTTTCCTCATAAACTGGTCTATGAATGTTTCCTGCCTTTTCCTTATCTTCCTTATGAATGATCTACTTGTGTCTGCCTCCATCAAGAATGTCTCGTTTGTTTTCTTTGCTGTCCATGGAACTCTCAACATTCTTCTTAGAAACCACATCTCGGCTGCCTCAATCTTGTTCTGGCTTTGCTGGTTGACTGTCCACGCCTCGCAACCGTACAACAGTATTGGTTCTATATAACATTCAAGAACTCTCTTCCTGATGTTAATTGATAGGCATGTGTTGGTAAGAATGCTTGTCATCTTCTTGAATGTTGTTTTTGCTTGGCCAATATTGCTGGCTATTTCTAACGTGTATCTGCCGTCTGGTGAAATGATCGTTCCCAGGTATTTAAATTTATCAACCTGTGTCAAGGTTGTGCCGTTTGCTGTTATTTTGCATGAGGGGATTTCATGTTTTTTACTGATCACCATGACTTCAGTCTTCCTGCTGTTTAGTTCCAACCCCTTACCTTTGCTTTTTATTTCTAGTATATATGAATATGAATATGAATGACTGAATGAATATATTTACGTGTTTCTGATTCCTATTAGCGTCAACGCTGCCAAGCACTCTGATTTTTTGTTATAATAAAGTCCTTTTATTCATCTTTTGCTTCACAACAGACGGACATCAAAACACAACATGGCAACGAAAAATGACAAAAACTGATATGAAAAGACATCGCTGACATATGACTTTCATACAGCATACAGAATATACATAACGACATTACAATCACTTTGATTTAGATATACACTTTGTGATTTGTTGAAAATGTAAATTAATGTCTTTCATATATGTTGAATGGTTAAGTTGTTGTGTTTGTTTGTTTGTTTGTTTTGTTTTTTTTTTTTTCTTTTCTGTTTTTTTGTTTTTTTTTTTTTTTTTTTTTAAATTGAGTCTATTTTATTTACAGTATCTGTCTATATATCGTGTTAAAAGTTAAAACAAAACAGATTGGAAGAAGAAGAAACAAAGCAAAACAAAAAAACAAAAACAAAACAAACAAAAAACGAAGAAAGAAAGGGACACAACAGCAACTCACAGACAGAGAGAAAACAGACGAGACACAGGGACATATTCGCTTGTAGCTGTTTCGATCAAAGATTTCTTTCTTTTTTTTTTTTTTTTTTGTAATTGCCCAACGAGCTCAGCAGGCTTAGAGAGCCAGAGAGCCACGCGGTTAATTGGTAAAAAGCCATGGCCTCAACATCTGATCTCTTGAGTTCAATCCCAGCCCGCAACATTTAAAAACTGGCCTGTTCGCTGTCCATCTTTAATGTTACCATCATTTTGCTATCGGGATCAGCTTTGTGTTTGATAGGTCCCTTCTCCCCTTTCCCCGTTTCAAGACCTTGCCAGCGTATAGGGTTTTTATGCAGGCTCAGGGAATATGTCATATAAAGCTAACGGATCTGTGGGTGAAGCGCATATGGAGCTGTCCGATCGTGGTGAATGCCTCTTTGAAAACTCCAATAACTAGATATCCATACTCGTAATACAAGGTCTGTGGATTCAAGCCCCTGGCGGCTGGCTTAATTAATTTTTATGTCTTTTTCCAGGACAGTTTCATTAATTGTAGAAATTGGAGTTTGTTCCAGAGCCATTCATCGTGCTCAGGAAATTTCTATGAGCGCTCTACCCAAATCTGCCAGCTATTACCTCACTAACGCCTTAAGCCTGCGCAGAGCTCTATGTCTTCACTCTGCAAAAGCGTCCAACATTTTTTTCCCTGGGTCTGTTTGTGCTCTTTTTTCCCTCCAGCTTTTCTGTTGTGACTAAGTGCTCAAATTTCTCTTGCCTCATAAAATGTCCTATAAGTGTTGTTTGTCTTTTCCTAATCTTCTTTATTAATGTTCTTTTAGTGTTTGCCTCTTTCAAGTCTGTCTCGTTCGTTTTCTTTGCTGTCCATGGAACTATTTAACCCTCTGACTCCCGCACCCTGTCCACCAGCAACATGCATTGCCAACCATGCTAGCAAAGCAAAAACGTAATCCTTTGAGGGTGAGGGAATCAGAGGGTTGGGTTGTTTTTTTTTTCAGTTGGTGGATACGGTTCGGGAGTCAAAGGGTTAATATTATTCCTAGAAACCACATTTCAGCTGCCTCAATCTTGTTATGATTTTGCGTGTTGACTGTCTACGCTTCGCATCAATACCTATGGTCCACGAGCCTTCTCTGTTTCTGGTCCACTCTCCTGGAACAAACTTCCTCTCTCAGTCCGTCAGCAACCTATTTTTGTCTCCTTCAAGTCCGCTCTCAGAACTCAACTTTTCTCCTCTGCATAAAATCCTGACCTCACTCAACCCCCACTGCAGCCTGTCTCCACTCGGTATGGAATCACATTGTAATATATATTTGAATATAATATGGTTTCTATAATTTTCATTGCTTTTCTTCTTTTCCCCCATTGATAGCCATGTGTGTGTGTGTGTGTGTGTGCGTGTGTGTGCATGCGTGCGTATGTGTATGTTCAGCGCGTAGATTTGATTTCTATTCAAGATTTTGCGCTATATAAATATTGTAATTATTATTATTATTATTATAATTATCCGTACAACAATATAACAATGAAGAACTCTGATGTCTTTGAGTTTAATCCCACCCTGCAACGTAAACACTGACCTGTTGTCTGCCAATGTTAGTAATGCTTCAAATATTCTAGTGGTGACGACTTAGTGTTTCACAGGTCCCTTCCCCTACAACCCGCTCTTCCCATCCCCCATTCCCTGCTTTCATGTTGCAAGGCCTCGGTGGGGCGTAAGGTTTTTGTAAAAGGGGCTTAATTTAAAAAGTCTGCCAGATAAACTGCCAGAAGATCTGGGTCGAGCGCTTACAGACTTTGTCTGAGTGTGAGAAATCCTTCATGAAGAAACTTCAAATTCTCTTATAATGGAGGGGCGGAGGAGAATCAGTCACCTGAGCACAAACGTTCATATCAAGACAAAAGAAGAAAGAAGACGGAAAAGAAGATGATAAGGGAGAAAAGGAGGGAAAAAGAAGACTAAAAAGAAGACAAAGAAGAAGAAGAAAAAGAAGAAGAAGAGAGACAGACAGACAGACAGAGAAAGACAGACAGAGACAGACAGAGAGAGAGACAGAGAGAGAGGAAACGAAGGAAAAGAAGAAGGAGAAGGACAACAACAAACAGAAGAAGAAGAAGAAGAAGATGTTGAAGAAGAAGAAGAAGGAGAAGGAGAAGACGAAGAAGAAGAAGAAGGAGGAGGAGGAGGAGAAGAAGAAGAAGAAGAAGGAGAACGAGAGGGAGAAGAAGAAACAGAAGAAGATGAAGAAGGAGAAGAAAACAAGAAGAAGAAGACGAATGAAGAACAAGAAGAAAAAGAAGAAGAAGAAGAAGGAGAAGAAGAAGAAGAAAAGAAAGAGAGAGAGAGAGAGAGAGAGAGAGAGAGAGAGAGAGAGAAAGGTATGTGTGTGTACGTGTGCGTGCGTGTTGTTGAGTGCGTGTGTGTGTTATAAGAAAGAAAGAAGACAAAGAAAATGAAGCAGAAGAAGAAGAAAAAGAAGAAGAAAGAAAGAACGAAAGGAAAAAAAGAAGAAAAATGAAGAAGAAAGACAAAGAAGCAGAAAAATGAAGAAGAAAGACAAAGAAGAAGAAAAATGAAGAAGAAAGACAAAGAAGAAGAAAAATGAAGAAGAAAGACAAAGAAGAAGAAAGACAAAGAAGAAGAAAGACAAAGAAGAAGAAAAAAGAAGAAGAAAGACAAAGAAGAAGAAAAAAGAAGAAGAAAGACAAAAGAAGAAGAAAGACAAAGAAGAAGAAAGAAAAGAAAGAAAAATGAAGAAGAAAGAAAAGAAGCAGAAAAATGAAGAAAGACAAAGAAGAGAAAAATGAAGAAGACAAGAAGAAGAAAAAAGAAGAAGAAAGACAAAGAAGCAGAAAAATGAAGAAAGACAAAGAAGAAGAAAAATAAGAAGAAAGACAAAGAAGAAGAAAAATGAAGAAGAAAGACAAAGAAGAAAAATGAAGAAGAAAGACAAAGAAAAAGAAAAATGAAGAAGAAAGACAAAGAAGAAAGACAAAGACAAAGAAGAAGAAAAATGAAGAAGACAAAGAAGAAGAAAAATGAAGAAGAAAGACAAAGAAGAAGAAAAATAAAGAAGAAAGACAAAGAAGCAGAAAAATAAAGAAGACAAAGAAGCAGAAAAATGAAGAAGAAAGACAAAGAAGCAGAAAAATAAAGAAGAAAGACAAAGAAGAAGAAAAATGAAGAAAAAACTGGCGCTGTCGTTGTAATATTCACCTAAAGAACCATCTATGGCAGATTCGGTGAGGTGCATTTAAGTCGTCGGCGAAATCGGACAAAGACAAACAAAGAGCTTCTTCGTTCACTGAAAAATGATGTTTCTGTCAAAGTTTAGTATTTCCCAAATTTCCGAATTTGTCTGGTTTTACTCATACTCCATGTCGTATTGATCTAATTCGATAGAATCTGTCCACTTATTTCTGATTTACATTTTTTGGTTTTTCTTGCTCATGTTAACAAATTTATGATAGTCGTAATACTAATAGGAAAGCTCTCTCTCTCTTCTCTCTCTCTCTCTCTCTCTCTCTCTCTCTCTCTCTCTCTCATTTCACGTCTTTTCGTTCTAAGTGATTTTTTTCTTCCTCTCTCACACTCTGTGTCTCACTGACATACGCCACCCTCCCGCCCTTCCCTCTTTCTGTCTCTCTCTCTCTCTCTCTCTCCTTGTTTCCACACACACACACACACACACACACACACACATGCACACACACACACAACACAACACATGCACACACACGCATTTACACACATTCAGCCACACGCACACGTTTTCACATCTCTTCTCTCTCTCTCTCTCTCTCTCTCTCTCTCTCTCTCTCTCACACACACACACACACACACACACACACACACACACAATTTTTTTTCACCTACGTCTCTTCTGTCTCTCTCTCAAAGACAATAAATGCGGCGGCTCTTTGATTTCGTTTTGTATAAAGTCTTAATCATTTCACTGGTGTGTTTCTCTGTCAGCGTCTTTTTTGTTTTGATTTGTTCGGGGTTTTTTTGTTTGTTTGTTTGGGGTTTTTTTGTGTTTTGTTCTTGTCTTTTTTTAGTTCTAGGCAGATATATCAGCAACGGCAAGTTTAAAGAACAGCTTTTACCTGAAAAATCCTAACGCTGAAAAATGAAGCATCACTGTCATTATCATTGTCATCGTCATCGATGTAACAGATAATAAATAATACAACAGAGGAAACCGTGTATGAACAACAAATACTTCACTCACCTTTTCCAAACTGTATACTTGCAGTCGTTTCAAGTCACCTGAGATCGCCAACCAAAACGAAGTACGAAAAAAAAAAAAAGTATTTACCAGCTGTTTATTCAACTGAAGTTCAACTAGAATGAAGTGTTTGTGATATGTTTCCAAGACATGCTGAAAACGAAGTGAAGACTTTCAAACGATGCCATTTTCAAACGCTACCCATTTTCAAAGTTCTGGAATGGTGTGCCTGGAACAGAGCTGTCCGTTTCTGTTCAACCGTTTCCTGCTTCTCCCGCGACCCCTCGTGAGCGAAAAAGGACAAAACTACGGGTAACCCGAGAACAAAACTCCAGAGACAGGAGCCGCCGATGGGCGTAGAATTATATCTGTCCTTGCGCGCGCGTCCCCAAGGGGCGGGAACCCGCTGTCGTTTCCGGTCCTCGCGCGACGGTGGCACGCGATTTTTCGTGAGGAGGAGTTTTGATTGGTGCACACTGTTGTCCGTTTTCCGATGACGCGTGTATTTGCACAGGTGTTGTAATGAGCGCGAGGGAAGCGATGATGAGTTTGGTGATGTGGTGGCGTAAAGGTTTAAAGCTCTGTGTGTGTGTGTGTGTAAATGTATGTGTGTGTGTGTGTGTGTGTGTGTGTGTGTGTGTGTGTGTGTGTGTGTGTGTGTGTGTGTGTGTGTGTGCGTGTGCTTGGTGCTTTCTGCGTGTTTGCTCTGTGCTTTGCTGTCGTCATAGGAGCTACTGGAAGACGAGTTTCAGAATTAACTTTAAAATTAACCCTCTGGATGGGGTGAGGGAGTCAAAGGGATTAAGTTATTGCAGTTGGTGGATAAGCTTGCGGGAGTCAAATGGTTAACAAAAAGATTCCTTTTTTTTTTTAATTCAAATATATGAATCCAACTATGTGCACAACGATTTTTAGACAGGGCATCAAGAACATCTTATTCAAAGTCCTATCTACCGGACTTTTTGTTTTGGGCCTGCAGCGAGCCTGTGATCAATACATCTAAGACAAATATGCACACAGATCTCGATCATGGATAGGGCAGGGATATTTTTTTCCTCCTCCTTCTCCACTTTCCAGCCAGATCTTAAGGTCATTTTCTATGTCTATGTCTGGTCCAAAATGTCTGCTAGATAACTTACCAGAACATCTGGATGGAGCGCTTCTATTGCAAAGTCTTGATGGAGGCAGACAGAAGAAGAAGATCATTGATAAAGAAGATCAGGAAAAGACAAGCAACGACAACAAAGATATCGTCTTTTTTTTTTACAGTTATTTAACCTTTCGACTCCCACACCCTCTCCAATAGGGGGCCTGTAGTCGAGTGGTTAGAGCGCTCGTCTGCGGTGCGGAAGGTCGGTGGTTCGAATCCGCTAAACGCTGGTTCGATTTTTCCGGCCTGAAAACTCCCTCTGTCCACCCAGCAGTGAATGGGTACCTGACTTCGGTCGGGGAGGTTTAAAAAAGGCGGCGAAAGGAGAGGGATGGGCTCCGCCTTTCATAATGCCGTGCCCTAGACACGGTGAATCTTTAACAGTTCACCACCCCTACGGCCATATTGACCATGGGACCTTTAACCTTTAACCTTTAACCTCTCCACCAGCATCCTGCATTATCAACCATGCCAGCAGAGCAAATTCTTAACACTTTGAGTCCCTCACCCTATCCATCAGTTACCTACAGGAAGCCTGTGGATAGGGCGAGGGAGTCAAAGGGTTAAGATTTTGCAGTTGGTGGACATGGTGGGGGAGTCAAAAGGTCAAACCAAAGGTCACTGCTAGTAGAACCATGTCAGGGCCATAATCACCTCAAAACCTCGCTGACCCTGAAAAACAAAACACAGGAAAGAAAATTATTACTGTTATTCTTTTAATTAAAATCCACCCGACTGCGTAGAGCTATATCTGGGCTGTAACCGTTTCAAACACACACAATACTTCAACAGAACAAAAAAGGAACAGAAAATTAAGTACACATGTGAATACATTCACGCACATAATCTAAAGAAATTCTCCTGACACCGATCACTCCGTCCAAGTTATCACACATACCTGAATACAAATTTGAACATGGCTAAGGACATTTAAAACATATGTAAAATGAGCCAAAGTTACCTAATATTACTTCCGCATATCTCATTTCCCTACAGCCAAAAATGCACTCAATATACAGGGGGGGGGGGGTGTGCAAAGTAGGTATACAGTAAGTATCACATCATTATTATAATGCTTAGTTCCGCTCTCGATTAGAGGAGTGTGTGAATACCGACGGCAAGCAGTTTGAGTATCTGAGAGTTTAAGGCTGTGCTTGTTATTACATGTATATGCAATATTCATTTGTTTGTATAATGAATGCAATGAGTATTGTACGTGTTTTCTTTTTTCATAACTGTATACCTACTTTTGCACCACCACCACCACCCCTGTATGCACCCAATTATCAATTCCAAGAGAAAGTACGTAAGACTTTATCAAACACATAATTTATGAGTGAATGGACCAGCAAGGCAGGAAATGATGTGAAGAATAAAAACAAAACAGAAGGAAAACAGAGGAAGAAAGAAACAAAGAGAGTGACAGAAAAGAGGAAATATCTAGCACAGAAGTTCCAGAAGGTGGGGATACTATTTATACTGAAGGAGCCCCCAGCATCCCCAGCGGAGGGGGAGGGGGAAGAGGAAAATTGATTACATGTACCAATGTTTTTGTGCACATAGTCTGAGGACATGCAAATCGTTTTGTCCAGTTTGTCACTAGAAGATTTAAAAAGATAAAATACAAATGTAAATAAACATAGTTCAGGGCATTATAAACACTTGCCTAATAACCTATAACTTTCTGCATAATATATTTCCCTAGACTCCCACCCCCAACCCCCAAAAAGCATTTAATACTTGATTGAAGCCCTGGAGGAATTTGGCATAGAAAAAATAACAGTCCTCCTAAATTAATTTTACTACACTGGAAAAATCCCCAAAGATATGTCAAAATCAATTTTCATTTCACTTCCAAAGAAGACAGGGGCTATAGAATGCGAACTCCATCGGACAATCAGTTTGATGAGTCATGTAACAAAAATCCTGTTAAGAATAATCATGATGAGGACTAGGAATGTGGATTTGTGGAAGGGAAGGGAACTATTAATGCCATATACATCCTAAGAACTATCATAGAGAGGTCAATTGAGATGAATAAGGATTTGTATTTATGCTTTGTAGACTATACCAAGGCTTTCGATCGGGTACGACATGAAGAATTGATCAACCAACTGGAGAGACGCAATGTTGATGGAAAAGATCTACGAATAATCAGGAATATGTACTGGGAACAAACAGCTGCACCTGGTCACAACGGGAAAGCTCGAGGGAAAGAGAGCACCAGGTAGACCCAGGGAGAGAATGCTGGACGGACTTACAGAATGGCTGGGGACGAGGATAGTGGGGGAGATGCTAGGGGCAACAAGAGATAGAGATAGATAGAAGTCCATGGTCGCCAACGCCATGCGGCAGGGCACCTGATGATGATGATGATGACGCAATTATCAATTCTCAGACAAAGTATTTAAGGCTTCATAGAGCACATACAGGTGAATGGACCAGCAAGCAGAACATCATCAACATAATCATCAGGTGCCTTGCCGCATGGCGTTGGCGATTATGGACTTCCATCTGTCTCTATCACTTGTTGCCTCAAGCATCTCTTCCACCCTCTTTGTCCCCAGCCACTCTGCAAGTCCGTCTAGTATCTTCTCCCTGGGTCTACCCGGTGCTCTCTTTCCCTCCAGCTTTCCCGTTGTGACCAGGTGCTCTAAATCCCCCTTCCTCATAAAATGGCCTATAAATGTTGCCTGCCTTTTCCTAATCTTCTTTATGAATGATCTACTTGTGTCTGCCTCCATCAGGACTGTCTCGTTTGTTTTCTTTGCTGTCCATGGAACTCTCAACATTCTTCTTAGAAACCACATCTCGGCTGCCTCAATCTTGTTCTGGCTTTGTTTATTGACTGTCCACGCCTCGCAACCGTACAACAGCATTGGTTCTATATAACATTCAAGAACTCTCTTCCTGATGTTAATTGATAGGCATTTGTTGGTAAGAATGCTTGTCATCTTCTTGAATGCTGCTTTGGCTTGGCTGATTCTGCTGGCTATTTCTGATGTGCATCTGCCATCTGGTGAAATGATCGTTCCCAGGTATTTAAACTTATCAACCTGTCTCAAGGTTGTGCCGTTTGCTGTTATTTTGCATGAGGGGATTTCATGTTTTTTACTGATCACCATGACTTCAGTCTTCCTGTTGTTTATTTCCAACCCTTTACCTTTTCTTTCTATTTCTAGTATAGTCACAAGGTTTTAGTAGGTCCCTTTCACTTTCTGCAATTAGCACGGTGTCATCTGCGTATCGAATGTTGATTATCATTTCTCCTCCAACCTTTAATCCAGGGTCTTCTTCTAGGTTTCTCATGATGTTTTCGCTGTAAAGTCAAAACAGATCTGGTGACAAAACACAACCCTGTCTGACTCCTCTTTTGATGTTTTGGAAAGATAGAAAAAAAAAAAAAAGAGAAAGAGAGAGAGGAGGAGAGAGAGGAGAGAGAGAGAGAGAGAGAGAGAGAGAGAGAGAGACAACAAGCAGAGGAGAAAGGCAGAAACAGAGAGAGTGAAAGGAAAAGGGAAATTTCCGGCGCAGAACAGCCAGAAGGATGGTAATATTGTTTTTAACTGAAAGAGCCCCATGGCGACCCGTAGGCGGAAAACAAAGATGACAATTTTACCACAGAATGTGTGTCAATTTTTCCGAAGTGATGTTGTTGGGAGTGATTGTGTAGAAAACAAAAAGCTGGTTTCAAAATGATCGTGATGATGCTGATGCTGAAGAGAGGAGAGAGAGAGAGAGAGAGAGAGAGAGAGAGAGAGAGAGAGAGACAAACACAGACACAGAAACAGATAGACAGACAGACATGCTGACAGACAAACAGACAGAGACAGAGACAGACAGACAGACAGAGACAGAACAGACGGAGACAAAGAGAGAAATAGAAACAGACGAGACAGAGAAAAAGAAAGACAGAGGACTTTCCTATTACGGCTATCATAAATTGTTAATATGAACGATAAGATAAACACAAAAAAAACGTAAATTATAAATAAAGAGACAAACTCTCTCAGATTGGTACAACACGAGTTGGGAAAAAAAAGAAGACACATTCAGAAATCGATGGAAATACTGAACCTTCAGTGAAATATGCATACATATATCAATGATGTAATATGAGTAGAAAAATCAACTCGTTAAAGAACAACTGGAGAGAGACAGAGAGAAAGACAGAGACAGATAGAGAGTGAGGGAGAGATAGAGAAAGAGAGACAGACAGACAGACAAACAGAGACGGACAGAGAAAAGGAGAGAGAGACAGAGAGGGAGAGAGACAGACAGACAGACATACAGACAGACAGACAGAGAGAAAGAAAGAAAGAGAGTGTGAGAGAGAGAGAGAGAAAGAGACAGAGAGAAAGACAGACATACAGACAGAAAGACAGACAGACAGACAGACATAGAAAGAGAGAGAGAGAGAAAGACAGAGAGAGAGACAAACAGACAGCCAGCCAGCCTGACAGAGACAGAGAGAAACACAGAGAGAGAGACAGACAGACAGAGACACAGAGAGAGAAAAGAGAGAAAGAGCTTTCCTATTACGACTGTAATGATTTATTTACACAGACGACAGGATAAACAAACAAACAAAAACTAAATCAGAAATAAAGTGACAGACTATCAAAATAGAACAACACGACATGGAATATGAGCAATACAAGACACATTCAGAAATCTATGGAAATACTGAACCTTCAATGAAATATGCATACATATATCAATAAAGTAATATGAGTAGAAAACTCAAATCGTTAAAGAACAACTGGAGAGAGACAGAGAGAAGGACAGAGACAGAGAGAGAGGGAGAGATAGAGAAAGACAGAGAGAGAGAAGAAGAGAGACAGACAGACAAAGAGACAGACAGACAGAGACGGACAGAGAAAAGGAAAGAGAGACAGAGAGAGGGAGAGAGAGGGAGAGAGAGAAAGAGAGAGAGAGAAAAGAGAGAGAGAAAGAGAGAGAAAGACAGATAGAGAGATATGTATAGAGAGAAAGAGAGATAAAGAGAGAAAGATATAGAAAGAGAGACAGACAGACAGATAGGCAGAGACACAGGGACAAACAGACAGACAGACAGAGAAAGAGAGAGACAGGGAGAGATAGACAGACAGAGAAAGCAAAACAGAGAGAGAGAGAGAGACAGAGAGACAGAGACAGAGACAGAGAGAGACAGACAGACAGAGAGACAGAGAGACAGAGACAGAGAGACAGACAGAAAGACAGAGACACAGACAGACTGAGATGGACAGACAGAAAGGACAGAGAAACAGAAGCAGTGATAGAGAGAGAGAGAGAGAGAGAGAGAGAGAGAGAGAGACAGAGAGAGAGAGAGAGAGAGACGGAGGCAAGGAGGGCGTTCCTTAGAAGCGCTGAAAGGACGCAAACTCAAATGAGAAGAGATGACCATAAGCTTAATTGCCAGAACGTGATGTCTGAATTATATCTGGAGTTTAAACGACTGGCGATTAAAACACTGGACAAAGCAGCACTGTCTAAATGACCCCTAATCATCCCGTGGAAAACGAGAAGACAGATTCCCGTGGACAATTGTCTTTTGATGCTGAAGGAGCATCTCCGGCAGAGGTCTTCATTCCTTGCCCATTGAAAGCACTGGCATTGCACAAGCATTTGGCTGTCGACATAGCTCAGGCGATGGTCTGTCTGTAACTTGTTATCTGTGTTAGGAAATTTGTTAATTTGCTTTTTTTGTTGTTTTTTGTTGTTGTTGTTTTTTTCTTTTTGTTTGTGTTTTTTGGAGGGTGGGGTTTAGAAAAATGGTTTAGTTCTTATTTATTATATTTATTTATTTGTTTATACATACATTATTTATTTATGTATTATTTATATTTATTTATTGATATCAAAGCAGCTCTTCCACGGTAAACTGACAAAGGGCCATCGACCAAGAGGACGGCCAAAGCTTCGCTACAAAAGACACCCTGAAAAAATCCCTCCAGAAATGTGACATTGATGAAGAACAATGGGATATCATGGCCACAAACATGTCTGAATGGAGGCAAGCTATTCGCAAGGGAACAGAAGCTTATCAAAATGAAAGAGGAAGCAGCCAAGCGGAAAAGCGTGCAGCAATAAAGGCCAGAACCAACTCTGCAGAGCGTTCCCTGAGTGTCCAGTATGCGGCCGCCTGCGTGCATCAGACTTTTTTGGTCTGAGATCCCACATGAAAGTACACAAATAAATGCTAGTTAGATTTTATTGACCACGATAGTCGACAATTTATTTATTTATTGATTGATTGATTGATTGATTTATTTATTTATTTACTCATTTGTTTTTCAGTGTACAGATTTGATTGCCTTCGCGCTATTTCCTGTGACACGTTTCTTTTTTGTTCCCATATTCTGATCTGCATGGCAATTGTATTAGTGGTGTCTGCATATTCTGTATTCTGCAGGTGTTCTGCATATTCTGTATTCTGTGGGTGTTCTGCACATTCTGTATTCTGTGGGTGTTCTGTATATTCTGTATTCTGTGGGTGTTCTGAATATTCTGTATTCTATGGGTGTTCTGCATATTCTGTATTCTGTGGGTGTTCTGCATATTCTGTATTCTGTGAGTGTTCTGCATATTCTGTATTCTGTGGGTGTTCTGCATACTCTGTATTCTGTGGGTGTTCTGCATATTCTGTATTTTGTAGGTGTTCTGCATATTCTGTATTCTATGGGTGTGCACGCTGGATTTTGTTCATGTTTTCATGAACCACCGCACACTGACAAGACTTACAGCATCTTTAGCGCATGTATTTGAAGTTGTGCATTGGATATACACAGGAAGGAAGGGGAGGGGAATTAAACATTAACAGGTTGGCCTGTGAGACAGGACACTTTCTGTTACTCACCTGGGGGGGGGGGGGGGGGGGAAGGTGCACAAACAGAATGGAACCTCCACATCATCTGACTGAAAGTCTGGTAATTTACCCGCTTGGCTATCACACCTGTCAGGAGAATTGTGTTTTATTAGGATAACACACACGTGCGATCGCGCCGACATACACAGAAACACACAGACACGCATGCTCGCTCACGCACACACAAATATACGTATACACACATAGATTCACACACACACATACATACACACACACAGACACACATACGCAGACACACATACACGCAGACACGCACACGCAGACACACACACTGACACAGACACACAGACACACAACACACAACACACACACACACACACACACACACACAGAGGCACACACACACACACAGAGGCACACACACACATACACTCACTTGAACTATAAGACAATTGTATCTATTTAGGATCACAAACACATACTCATACACACACAATCACACACGCACACACACATACACACGTACACGCACAAACACACACATGAACATGCACGCACGCACGCACACAAACACGCACG
>JAPXFY010000031.1:5861855-5864355 GCA_030674185.1 Monoplex corrugatus | reverse complement strand
CTTATTAACTTTCTCTCTCTCTCTCTCTCTCTCTCTCTCTCACTAACTTTCTTTTTCTCTCTCTCTCTCACTAACTTTCTCTCTGTCTCTCTCTCTCACTAACTTTCCTCTCTCTCTCTCTCTCTCTCTTTCTCTCTCTCTCTCTCTCTCTCTCTCTCTCTCTCTCTCTCTCTCTCTCTCTCTTCCGTGTCTTGTCTTGTGGGGTTCTTGATGTGACGTGTTTGCAGGGAGACAAGACCTACATGACAGAAGAGAGTCGTTCAGCTTGGTGGAGAACTAAACACCGGTAAATTGAATTTCGATCTATCGTCAGAGTGGCCATGTCTTGTCCTGTCTTGGTCTGTGTTCATGCTGTGTCCATGTGGGTCTGAGTGTGACCCTTGTCCGCTTACCCCCCCCCCCTTCCCTTCCTCTTCTGTCTGTCTGTCTGTCTGTCTGTCTGTCAGTTTGTCTCCGTCTCTCTGTTTCTGTCTGTCTGTCTTTCTGTCTGTTTATCTGTCTCGGTCTGCCTCTGTCTGTCTGTCTGCCTCTGTTTCTCTCTATCTGTCAGTCTCTGTCTCTGTCTCTCTCTCTGTATGCATGTACCTATGTATGTCTGTGGCTATCTGTCTCTGTCTCTGTCTGTCTGTCTGTCTGTCTGTCTCTCTCTCTCTCCTCTCTCTCTCTCTTCTCTGCCCCGTCTGTCTGTCTCTCACTCTCTCTTCCCTCTCTCTCTTTAACTCTCTCTCTCCCTCTCCCCTCTGTCTCTTTCTCCCGGTCTCTCTCTCTCTCTCTGCTCTGTCTTCAGTCTCTCAGTCTCTCTCTCTCTCTCTCTTCTCTCTCTCTGTTTCCCCTTTCTCTCTCTCTTTCTCGCTCTCTATCTGTGTCACTATCTTTGTCTCTCTCTCTGTCTCTCTCTCTCTTTCTCTCCCTCTTTCTCTACCTCTCTGCCTCTCCCTCTTTGTCTCTCTGTGTCTGTCTCTGTCTCTGTCTTGCCATCTCTCTCTCTCTCTCTCTCTCTCTCTCTCTCTTTCTCTCTTTCTCTATCTCTCTCTCCCTCTGCCTGTCTGTCTGTCTCTTTCATTCTTTCTTTCTTTCACTGTCTCTATTTCTCTCTATATACATATGGAAGGAAGGAAGGAAGGATGGAAAAAAGCTGTGGATAAGATGAGAGAGTCAAAGGTTAAATGTTTGCTTTGTATCATGGTTGACAAACACGATACTGGTGGACGGAATATAAGAGTCAAAAGGTAAAGAAGTCCTGTCATGTCAGGCCGTAGGAATCCAAAGAGGAACTCTATAGAATCATCCTTGTCATCCTCTCTTTCATCAATATAACACCCGGAAAGAAAAAAAAACATGTCCAAGATTCGGGGACCTTTGATGCCTTGCTCTCATGGTGACTTTTTTTTCAAGGAGGTTACCTTTGTGCTCACCTTTTTTTTTTTTTCGTTCCATTTTCTACGCCACCTTAATGGCCATAGAAGCTGGCACAGTTATTACAATGCAATGATGATGGTGGCGATGAGGATGATTACCATGATGCTATGGAGTTCCATCTAGGATTGAGACTTCGTGACAGGACTGTCCTCTACGCTTACTATCATAATATATCATTGCGTCAACCAGGCCAGAGAGATACAGATACCTGTGGAGCTGGTCAGAAGAATTGAGCAACGCCCTCAATGACGCATCCGTGAAGTGGATGAGACTCGACTGTGTGGTCCCAGTCTTCTCAATGAGCCCAGAGCACGCCCAACTCTGGGTAGGATCCGGTTAGAGCCGAACAATCCCACAATGATACAGTTTTGAAAGGACTGATAGGGATTCGAACCCGCGGCCTTCCGGTCTGTAGTCCGTTGCGTTAACCATTACATTTTATGGTGACCTTACTTTCAGTGAGTTTTCAGATGTGTTGGAGAGCTGAAATGAGCGGTGTTTGGGTAAGAACACAGGAGTGATGCAGAAAATGGAGCAGCAAGAACAACAACAACAACAATAACAACAACGACGACGACGACGACGACGACGACGACGACAACGACCTTCAAGTTCTCTTTACTCACAGCCGTAGAAATAAGATCTATATGAAGAATTCACTCAAACGTCCCGTGAGAATGCCGGGGGCTCTTTCAATCTGAATGATATCCCCACCTTCTGGAAATTCTGTGCTAGATATTTCCTCTTTTTCGTCACTGTCTGTTTCTTCCTTGTTCCTTTGCTTTCTGTCATTTCTTCCTGTCATTTTCTGCCTAGCTGATCCATTCCCTTGTATGTGTTCGATAAAGTCTTACGTACTTTCTTTTTGGATCGATAATTGGGTATATGTATCTAACGCATTTTTGGCTCTGAAGTACTTTTATTTAATTTAGGGCAGTTTATGTATATGTATATATTACATTAGCTACGTTTGCGTTTGTATTCAGTTTTGTTGCTGAAAAACCCCTATGTGATAGGTTGGACGGAGTGGTTGACGCCAGGAACATATCCTTAGATAATGTGCGTGAATGCATTGATATTA
>JAPXFY010000031.1:5846855-5854355 GCA_030674185.1 Monoplex corrugatus | reverse complement strand
ATCTGCAATGACACAAATCACCCCGCCCCCAAGTGGTATCTGTAGCCGAGTGTTCGGTCAATAACTGTTTCAGGCACTTTTCTGATTATACATGTATGACTTCGGATTTTTATCACGACACCCACACGACACGACGCAGACGTAGATGATGATGGTGGTGGTGGTGGTGATGATGCTGATGCCGATGATGATGGTGATGATGGTGAGGATAGTGGTGGTGGTGATGATGATGATGATGGTGGCAGTGATGGTGATGGTGATGGTGGTGGTGGTGATGATTATGATGATGACGACGACGACGACGATGATGATGATGATGATGATGATGAAAGTAATAATGAGAAGAAGAAGGAGAATCAGAACCAGAACAAGACCAAGCAGAAGGAGGAGGAGGAGGAGGAGAAGAAGAAGAATGCGAAGAAGAAGAAGAATGCGAAGAAGAAGAAGAATGCGAAGAAGAAGAAGAATGCGAAGAAGAATGCGAAGAAGAAGAATGCGAAGAAGAATGCGAAGAAGAAGACGAAGAAGAAAATTCGAAGAAGAAGAAGAAGAAGAAGAAGAAGAAAAAGAAGAAGAAGAAGAAAATTCGAAGAATAATTCGAAGAAGAATTCGAAGAAGAAGAATTCGAAGAAGAAGAATTCGAAGAAGAAGAATTCGAAAAAGAAAAATTCAAAGAAGAAGAAGAAGAATTCGAAGAAGATGAAGAAGAAGGATTCGAAGAAGAAGAAGAAGAAGGATTCGAAGAAGAAGAAGAAGAAGAAGGGCAGTTGCGAGACAGTCTGCACACTCCTTTTTCGATGGGATTGCACGCTGATTATTTTCAAATTTTCATGACGTACTGAGAACTGTCATTACTTAACCGATCTTCTCTATATACTACATATTTGATGCTCTGCCTGCGTATACGAACGAGGGGAGTTAAGCACTAACAGATCTGCACATATGTTGACCTGGGAGATGGTTGGGGGGGGGGGGGGAATCTCCACCCTTTACCCACCAGACAATAGGTACCCAGCCAGCATCGAATCCGAAACCTCCTGATTAAAAGTCCGACGGCCGTCATACCTAATTGTATCAAGGACCCATCGCCTGACTCTTTATTTCCCATCATCTCTGCTTGAACGTATGTGAACAAAATCGATTTATTATTGAGAAAAATTCTGTTTCTTCTAAAGCGAAAGCCTTTTCTCAATGAATCTGAATTTCGTGAAGCTACACACGGCACCCTTTCCTTTTTGAACTTTATGGTTTGTTTTGCCTTTAAGATGTCACACATATCTGTTTTTCGATGGCTTTTTTGTCTTCTTTTTCTCCAAAATCACAGATTTTATTTTCTTTTTTTGAGATTTTCTTCTTTTTTTTTTCTTTCTTTTTCTTTTTTGATCTTGTTTTGTTTTTCTTTTTATGTGGAGAGGGTCACTTTGTTTTTGTTTTCGCGTTTCTTTAGTTTTCCATTTTCATGAGACGGGCATCCATGTTTACGTTACATTGATGTATTGATATTTGTATCCGATTGTGTTTGTACTGCATTAATATTGACATGACAACCTTCTTCCCCATCGCTTCCCCTCCACCACACCATCAGTTTCTTTTTAAACAATTTTTTTATGTATATTCTGAACGAAACAAGCGATCTTTGACACAAGCTGTTTCCGCTGTGTAAGCAGATCTTTTTTTCTGTTATATCCTTTACTCTGTGTGTGTTGACTGTACACTTTCAATGCACTGTGTTAATATGTTTCATTGTTTACTTGAGTGCCCGCCTGGGGATCTGTGAGCAGGGAGAAGATGGCAGATCCTCTCCGCACTCGTGAAAATTTCCTGCGCTGGGCGGGCAGACAGGATTGCCGGCAAGACGGTAAACTGATAACAGCAGTGCACACAGAACGCAATCACATTTCAACAACACAAAACAGTTTCTGTTTAACCCTTTCACCCACGCGCCCTATCTGCCAGCTGTGAAAAAAACTTAACCCTTTCATTCTCTCACTCTATCCACCAGGGTGAGGGAGTCAAACAGTTAACAGAAGAGGAATCAGCAGAAGCAGAACCAAAGACCGCAGGATGAAATAAATAAAATAAAATAAAGTAAAACAAAATGAAATAAGATAGAATAGAATAAAATAAAATAAAATAAAATAAAATAAAATAAAATAAAATAAAATGAAATGAAATGAATTACAATAAAATAAAATAAAACAGAATAAAACAAAATAAAATTAGATAAAATAAAAAACAAAAGGAATGTTTGAAAAAAAGGGGAGGGGGGGGGGTGAAGTTCAGTGTAAAAATTGTCCAGAAAGATGGAATGAAATCAGTTAGAAAAGATTTAACAACGTGTGTGCGTGTGTGTATGTGTGTGTGTGTGTGTGTGTGTGTGTGTGTGTGTGTGTGTGTGTGTGTGTGTGTTGTGTGTGTGTGTGTGTGAGCACTGGTGTGCGTGTTTTTGTTGGAGGGTAAAGAAAGAGACAGAGAAAGGGAAAGAGAGAGAGAGAAGAGGGGGAGAGGGCATCTGAAGCTGCATCTTTGACTTTCAATGTTTTATGAACTTTTTTATTCTTTTTACGAACTTTTTATTTTTTTCCTAATAAACAGACATAAACATTCAATGTGGCAGCCAAAAAATATATACATTTATTATGTAGGCTACATAGGAAAAAGCACTGTTGACACATGAACAACATATAACATACAGAATATCATCATCATCATAATGAGCCCTGCCGCATGGCGTTGGCAATCTTAACTCTCCACACGAATCTATCTTTTGTCGCTCCAAGTGTATCTCCCGCCCTCTCTGTCTTCATCTAGTCCACAAAACCATCGAATAATATCTTCATGAGCCTTCCTGGTGCTCTTTTTCCCTCCAGCTTTCCTGTTATGACAAGGTACTCAAATTTCTCTTGCCTTATAAAACATCGTCTGAATGTTCCTTGTCTTTATCCTTATCTTCTTCATTAATGTTCTTATTGTGTTCGTCTCTTTCAAGACTGTCTCTTTTTGTTTTCATTGCTGTCCGTGGAACTCTTAATATTCTTCTTAGAAACCACATTTTATCAGACAAAAGACAACAAAAATTAAAAATTCACAAACTTTGTGGGAAAAAAGAAGAACTCTTCTCTGAGGTTTGGTTGAGATCTGCCATTTTCTCCTGATTAACAAAACGTCAGGAAAAGACTCCCATTGTTTTTTTGTTTGTTTGTTTGTTTTGTTTTGTTTTGTTTTGTTTCGTTTTGTTTCGTTTTGTTCTGTTTTTCGACCTAGTTTCGTATTTTCGTTCTGTTGTCTTTTGTATACGCTTGGTAAATACACGTTGGCCGAAAATTCGTGCCTTTTTTTTTCTTTTTTTTGTGTTTTTTGTTATGTTAAATACGAGTTCTGATTTTACTTTTGTATGTATTTGGTTCTACTCTCCAAGTTGCAGAAGTCAGCTTCATAATACACAAGCCAGCATACTACGTTTTCAGTATGTGATTGGCTTCATCGTGGTATCCCTTGTCTTAAGGCTTTACAGCGAATCTGACATCATCCACAACAGATGAAAGGTATAGTGCCTATACATATGTGTATGAGGCAGAGACCGAAACAGAAGAGAAGAGAAGAGAGAAGAAGAGAGAGAGGGAGAGAGAGAGAAAGAGAGAGAGAACTTAGAACTCAGAATTTTTTAATGTACATCGGCCTTAGGCCACAATACAATAGTCGGTGGGAGGGGGGGGGGAGATAGGGTTTTTTTTATTTTTTTTTATTACACCAATATTGCAATGCGTATGATTGCATCGTCGAACATTGACACTTTCCGCGCTTTCCTCAGTTGAATACTTCGTTGGTGTAACAGTCAACAGATCTTTCTTTTGCTGACTAAATCTAACATTTAATGAAGTAATACACTAAATAGTACTTGATTATAATTAAGCTTCATCAGTGCATTAAGGCATCAAACAAGTCATAAAGATATTTAATACATATACATATATCGTTCCATTCCTCCATCCACTGATCAAGCAATTAGTCTCTCTGTATAGCCAACAGCCGGTCAAGTAAGAAAGAGAGAGAGAGAGAAAGAGAGAGAGATAGAGAGAGAGAGAAAAAGAGACAGACAGACAGACAGGCAGACAGACAGACAGACAGACAGAAAGAGAGAGAGAGGACAGAAAGACAGAGAGACACAGAGAGAGAGATAGACAGACAGACAGACAGGCAGACAGACAGACAGACAGACAGACAGAAAGAGAGAGAGAGAGGACAGAAAGACAGAGAGACACAGACAGAGAGAGAGAAAAAGACAGAGGGGAAAGAGAGAGAGAGGGAACGTGGAGAAAGGGGAGAGGAGAGGAGAGAGAAACAGACAGAGAAAGAGAAAGACAGAGAGAACAGGAGAGAGAGAGAAAGAGAAAGAGAGAGAAAGAAAGAAAAGAGAGAGTGAGAGAAAGGCAGACAGACAGACAGACAGAGTGACAGAGAGACAGAGAAACAGACAGAGACAGATACAGACATACAGATAGACAAGATTGAATGGACACTCTGGCATTAACAATAGAGATAGAGAGACAGAGACAGACACAGACTGACAGACAGAGACATAGAGACAGACAGCAAGAAAAGCTTGTCAGCACAATGACCAACACTCACATGGATTGCAATCCCCACAGCCACAGCAGTAAACATCATTACACCACCACACCCGTAAATCACACTCTCTCTGTTTAATTAACCAGCCTTCAAGTGCCCTGCAACAAATAGGAGAAATTCCCTGTCCCGTGTGTTGACCAAAGCAAGCACTTGTAACCTGGTTGGAGGTCACTTCAATCCGCTAACCCCCCTGTTCCTGGCAAAGTCTCACATGCACTTGTCTGTGGAGGCACTGCGTATCCTGCCTGATTCTTGCAAGAGTGGGTCTTGTTGTTGCCCTGGAGATCTCTTGCAGACACACAGACATACAGACACACAGAGACAGAGGGAGACAGAGACAAACAAACAGACAGAAAGGACAGAAAGACAGAGAAGCAGAAGAGGAGGAGAGAAGGGAAGTGGAGATGAGAGAGAGTGAGAGACAGAGACAGAGAGAGACAGAGACGAAGAAACAAAGAAACAGAGACAGACAGAGAGAGAGAGAGAGAGAGACAGACATACAGACAGACACACAGACAGAGAAACAAACAGAGAGAGAGAGACAGACAGACAGATAGACAGATAGAGATGGAGACAGAGGGAGACAGACAGAGGGAGAGGGAGACAAAGACACAGACAAACAGACAAAGACAAAGACAGATAGAGGAGGACAGAGAGAGAGAGACATAGAGACAGACAGACAGACAGAGAGATATACAGAGACAGAAACAGAGGGACACAGAGAGACAGACAGACAGACAGATAGAGAGAGACAGACAGAAAGACAGGCAGACAGAGACAGACAGATACAGAGACAGACAGACAGACAGAGGCAGGCAGACTGACAGACAGACAGGTACAGACAGAAACAGACAGAGACAGAGACAGACAGCAAGAAAAGCTTGTCAGCACAATGGCCAAAATTCACATGGTTTGCAAATCCCCACAGCCACAGAGGTAAACATCATTACACCACCACACCCGTAAATCACACTCTCTCTGTTTAATTAACCAGTCTTCAAGTGCCCCCGCAACAAATAGGAGAAATCCCTTGTCCCGTGTGTTGACCAAAGCAAGCACTTGTAACCTGGTTGCAGGTCCCTTCAATCCGCTAACCCCCCTGTTCCTGGCAAAGTCTCACATGCACTTGTCTGTGGAGGCACTGTGTATTCTGACTGCCTGGTTCTTGCAAGAGTGGATCTTGTTGCCCTGGAGATCTCTTGCAGCCACACAGACACACAGACATACAGACATACAGACACACAGACACACAGACATACAGACACACAGACACACAGAGACAGAGGGAGACAGAGACAGACAAACAGACAGACTGTACAGAAAGACAGAGAAGCAGAGAGAGGAGGAGAAAAGGGAAGAGGAGATAATTATGAGACAGACAGACAGACAGACAGAGACAGAGAGACAGACTGACTGACTGACAGACTGACAGACTGACAGACAGACACATAGACAGAGATGGACACAGAGGGAGACAGACAGAGGGAGAGGGAAACAAAGTCACAGACAGACAGACAGACAGACAGGGATGCAGATAGATAGAGGACAGGGTGAGAGAGAGAGAGAGAGAGAGAGAGGGAGAGAGAGAGAGGAGAGAAAGAGAGAAAAAGAAAAAAGAGAAAGAGACTCTGAGAGAGAGAAGGAGGGACAGACAGAGAGACAGAGAGGCAGAGAGAGAGAGAGAGACAGAAAGACAGACAAACAGACAGAGACAGACATACAGAGACAAACAGACAGACAGACAGACAGACAGAAACAGACAGAGACAGAGATAGACAGACAGCAAGAAAAGTTTGTCAGCACAATGGCCAAAACTCACATGGGATTGCAATTCCCACAGCCACAGCAGTAAACATCATTACACCACCACACCCGTAAATCACACACTCTCTGTTTAATTAACCAGTCTTCAAGTGCCCCGCAACAAATAGGAGAAATCCCCTGTCCCGTGTGTTGACCAAAGCAAGTACTTGTAACCTGGTTGGAGGTCACTTCAATCCGCTAACCCCCCTGTTCCTGGCAAAGTCTCACATACACTTGTCTGTGGAGGCACTGTGTATCCTGACTGCCTGGTTCTTGCAAGAGTGGGTCTTGTTGTTGCCCTGGAGATCTCTTGCAGCCACACAGACACACAGACATACAGACACATAGAGACAGAGGGAGACAGAGACAGACAAACAGACAGACCATACAGAAAGACAGAGATGCAGAGAGAGGAACAAAGAAGTGAAGTGGAGATGAGAGAGAGAGAGAGAGAGAGAGAGAGAGAGACAGAGAGACAGACAGAGACACAGAGACAGGGAAAGACTGAGAGAGAGACAGACAGACATAAAGACAGACAGATAGAGATGGAGACAGAGGGAGAGGGAGACAAAGACACAGACAAACAGACAAAGACAGAGACAGATAGAGGAGGACAGAGAGTGAGAGAGACAGACAGACAGACAGAGAGATAAACAGAGACAGAGACAGAGGGACAAAAAGAATGACAGACAGAGACAGACAGACAGACAGACTGGCAGAGACAGACAAATACAGAGACAGACAGACAGACAGAAGCAGGCAGACTGACAGACAGACAGACAGGTACAGACAGAAACAGACAGAGACAGAGACAGACAGCAAGAAAAGCTTGTCAGCACAATGGCCAAAATTCACATGGATTGCAATCCCCACAGCCACAGCGGTAAACATCATTACACGACCACACCCGTAAATCACACTCTCTCTGATTAATTAACCAGTCTTCAAGTGCCCCGCAACAAATAGGAGAAATCCCCTGTCCCGTGTGTTGACCAAAGCAAGCACTTGTAACCTGGTTGGAGGTCATTTCAATCCGCTAACCCCCCTGTTCCTGGCAAAGTCTCACA
>JAPXFY010000031.1:5831855-5839355 GCA_030674185.1 Monoplex corrugatus | reverse complement strand
TGTCCATACTAACATAATGTGGTTTTAAGAAGAATGTTGACAGTTCCATGGACAGCAAAGAAAACAAACGAGACAGTCTTGATGGAGGCAGACACAAGAGATCACACTTAAGGAAGATTAGGAAAAGACAGGCAACATTTATAGGCCATTTTTTGAGGAAGGGGGATTTGGAGCACCTGGTCACAACAGAAAGCTGGGGGAAAGAGAGCACCAGGTAGACCCAGGGAGAAAATGCTGGACGGACTTGCAGAGTGGCTGGGGACGAGGAGGGTGGGGGAGATGCTAGGGGCAACGAGAGATAGAAACAGATGGAAGTCCATGATCGCCAACGCCATGCGGCAGGGCACCTGATGATGATGATGACTAACATAACCAACATCAGTGGCCTAAATATTCAAGAAGTTGTCCACAAAAGTCAGGACAGAGCAGTCTAGAGAGAGATGGTGGCGTCTAGGTTTGCAACGGCCAAAACCGAACCCGGTGACGCCGACAAGTGAGACAGGTAACCCTTACTGGAGGGGAAAAGAGCGCCAGGTAGATCCAGAGAGAAAAATACTGGACTGACTTGCAGAGTGGCTGAGGACAGAGGGTGTGGGAGATGTACTTGCAGCGACAAGGGATAGATTTGTATGGAGGGCCAACGCCATGCCACAGGGCACATGACGATGATGGTGAGTGCCCATAGTCTCTTGCCTGCATTGGGCAAAATAGTTGTTGGCTGGAGATGATGCTGAGTCAGAAGATTTGTATGACTTTATCAAAAGGAAGTTCTTTGAGTGGAAGGCTGGCAACTTGGTAAGGTTGCTGTCTGCCATTTCTCCAGCATTGTGAGCCATAAAGTAGGGTGGAAAGAACACAGCCCTGGTGCAGTCTTATCTTGGTGTTGGTGCTGTACTGTGGGGACCTCCACACGTTTATTCTGAAGGTGTTTCTGCTTTTGCTGAGAAAGTTCTTGATGTTACAGCCTATTCCTCCGCCATGTCTGGCAGTGATTAACATTAGGATCAAGAGAGAGAGAGAGAGAGAGAGAGAGAGAGAGATAGGTGAAGAGAGAGAGAGAAAGAGAGAGAAAGAGAGAGAAAGAGAGAGACAGAGAGAGAAAGAGAAAGAGAGAGAGCGAGAAAGAGAGAAAGAGAGAGAGAGAGAGAGAGAGAGAGAGAGAGAGAGAGAGAGAGAGAGAGAGAGAGAGAGAGAGAGAGAGAGAGAGAGAGAGAGAGAGAAGTTTCCTCGATTTTGGAATTTCGATCGAAAGCGACTTATAATTCACTCTTTTATTGATCAATAATAGATTGTGCGTTATTTGATCTGATAAACAGCAAAATTTGCCTTTAATCGATGCAACCCCTTCAGTTTTGACGAAAAGCAATATCACAAATACCCATTGTTCAAAACTCTTTACCCTCATGTTTACTGGGATAAGTAAGTAAATCCCCCGCCCCGTGAGAATGTCGGGTTCGCTTTCAGAAATTTCCTCTTTTCTGTCACTCTCTTTGTTTCTGCCATGTTCTTTTGCTGTCTGTCATTTCTTCCTATCATTTTCTGCCATGCTGGTCCATTCACCTGTATGTGTTCGGTTTTAAGTCTTACGCACTTTCTCGTAGGGTTGATAATTGGGTAAATGCATTGCGTGCATTTTTTGGCTCTGAGGAAATGCAAATGTTCAGAGGCAATTTTAAGTAATTTAAGCACGTTTTAATAAGTATGTTTTAGTGTCCTTAATTATGTATATATTTGTGTTCATGTTTGATTTTTTTTAAAGATCTCCTGGTGATAAATTGGACGGAGTGGTCAACGTGAGGGGAGTATCCTTCGATTATGTGCGCGAATGTCAAGAAACAACAATACAAAATAAATAAATAAATAAATAAATACATAAAACCTGACATCTGGGAACTTAGAACTCATTCTGTGTTAGAGGGTCAGGTGATTATTATTCCAGAGTTGGCATGAAGGATCCTCAGCCCCTGGTAAATAATCTGTAATTGCACAGGTCAGACAGATGGCGGCTTGACAGGGTATTAGCAGAGGGAGTGCTGAGTCAATAATATTACTAGTGAACACACTGTGGACAAAGCATGGTTAAAGCGATCACTGGTAAATTCACATTCGGACTGCCCTTCCTTAAAGCGATCATTGGTACAATAGATTCTGACTGTGTGTTCACTTCAAGCGATCATTGGTGAATTCAGACTGCGGTAATTTAAAGCGATCATTGGTACGTTCAGACTGTGTTCACTTAAACCGATCGTTGGTGAATTCAGACTGCGGTAATTTAAAGCGATCATTGATGAATTTAGACTGCGATAATTTAAAGCGATCATTGGTGAATTCAGACTGCGGTAATTTAAAGCGATCATTGGTGACTTCAGACTGCGGTAATTTAAAGCGATCATTGGTGAATTCAGACTGCGGTAATTTAAAGCGATCATTGGTGAATTCAGACTGCGGTAATTTAAAGCGATCATTGGTGAATTCAGACTGCGATAATTTAAAGCGATCGTTGGTGAATTCAGACTGCGGTAATTTAAAGCGATCATGGTGAATTGAGACTGCGGTAATTTAAAGCGATCATTGGTGAATTCAGACTGCGGTAATTTAAAGCAATCATTGGTGAATTCAGACTGCGGTAATTTATAAAGCAATCATTAGTAATTCAGACTGCGGTAATTAAAGCAATCATTGGTGAATTGAGACTGCGGTAATTTAAAGCAACTCATTGGTGAATTCAGACTGAGGTAATTTAAAGCAATCATTGGTAAATTCAGACTGCGGTAATTCTGCGGTAATTTAAAGCGACCATTGGTACGTTCAGACTGTGGTCACTTAAAGTGATCATTGGTAAATTCAGACTGCGGTAATTTAAAGCGACCATTGGTACATTCAGACTGCGGTCATTAAAGCATCATTGGTAAATTCAGACTGGCCCTAATTCTGCGTATTGAGCGACCATTGTACGTTCAGACTGTGGTCACTTAAAGTGCATCATTGGTAAATTCAGACTGCGGTAATTAAAGCGCCATTGGTACATTTCAGACTGCGGTCACTTAAAGGCTCATCGGTACTTTAAATTTAGACTGGGCACCATCAAAAGTGCTCGTTGGTGCGTTTAGATTCAGACTGCGGTCACTTAAAGTGCTCATTGGTACATTTAGATTCAGACTGCGGTCACCTAAAGTGCTCATTGGTACATTTAGATTCAGACTGCGGTCACTTAAATGCTCATTGGTACATTTAGATTCAGACTGCGGTCACCTAAATGCTCATTGGTACGTTTAGATTCAGACTGCGGTCACTTAATGTGCTCATTGGTACATTAATTCAGACTGCAGTCACTAAAGGCTCATTGGTACGTTTAGATTCAGTCTGCGGTCACTAAAGCGATTCATTGGTACTTTAGATTCAGACTGCGGTCACTTAAAGTGCTCATTGGTACATTTAGATTCAGTCTGCGGTCACTTAAAGTGCTCATTGGTACATTCAGACAACTGCAGTCACTAAAGCGATCATTGGTACATTTAGATTCAGTCTGCGGTCACCTAAAGTGCTCATTGGTACATTTAGATTCAGACTGCGGTCACTTAAAGTGCTCATTGGTACGTTTAGATTCAGACTGGGTCACCTAAATGCTCATTGGTACATTTAGATTCAGACTGCTGTCACCTTAAAGTGCTCATTGGTACTTTAGATTCAGACTGCGGTCACTTAAAGGATCATTGGTACATTTAGATTCAGACTGCGGTCACCTAAAGTGCTCATTGGTACGTTTAGATTCAGTGTGTGTCACTAAAGTGCTCATTGGTACGTTTAATTCAGACTGTTGTCACTTAAAGTGCTCATTGGTACTTTAGATTAGACTGCGGTCACTTAAAGCGATCATTGGTACATTTAGATTTTAGACTGCGGTCACTTAAAGCGATCATTGGTACATTTAGATTCAGACTGTTGTCACTTAAAGCGATCATTGGTACATTTAGATTCAGACTGCGGTCACTTAAAGCGATCATTGGTACATTTAGATTCAGACTGTTGTCACTTAAAGCGATCATTGGTACGATTTAGATTTAGACTGTGGTCACTTAAAGCGATCATTGGTACATTTAGATTCAGACTGTTGTCACTTAAAGCGATCACTGGTAAATTCAGACTGCAGTCACTTAAAGCGATCATTGGTACGTTTAGATTTAGACTGCGGTCACTTAAAGCGATCATGGTAAATTCAGACTGCAGTCACTTAAAGCGATCATTGGTACATTCAGACTGTGGTAACTTAAAGCGATCATTGGTATTAATTTAGACTGCAGTCACGCTAAAGCGATCATTGGTAATTCAGACTGTGGTCACTTAAAGCGATCATTGGTACATTAGACTGTGGTCACATCACAAGCGATCTTTTATTCAGACTGTGGTCACTTAAAGTTGAATCAGTGTGTCACTAAGCGAAATTCAGTCTGCAGTCACTTAAAGCTGATCATTGGTAAATTCAGTACTGCAGTCACTTAAAGCGATCATTGGTACATTCAGACTGTGGTCACTCAAAGCGATCATTATTCAGACTGTGGTCACTTAAAGTGATCATTGGTAAATTCAGTCTGCAGTCACTCAAAGCGATCATTGGTAAGTTCAGACTGTGGTCACTTAAAGTCATTATTGGTAAATTCAGTCTGCAGTCACTCAAAGCGATCATTATTCAGACTGTGGTCACTTAATTAAAGTGATCATTGGTAAATTCAGACTGCGGTCCGTCAAAGCGATCATTGATCAATTTAGATTCAGACTGCGCTATTTCAGGTAAATGCAATCCATAGTAAACTGATAACCCCCCCCCCCCCCCCATTCAGAAAGTCGTCAGTTCTGTGCAGGAAGATGGTGGATAGGGTGCGTAAGTCAAAAGGTTAATGTTTCGTTAATTCTGCGCCCCCTCCCCTCACATTATCAAGCGATCATTGGTCAATTGAGATTCAGACTGTGCTATTTCAGGTTAATGTGATCCATGGTAAATTGTTTATTCATCCATGAGTATCACAAAACCTTGTGAATATACTAGAAATAGAAAGCAAAGGTAAGGGGTTGGAACTAAACAGCAGGAAGACTGGAGTCATGGTGATCAGTAAAAAACATGAAATACCCTCATGCAAAATAACAGCAAATGGCACAACCTTGACCCAGGTTAATAAGTTTAAATACCTGGGAACGATCATTTCATCAGACGGCAGATGCACATCGGAAATAACCGGCAGAATCGGCCAAGCCAAACAGCATTCAAGAAGATGACAAGCATTCTTACCAACAAATGCCTATCAATTAACATCAGGAAGAGAGTTTTTGAATGTAATATAGAACCAATAGGCCTACTGTTGTAGGGATGTGAGGCGTGGACAGTCAACAAGCAAAGCCAGAACAAGATTGAGGCAGCCGAGATGTGGTTTCTAAGAAGAATGCTGAGAGTTCCATGGACAGCAAAGAAAACGAACAAGACAGTATTGATGGACACAAATAGATCATTCATAAGGAAGATTAGGAAAAGACAGGCAACATTTATAGGCCATTTTATGAGGAAAGGGGATTTGGAGCACCTGGTCACAATGGGAAAGCTGGAGGGAAAGAGAGCACCAGGTAGACCCAGGGCGAAAATGCTAGATGGACTTGTGGAGTGGCTGAAGACGAGGAGGGTGGAGGAATTGCTCGGGGCAACACAAGAGATAGAGACAGATGGAAGTCCATGATCGCCAACGCCATGCGGCAGGACACCTTGATGATGATGATGATGATGATGATGATGGTAAATTGACACCAACACCCACCCATCCCCACTGAATGTAGTCAGTTCCCTGCCGGAGCTTGGTGGATAGGGTGCGGGAGTCAAAGAGTTAATGTTTCATAAATCCTGCATGCCCCCCCCCCCTCCTCTTCTCCTCCCAGCCTGTTCCCCTCACATTCCATTCCAAGACCTCAATAGCGCGTAAGGGTTTGCGTAGTCTCTAGGAGTCTGCCAGATAACATGCATGAAAGAATGGGTGGAGCGCATGTGAAATTGCCTAAGCATGATGAATCCTTTGTAAACAAAGACTGAAGAAACCCTGAAAACGATCATAAATCATTTATTGCCAAGTTGATATTTTTGTTCATTTGTTTATTCATATCTGGAACGTTCTTTCAAAGGATACGCATATCATCATCATCATCATCAGGTGCCCTGCCACATGGCGTTGGCGATCATGGACTTCCGTCTGTCTCTATCTCTCGTTGCCCCCAGCAACTCCCCCACCCTCATCATCCTCAGCCACTCTGCAAATCCGTCCAGCATTCTCTCCCTGGGTCTACCTGGTGCTCTCTTTCCCTCCAGCTTTCCCGTTGTGACCAGGTGCTCCAAATCCCCCTTCCTCATAAAATGGCCTATAAATGTTGCCTGTCTTTTCCTAATCTTCCTTATGAGTGATCTTCTTATGTCTGCCTCCATCAAGACTGTCTCGTTTGTTTTCTTTGCTGTCCATGGAACTCTCAACTTTCTTCTGAGAAACCACATCTCGGCTGCCTCAATCTTGCTCTGGCTTTGCTTGCTGACTGTCCACGCCTCGCATCCGTACAACAGTATTGGTTCTATATGACATTCAAGAACTCTCTTTCTGATGTTAATTGATAGGCATTTGTTGGTAAGAATGCTTGTCATCTTCTAGAATGCTGTTTTGGCTTGGCCGATTCTGCCAGCTATTTCCGATGTGCATCTGCCGTCTGATGAAATGACCGTTCCCAGGTATTTGAACTTATTAACCTGTGTCAAGATTGTGCCATTTCCTGTTATTTTGCATGAGGGGATTTCATGTTTTTTACTGATCACCATGACTTCAGTCTTCCTGCTGTTTAGTTCCAACCCCTTCCCTTTGCTTTCTATTTCTAGTATATTCACAAGATGAATACACGCATATACCTTTTCAATACTCTTACATATTCAGGTAACAAAAACTAACATTGTTTTAGGATGTTCGAGTGTTACCCGTCCATTGATCCGTTTTTCAAAGTGTACGAGGGCGAGACGTGAATTAAAAATGCACGCAATCATTTATCTTTTACCCGCGTAAGTAAAGCTTGGTATCTTATCTTTTCTTATCTCATCTCTTCTCATCTCTCTTTCTCTCTCTCTCTCTCTCTCTCTCTCTCTCTCTCTCTCTCTCTCTCTCTTTATCTCTCCCTCTATCTATATATCTATCTATCTATCTATCTATCTATCTATCTATCTATCTATCTATCTATCTGTCTGTCTATCTGTTTATCTATCTATCTATCTATCTATCTATCTATCACATACACGCACACACGCGCACACGCGCGCGCGCGCACACACACACATACACACACACACACACACTGGCGCACAGGCGCAGAGAGAGAGAGAGAGAGAGAGAGAAAGAGAGAGAGAGAGAGAGAGAGAGAGAGAGAGAGAGAGAGAACGAGAGAGAGAGAGAGAGAGAGCGCGAGAGGAGACAAGGGAGACAAGTATACAAA
>JAPXFY010000031.1:5791855-5821855 GCA_030674185.1 Monoplex corrugatus | reverse complement strand
CGTGGGGACGCCGGGGATTCTTTCAGTATAAATAGTTTCCTCACCTGGAAATTTTCTGTCGTTCTCTTTGTTTCTGCCCTGCTCCTTTCCTTTCTGTCATCCCTACCTACTTTTTTTTTTTTTACTTGCTGGTTCATTCACCTGTATGTGTTCTATAAAGCCTCACGTTACTTTCTCTTAGGATTGATAATTGAGCGCATGTATGAACTGCGTTTTTGGCTTTAAGGAGCTGTGATGTGCAAAAACAATTTTACATAATTTAGGCTAGTTTTTTTTTTTTATAAACTGTGTTTGAGTGTACTTAGTTCTGTTTCTGTATCTGCGTTCAAGTTTGTTTGGTTAGAACCTCATGGTGACACACTGGATTGAGTGGTTAACGCCAGGAGCGTGTCCAGATATTATTTTTTGCAGTTTCATTGATATGTATACCTAATTTTCTTTTCCAGGTTTTTTTTTCTTTTTGTTCGGGTTCAAAAATGTGTTGAGGTGGCCCTGATATGGCTCTGCGCGGTCGGCTGAGCTTTAGACAATAATGATAATAATGCTTAGGCCTCTTTTATAGGTTTATCGGACTTTTTGTTGTTGTTGTTGTTTTCGGTTGGTTTTTGTGTTTGTTTTTGAAGGCTGTTAAACCAAAAAGTGAGAAATGGTTCAGACATTCGCCTGCCAGAAACTAAACTCGGAAGTTTTCAGGATTCGTTCCCCGTTGAGACCTCGATTTTTCCTCAGTTTGACCGGAAAATCAAACTGAATATACTAGTCCTTTGGAAGGGGACGAAAAACAAGACGAATCCGTGCGCCTTGTTGTCTGCGCACGCTAGAGATCCCACGACTAATGAAAATCGTGAAGAGCGGGGCATTCGTTCGGCTGCCCTGGTATTAAACATTGGAGAGATAGGTTGATTTTCCAGGCCCCTTCCCCTTGAAGACCAATTAGCCTTCTTGCCTTTCTGAAGTTTTGGTCCAAAAACAAAAAACAAAAAACAAAAAAAAAAGGGGGGGGGGAGGGAAGTGGGTGGCGCTGCACGTTGGTAATGCGCTCTTAACGGGGAGAACGGCCCAAGTTTCAAATGGAAAACACATTGTGACAAAAGAAAAGAATGTGAATCATCATCATCATCATCAATCATCGTCGTCATCATCATCAAGTGCCTTGCCACATGGCCTTGGCGATCATGGCCTTCCATCTGTTTCTATATGTTGTTGCCTCAAGCGCCTCTTCCACCCTCTTTGTCTTCAGCCACTCTGCAAGTCCGTCCAATATCTTCTCCCTGGGTCTACCTGGTGCTCTCTTTCCCTCCACCTTTCCCGTTGTGACCAGGTGCTCCATTCCCCTTTCCACATAAAATGACCTATAAATGTTGCCTGTCTTTTCCTAAACTTCTCTATGAATGATCTTCTTGTGTCTGCCTTCATCAAGACTGTCTCGTTTGTTTTCTTTGCTGTCCGTGGAACTCTCAACATTCTTCTTAGAAAACCACATCTCGGCTGCCTCAATCTTGTTCTGGCTTTGCTTGTTGACTGTCCACGCCTCACAACCATATAACAGTATTTGTTCTATATAACATTCAAGAACTCTCTTCCTGATGTTAATTGATAGGCATTTGTTGCTTCAAATCTTTGTTTGTATGTAAATTGTGATGTATGATATGCGAATAGTTCATAATTTGTGAGGAATTTTGATTGTCAAGGTATTAATGCTGTAATTCTGAAGTTGTAATGTTTTTCCTGTATATGGATTAGAATTTTTCTGTTTTTATCTTCATTCAAAATATTGATTATAATTTTATGTACAACTATTGCATGCATAAACACACACACACGCATGCAAACATAGCACACGCACACACACACACACACACACACACACACTCTCTCTCTCTCTCTCTCTCTCTCACACACACACACACACACACACACACACATTCTTACAAACACACGCGCACAGCAACGCACATGTACACACACACGTACGCAAGCACACACACGCAGCAATATATATATAAACACAGTATTCCTCTTTATTCATATGAAAAATCTGTTAATCTTTCTTCATTACATAAGTCAGTGTTTAAATTTTAATATTCTGTGGTTTCTTATGTGTCTTCTTACTTGTATAGCTTTAATGTTTGTTGTTATCTTATTGTGTATGTAATTGTGAACATTTTTTATCACCTTTTGCCTTTCTTGCGAAATGTAAAGCGCTGGTGAGCATGTTTTTATATGGAATATGCGCTATACAAATAAACATTATTATTATTATTATTGTTATTATCTTCTTGGATGCTGTTTTGGCTTTGGCCAATTATGAATATGAATATAAAAATGTTTTATCTGTACTGTCTAGTTATCATTAGCATGTATGTTGCTTTGTTTATAAATGAAGTGACACAGAGTTTTCTTCTGTCAATTTGACGCTGACGTTTAGGTAATCTCTCATGTACTCCAAGAGTTACCTTCTTCGGCACGCCACCGGATCGTGCTTCAGTTTCAGAATTCCTCCCCGTGGGGATGCCAGGGGCTCTTTCAGTATAAATAGTATCCCCACCTTCTGGAAATTCTGTGCTAGAAATTTCCTCTTTTCTGTCACTCTCCTCGTTTCTGCCTTGTTCCTTTGCTTTCTGTCATTTCTTCCTATCATTTTCTGCCTTGCAGGTCCATTCACCTGAATGTGTTCGATAAAGTCTTACATACTTTCTCTTAGGATTGAAAATTTGGGACATGTATTAAGTGCATTTGTGGCTCTAGGGAAATGAAAGTTTCCATCATTCTGGTGGTGTCAGCTTAGTGTTTCCTCCATCCCCCCCCTCTTCCCCAGCGTATAGGGTTTTGCGTAGTTCAAGGAGTCTACCAGATAATTGCTGACAGCTTTGGGTGGAACACACATGGAACTGTTCGTGTGCGATGAATCCCTCTTGAACAAACAAACAAACAAACAAACAAACAAACAAACAAACAACAAAAAACACTTCAACTCCAAAAACACTATTGACTAATATTTTGGATAGAGTGTTCAGATGATTGTAGACAAAGTGTTCAGATGATTGTAGACAAAGTGTTCAGATGATTGTAGACAAAGTGTTCAGATGATTGTAGACACAGTGTTCAGATGATTGTAGACACAGTGTTCAGATGATTGTAGACACAGTATTCAGATGATTGTACACAAAGTGTTCAGATGATTGTGTACACAGTGTTCAGATGATTGTACACACAGTGTTCAGATGATTGTGTACAAAGTGTTCAGACGATTGTGTACACAGTGTTCAGATGATTGTACACACAGTGTTCAGATGATTGTACACACAGTGTTCAGATGATTGTGTACACAGTGTTCAGATGATTGTGTACACAAAGTGTTCAGATGATTGTACACACAGTGTTCAGATGATTGTGTACACAGTGTTCAGATGATTGTGTACACAGTGTTCAGATGATTGTGTACACACAGTGTTCAGATGATTGTACACACAGTGTTCAGATGATTGTACACAGTGTTCAGATGATTGTGTACACAGTGTTCAGACGATTGTGTACACAAAGTGTTCAGATGATTGTACACACAGTGTTCAGATGATTGTAGACACAGTGTTCAGATGATTGTACACACAGTGTTCAGATGATTGTGTATACACTGTTCAGATGATTGTACACACAGTGTTCAGATGATTGTGTACAAAGTGTTCAGATGATTGTGTACACAGTGTTCAGATGATTGTACACACAGTGTTCAGATGATTGTGTGACACAGTGTTCAGATGATTGTGTACACAGTGTTCAGATGATTGTGTACACAGTGTTCAGATGATTGTAGACACTGTGTTGAGATGATTGTGTACACAGTGTTCAGATGATTGTACACAAAGTGTTCAGATGATTGTAGACACAGTGTTCAGATGATTGTGTACACAGTGTTCAGATGATTGTAGACACAGTGTTCAGATGATTGTGTACACAGTGTTCAGATGATTGTACACACAGTGTTCAGATGATTGTGTACACAGTGTTCAGATGATTGTAGACACAGTGTTGAGATGATTGTGTACACAGTGTTCAGATGATTGTGTACAAAGTGTTGAGATGATTGTGTACACAGTGTTCAGATGATTGTGTACAAAGTGTTCAGATGATTGTGTACACAGTGTTCAGATGATTGTGTACAAAGTGTTCAGATGATTGTGTACAAAGTGTTCAGATGATTGTGTACAAAGTGTTCAGATGATTGTGTACAAAGTGTTCAGATGATTATGTACACACAGCGTTCAGATGATTGTAGACACAGTGTTCAGATGATTGTAGACACATTGTTCAGATGATTGTGGAATAGTATAAACAGGCTTCCAATCGAAGGTACCTGGTTAAGATTAAGATCTTTCTCCTCTGCTTGCAGGCCCATCAGGCCCCGACGTCTGACCCCTGCCGCCTTGCGTGAATTAGGCCTCAAGCCCCCAAGCGAAATCCTCTTGCGGCTGGCCAACGTTACAGGTGGGCTGGATGAACTAGTGAGGAACACGTCTCTCGACAACGAAATGCTGTTCCTCTTGCTGGACCTCATCGGGAGACCTTCACTCAGCACAGTTTGCAGCACCAGTCGGGTCAGATCAGAAGCATCATCGACAAGATGCTGAAGACGGACTTCATCAACTTCACGGTACTGAAGTTTTTGGTGGAAGGGACTCGGAGAAGCAGAGAGGAGAACTTAATCGTCGTGAACGCCGTGCTAGCTCTGGCAGATTTCGCTCTAGTTATGTCACCCTCGTTTGCCAGGCCTAAGGTTTTCATGTTCCCACCACGGCTCAGAGAACAGATGAAGGATTTCCTAGGAGATCCCGCTTTAAAGCATAAGTTGGAGCGGATTGAAGCTGCGATGCGGAGGGCTGAGGCCCAGAAGGACAGTGAGAGACGTCACCAAGATATGGCTCGCGGTATGAGAGTACGCGCAGATGGAGAACATGCTGCTGGGAATTTCCGTGCCCTGCCACTGATCCCAACTCCTGAAGACCTCACAGCAGACGAGGAAATTTTCGTCAGACGTATTAGAGACATGGGTCGGTATGACAACCTGGAGGATTATCTGGACGTGCAGTTCAGACTGTTCCGGGCCGATTTTGTCATCCCGTTACGAGAAAGCATTTACAGATACCTGGGTTCCCATGACGCAGAGTCTTCTCGGGACTCAGGTCGTAGATTGAGGATGTACCGTGACGTTCAGATCGTGCACCCAGTGTGCACGGACAAGGACATAGCCTACCGTCTCTCCTTCGACGTAGGTCCGTTTAGTTCCGTGGACTGGCGCACCTCCCAACGCCTCAAGTATGGCTCGCTGGTCTGTCTGTCCAGCGACAATTTCCAGACCTACCTCTGTGCCACCGTGAAGGAGCACGATCATCTCCTCCTTTCCAACGGCCTGGTGGACGTCATCTTCGTTCTGGACCGCCACGACTTGGCCCAAGTGATAGACGTGCCCAGAGACCAACGGTTTGTTATGATGGAGTCCCCAGCCTACTTCGAGGCCTATCGACACGTGCTTCAGGGTTTGAAGAACCTCAATGACCACAACGTTCCATTCATTCCGTATCTCGTGGAGTGCCAGCGTGACATCCGCCCTCCACGCTATCTGCAAAGAGACGGGAACGTCAAATACGACTTTCGGCCTCTGCTTGATGACATGTTTGTCATTAAGGACGAAGAGGACACGGTTGTGGCAGGCAGTGACGTAGAGGCAGGGGGTGTGGAGGTGATGTCGGGTCGGGAATGGCCATCACGTGAAGACATCAAATTGGACGGCACCCAGTACCAAGCGCTTCACAACGCCCTCACCAGAGAGCTGGCCATTGTGCAGGGACCCCCGGGAACTGGGAAGACCTATCTAGGACTGAAGATCATCAAGATGCTGCTGCAAAACTCCAAAGCGTGGAACGATCCGAATCAGAAGCGGCCCTTGCTCATTGTCTGCTACACGAACCATGCTTTGGATCAGTTCCTTGAAGGCATGCTGGACTTCTTCAAGGGGTCGCTTGTTCGTGTTGGCGGAAGGAGCAACAGTGACCGTCTGAAGGAGGTCAACCTGGCCAACCACAGGATACGAGCAAAAGAAACCAGGAAAATCCCGATGGAGGTCCACGAAGCGAGACGGAGAGCCAGGCTTGAGTTACAGGAGCTGCGCATCACAATCCACGAAAAAGCTGCTAAACTTGAGATAGCTGAGCAGGAGATCGTTCAGGAGGAATTTTTTAAAGACTTTATCAGCGCGGCAGCTATGCAAGACTTTAAGAGATCCGTCCGCAAGGGAGAAGAGGTTTCGGCCATTTTGAAGTGGCTGAAGTTGGAGAGAATTCACAAACGACTTCAGTACCAAGCTGAGCATCGATTGAAAACTCTCCCTTCTTACCAAAAGCTTGCCACTAGCAGTCAACGTGGACACGGACCCCGCAGTCTGCCTGTGGAGGATGAAGATGAGTTTGAGGACGACGTTGAGGACGACGAAGTAGTCGACGTGTCCTCTTCTTTCCGAGACAGCACCCAGGCCAGAAAACTGGACGTAGATGACGATGACGATGACTTGCTGTATCTGGACCTCGATTTGGATGGTCTTGATTTGGACAGGGAAGAGACGGAATCCGAGAGACTGAGAAGACGTCAGCGAGAGATAGAAGACGAAAATAAACTTCTGAGAGAGTTGAACGTTGCTCTGGACATCACGGGGTTCTGTACGGACATGGAAGTGGTAAACGTCCAGGACCGGACCATCAGCAAGCCCAATAAAGCTAAGGACAAAGAGGTGGCTGACAGCCTCAAGAAGCTGACTCTGCAGTACAAAAGGCGGTTACAGGCGCTGCTTCGTAGCGTCGACAGAATGACGCTGGACGAAGCTGAAAAGGTAAGTGTATTTTGTACGCTGTTACAGTGCATTGCATGGCGTTGCGTTGTATTGTATTGTGTTATACTACATTTTATCTCACACAGATCTTAGTTAAAGGGCAAAATTATGTTAAACTTCTGCGTTTAGCAAACATGACAGATACGTACCAGGTGAAAGAGATTTATTGTCAAAGATCCATTGAATGTTTAGCATATGTTAACATCAGTCCTTTGGATGAGACGATAAACCAGGTTCTGTATGTAGCGAGCATCAACGCTCGTGAAAGATCCCATGACAACGAAAGAGTTGTTCTGGGCAAAAAAAAAAAAAAAAGGAAATGTTGAAAATCTACTTTCATAGAGTCAACAGAAACACACTCTTAGTCACAAACAGAAGAAGTAAAAAGTAAGGTGGCGCTGCGTTTTGGCGACGTGGTTTTCCCCGAGATGATGTGGCAAAGCAAAGCCATCATGATGAACATGAATAACTACACCAATTGTGGTGGTGTAGTGCTTAGCACAACGGACGACCGATTGGAAGCTTGTGGGTTCGAATCCCCGTCAGTCCTGTCAGAATCATTGTGAGAATGTTCAGCCTTAGCCGACTCCTGTCAGGAGTTGAGCGTGCCATGGGCTCGTTGGCAAGACTGGGACAATAAGAGTGGGAGTCTCGTCCATTTCGCGGATGCGTCAATGACAGCGTTGCTCAGATCTTCTGACCAACCCCGTAGGTGTCTGTATCTTTCGGACCTGGTTGACGTCAGGATATGTTGTGAAATGTTAGCATTACAGTTCTGCCCTGTCACGCAGTGTCACTCCTGGATGGAACTCCAGAGCATCATGACTATCATCCCCATCGTCATTGTCACCGTGGTGTTGTAAACACTGTCCCAGTTTCTGTGGCATTTAATGTGGCGTAGAAAGTGGGACAAAAAAAAAAAAAAAAAAAAAAAAGAGGGAAAGAGAGAGAGAGAAGAAGAAGAAAGCCAACAACAACAACAATAATAATAATAAACAAAACAAACCAAACAAACAAACAGACAAACAAAATAATGTGAGAAACATTGAAATAAGTGCGATGACCAAGAAGCAACAAAACAAAAACCAATCACGAATACCCAAGAGAACCATACTTCATGAAAAAGAAATCCAAAACAAATGCGACCGCTCACGTTCAAGCAAACAGGAACCAGAAAAATACGAAAATAGAACCAGAACAAGTATTTAATATAACCAGACGAGACAGGCGCAAATTTTGGTGAACAGTCAAGCGTAAGTAAATGTAAGATGACAAACGAGCAAACACCAAATATGGCAAATTAGGAGAAAAAACACCTTTTCTCTCACTGGACGAAGCAGCAGGGAAAATTTCAGCCTTTTTCTCCTAATTTTTGTATTTGGTTTTTGTTCGTTTGTGATCTCACATTTACGCTTGACAAAGGCCAGTTTGCCGAAAAATTGCGCCTGTCTTGTCTGGTTGTATGAAATACGCGTTCTGATTCTTTTTTCGTGTTTTTTGTTCTGATTTCTGTTTGCTTGAACGCGGGCAGTCACACTTGTCTTGGAGAACGGGAGAAGAAAAAGAATGTTATTTGTTTGCTCTGCGTTGTTTCAGGTGGCGAACCCGTGGGAGTTGTCCGTGAAGGAAAGGTGGAGGCTGTACCGGCTGTGGACTGACTTGTTCTGTAAACAGACCAGGGGGGAGATCCGTGAGCACGAGGAATCCTACTTTGACAAGGCCCGCAAGTAACAGTCTCTCCTTTGTCCCTTTGGCTGGCTGTTTGTCTCTCTGTCGGGTTATTTGTGTCTAATTCTTTGACTCTGTCGAGTTCTTTGATTCTGTGTCTAGTTCTTCGTCTCTCTCTGTCTATCTCTTAGTGTCACTGTCAGGTTCTTTGTCTCTATCTGTGTCTATGTCTCTGTGAGTCTGTCTCTTTGTCTCTTTATTTAGCTCATTGTCTCTGTCTCTTTGTCTTCATTATCCGGCTTTTTGTCCCTTTGTCTGGTTCTATGGCTGTTTTCTTGTTCTTTGTCTCTGTCTGGTTCTTTGTCACTCTGTCTTGTTCTTTGTCTCCCTCTCTCTCTGGGTCTTCGTCTCTCTGTCTGGCTCTTTGTCTCCCTGTCTGGTTCTGTGTCTCTTTGTATAGTTCTTTGTCTCTCTGGTTCTTTGTCTCTCTGGCTGGCTCTCTGTCTCTTTGTATTGCTCTTTGTCTTTCTGTGCAGCTTTCTGTTTAGCTTTGTCTCTCTGGCTGGCTCTCTGTCTCTTTGTATTGCTCTTTGTCTCTGTGCGGCTTTCTGTTTAGCTCTTTGTCCCTCTGTCTGGCTCTGTCTGTTTGGCTACTTACCTGTCTGGCTTTGTTTCTCTGTCTTTGTCTCTGTATCTAGTTCTTTGTCTCTTTATCTGGCTCTTTGTCTAGCTGACTCTTTGTCTTTCTGTCTGTCTGTGTCTCTGCCTCTGTGAGTCTGTCTCTTTGTCTCATTATCTGGTTCTTTGTCCCTCTGTCTGATTCTTTATCTCTTTCTGTGGTTCTTTGTCTGGCATTTTGGCTCTTTATCTGGCTCTTTGTTTTTTATCCTTTTCTTTGTCCCTTTATCTGGTTCTTTGTCAAGCGCTTTGTCTCTTTATCTGACTCTTTGTCTCTTTATCTGGTTCTTTGTCTCTTTATCTGGTTCTTTGTCTCTTTATCTGGTTCTTTGTCTCTTTATCTGACTTCTCTTATCGGTTCTTTGTCTCTTTATCTGTTTTGTCTCTTTATCTGGTTTTGTCTCTTATCTTTCTTTCTCTTTATCTGGTCTTTGTCTCTTTATCTGTTCTTTGTCTCTTTCTGTTCTTTGTCTCTTTATCTGGTTCTTTGTCTCTTATCTGCTCTTTACTGCTGTTTTCTCTTTATTCTGCTTCTCTTTGTCTCTTTCTGGTTCTTTGTCTCTTTATCTGGTTCTTTGTCCTTCTTTATCTGGTTCTTTGTCTTTACTCTTTCTTTGTCTCTTTATCTGGTTCTTTGTTGCTCTTTTTCTATCTGTTCTTTGTCTCTTTATCTGGTTCTTTGTCTTTATCTGGTTCTTTGTCTCTTTATCTGGTTCTTGTCTCTTTATCTGTTTTTGTCTCTTTATCTGGTTCTTTGTCTCTTTATCTGGTTCTTTTGTCTCTTATCTGGTCTTTGCTCTTTATCTGGTTCTTTGTCTCTTTTCTGGTTTTTCTCTTTATCTGACTCTTGTCTCTTTATCTGGTTCTTTGTCTTATCTCTTTGTCTCTACTGGTTCTATTGTCTCTTTGTCTCTTTATCTGTCTTTGTCTCTTTATTCTGTTCTTTGTCTCTTTTATCGGTTTTCTCTTTATCTGTCTTTGTCTCTTTATCTGTTCTTTGTCTCTTTATCTGTCTTTGTCTCTCTTTCTTGTTCTTTTTGTCTCTTTATCTGGTTCTTTGTCTCTTTTCTACGTTTGTCTCTTTATCTGGTTCTTTGTCTCTTTATCTGGTTGTTTTATCTTTTTCTTTACTGCTTTGTCTCTTTATCTGATTTTGTCTCTTTATCTGTTCTTTTCTTGTCTCTTTATCTGGTTCTTTGTCTCTTTATCTGTTCTTTGTCTCTTTTATCTTTGTCTCTTTATCTGTCTTTGTCTCTTTCTGGTTCTTTGTCTCTTTATCTGTCTTTGTCTCTTTATCTGTTCTTTGTCTCTTATCTGTTCTTTGTCTCTTTATCTGTTCTTTGTCTCTTTATCTGTTCTTTGTCTTTTATCTGTTTTTGTCCTTTTATCTGGTTCTTTGTCTCTTTATCTGGTTCTTGTCTCTTTATCTGGTCTTTGTCTCTTTATCTGTTCTTTGTCTTTATCTGATTTTTTGTCTCTTTATCTGGTTCTTTGTCTCTTTATCTGGTTCTTTGTCTTTATCTGACTGTTTGTCCTTATCTGGTTCTTTGTCTCTTTATCTGTTCTTTGTCTTTATCTGTTTTGTCTCTTTATCTGTTCTTTGTCTTTATCTGACTTTTGTCCTTTATCTGGTTCTTTGTCTTTATCTGACTGTTTGTCTCTTTATCTGTTCTTTGCTCTTTATCTGACTGTTTGTCTCTTTATCTGGTTCTTTGTCTCTTTATCTGGACTTTTCTCTTTATCTGGTTCTTTGTCTCTTTATCTGATTCTTTGTTCTCTTTATCTGTTCTTTGTCTCTTTATCTTTCTTTGTCTCTTTATCTGTGTTCTTTGTCTCTTTTCTTTTTGCTCTTTATCTGATTCTTGTCTCTTTATCTGTTCTTTGTCTCTTTATCTGGTTCTTTGTCTCTTTATCTGACTTTGTCTCTTTATCTGATTCTTTGTCTCTTTATCTGGTTCTTTGTCTCTTTATCTGTCTTTGTCTCTTTATCGGTTCTTTGTCTCTTTATCTGGTTTTGTCTCTTTATCTGATCTTTGTCTCTACTGACTTTTTTATCTGGTTCTTTGTCTCTTTATCTGGTTCTTTGTCTCTTATCTGGTTTCTTTGTCTCTTTATCTGGTTCTTTGTCTCTTTATCTGGTTCTTTTTCTACTTTTGTCTCTGTTCCTTTGTCTCTTTATCTGACTTTGTCTCTTTATCTGTTTTGTCTCTTTATCTGGTTCTTTGTCTCTTTATCTGTTTTTGTCTCTTTATCTGGTTCTCTTTATCTGACTTTGTCTCTTTATCTGGTTCTTTGTCTCTTTATCTGGTTCTTTGTCTCTTTATCTGCTGTTTGTCTCTTTATCTGTTCTTTGCTCTTTATCTGTTTTGTCTCTTTATCTGGTTCTTTGTCTCTTTATCTGGTTCTTTGTCTCTTTATCTGGTTCTTTGTCTTTATCTGTTCTTTGTCTCTTTATCTGTTCTTTTGTCTCTTTATCTGGTTCTTTGTCTTTATCTGGTTCTTTGTCTCTTTATCTGGTTCTTTGTCTCTTTATCTGTCTTTGTCTGGTTCTTTGTCTCTTTATCTGGTTCTTTGTCTCTTTATCTGTTCTTTGTCTCTTTATCTGGTTCTTTGTCTCTCTTATCTGGTTCTTTGTCTTTATTGATCTTCTTTGTCTCTTTATCTGGTTCTTTGTCTCTTTATCTGGTTCTTTGTCTCTTTATCTGGTCTTGTCTTTATGTCTTGTCTCTTTATCTGGTTCTTTGTCTCTTTATCTGGTTCTTTGTCTCTTTATCTGGTTCTTTGTCTCTTTATCTGGTTCTTTGTCTCTTTATCTGACTTGTCTGTTTATCTGGTTCTTTGTCTCTTTATCTGGTTCTTTGTCTCTTATGTCTGTTCTTTGTCTCTTTATCTGGTTACGTCTTGTCTTATCTGGTTCTTTGTCTCTTTATCTGGTTCTTTGTCTCTTATTATCTAGGTTCTTTGTCTCTTTATCTGTTCTTTGTCTCTTTATCTGGTTCTTTGTCTCTTTATCTGGTTCTTTGTCTTCTTTATCTAGTTCTTTGTCTTTTATCTGGTTCTTTGTCTCTTTATCTGGTTCTTTGTCTCTTTGTTATTCTGTCTGTCTCTTTATCTGGTTCTTTGTCTCTTTATCTGGTTCTTTGTCTCTTTATCTGTTCTTTGTCTTTTATCTGGTTCTTTGTCTTTTATCTGGTTCTTTGTCTCTTTATCTGTTCTTTGTCTCTTTATCTGGTTCTTTGTCTCTACTTGTATCTGCTGTCTTTATCTGGTTCTTTGTCTCTTTATCTGAGTTCTTTGTCTCTTTATCTAGTTCTTTGTCTCTTATCTGTCTTTGCTCTTATCTGGTTCTTTGTCTCTTTATCTAGCTGTTTTCTGCTTTGCTCTTCTTCTTGTCCTTTATCTGGTCTTTGTCTCTCTTTGTCTCTATCTGGTCTTGTCTCTTTATCTGTTCTTTGTCTCTATCTAGTTCTTTGTCTCTTTATCTAGTTTCTTTGTCTCTCTTTATCTGGCTGTTTGTCTGGCCCTTTGCCTCTGTCTTCTTTGTCTCTTTATCTGGCTCTTTGTCTGGCTCTTTGTCTCTATCTGGCTCTTTGTCTCTTTATCTGGCTCTTTGTCGCTTTGTCTCTTTATCTGTGTCTTTGTCTAGCTCTTTGTCTCTTTATCTGGTTAGTTTATTTGGCTGTTTGTCTCTGTGTCCGGCTCTTTGTGTGTCACGCTCGCTAAGGCTTGAGACAGGAAAGGAGAGAGAAACAGAGCTATCAGCACTAACGTCCCCTTTACTAACTGAATAAAGAGATAACAGGTCAAAATACATTTACACAAATTTAATTAAATCACAAACACTACAACATGACGCACCATACATACGTGTCACAAGCATAAATATCGCACCGCTCAAAGTGGCACACAAAAAACCGACATTTGTATACTCTCCAAATCCTTAAAGAAAACATCCCAAAATCACTTGGAAACAACAACAACAACAACAACTTCAATGTCAGCAATGAATAAATGCATATAACAACGTAATTTTTCCGATTGCTCCCATACCTTGCTTCACATATCAATCAACCGTCATGAGGAGGAAAAACACCTTCACAATGAAGTCCCACGAATGGTGACGTTCCCTGTCTCACACAACGCTCCGACGCTATGATTTCCAAACGTCCCTTGAGTCTCACAAACGCTTGAATGGGGAACAGGTGCTGACAGAATGAACGATGAAAGAAGACCGAAGACCCAGGAATCGGTAGAATGACGAATCCCGAGCATGACGATGATGAGGAACGAGCCCAGACGAAACAGCTGAGCAGAAGTCTCGTAGCGTGGTGATTACTGGCTCGTCACCCCACGCCTAGACGGCCGTCGCAGGGGCAACAAGCCAGCACTTAACTGCCGAATCCTGCAGGAAGTTGCTGTTGCAGAAACGCCCACCAGCCGTACTTGCTCCGCACGTTCGCCACCGTTACAGCAGCTCGGTCATGTTCGCCTTTTCGTAGAACCTTGGGCCAAACACGGACATGGACGATGACTGTGGCGCAGGACACTACTGATTTTTACCCACTACACCGACGAAATACAGAAGCAATCCACGCCTACCGACCGGGAGGTCTACGGAAGGCTGCACATTAGCCAAAGGCACGCAGAAACTCTCACTTCTACGACACAACGTCGAACTGCAAGACCACTGACCAGAAACTGGCCCTAACCTCCTTAACTGTAAGACGATCCGTAAATGAGGGGCACCAAATGCCAACTGGCAACCTTCACGTCTCCAGCCAGAACAAACTTCCAGCACTAAGGACACTAAGTCCGTCTGTAAGGACACAAAGTCCATCTATAAAACGCACCCACTGACCAGAAACTGGCCCTAACCTCTTAGCTGCAAAACCATCCGTACGGAAGGGACACCAAACGCCAACTGCAACTCTTTACTTCTCCAGCCAGAACAAACTTCCAGCTCTAGACACAAGTCAACTCTAGACACAAGTCCGTCTATAAGACACAGGTCCATCTACAAAACGCAACCACTGACCAGAAACTGGCCCTAACCCCTTAGCTGTACCATCCATGGTGAGGGCACCAAACCCCCAACTCTCACTTTCTCCAGCCAGAACAAACTTCCAGCTCTAGACACAAAGTCCACTATAAAACGCAGCCACTGACCAAAACTGCCCTAACCTCTTAGCTGCAAACATCCGTACGGAATGGAGCCCCGCCACCAACTGACTACACCTTGCTCTAAAGCCAGCACAACAAATTCCCAGAACTCTTTCACAGAAAATAGCCCAAAAAGCACACAAAATTTACACAAACTGGCTCACGTAAACTATCACTTAGGCCACAACACGATTTGGACAGGAACATCTTGTCCACAACCAAAATACAAAATCACGCAAAATACACACACAGACCAGGTAAACCAACCTTTCTCCTCTGCATAAAATCCTAACCTCACTCACCCCTGCAGCCTGTCTCCGCTCGGAGGGGAATCACTTTGTTTTAATATATAATTGTATATGATGTGCTCTCTGTGGTTTTCCATTGGTTTTATTCTTGCTTTTATTGCTTTTATTCTTTCTCCCCATTTGTGGCCATGTGTGTGTGTGTGTGTGTGTGTGTGTGTGTGTGTGTGTGTGTGTGTGTGTGTGTGTGTGTGTGTGTGTGCGTGCGTGTGTGCGTGTGTGTCTTTTCGGCGCCTGGATTTGATTTTGTCGAGATTTTGCGCTATATAAATATTGTAATTATTATGTATGCATGTGCGTACGTATGTATGTATGTATGTATGTATGTATGTATGTATGTATGTATGTATGTATGTATGTATGTATGTATGTATGTATACGCTTAGATTTATGTATGTATGTATGTATGCATGTATACGCTCAGCTTAGATTTATGTATGTAAGTATGTATGCATGTATGTATGCATGTATACGCTCATATGTATGTAGGTATGTATGCTTGTATACGCTCAGCGCTTAGATTTGATTTTATCAAGATTTTGCGCTATATAAATAAAATATATTATTATTATTATTAACTGGGCAGGTGAGTTTTGACCTACTTGGCAAAATTCCACACGCTCTTACCCCACGAAACACCCCTGTCCCCAAAGCGAAAAGGAAAGAAAAAAAAACTGACAAACAAACAAAGAAACAAAGAAACAAAGAAACAAACAAACAAACAAACTACCGTGACACTGTGTCTGTCTCTTTGTCTCTGTCTGGCTCTTGGTTTGTCTGTCTGACTCTTTGTCTGTCTGGCTGGCTTATTTTCTTTGTCTGGCTCTTTTTGTCTGGTTTCTTGTCTCTTTGTCTGGTTAACAAAGAACTTGAACATGTTCCTTCTTCTGCTGTCATCCCAGGTCTTATGACAGCACAGCACAGCAGTACAACATTACAACACTGCACAAGACAACACAACAGTTGTGCTGTGCTGTGTTGTGCTGTGCTGTGTTGTGTTGTGTTGTGCTGTGTTGTGTTGTGCTGTTTTGTGTTGTGTTGTGTTGTGCTGTGTTGTGTTGTGCTGTGTTGTGTTGTGTTGTGCTGTGTTGTGTTGTGCTGTGTTGTGTTGTGCTGTGCTGTGTTGTGTTGTGTTGTGTTGTGTTGTGCTGTGCTGTGCTGTGTTGTGTTGTGCTGTGTTGTGCTGTGCTGTCTTGTGCTGTGCTGTATTGTGTTGTGCTGTGCTGTTGTGTGGTGCTGTGCTGTATTGTGTTGTGTTGTGCTGTGCTGTGTTGTGCACAACACGACACGACACAACAACACAGCACAACACAAAATAAACGATACAACAATACAAAATAAACGACACAACACAACACAATACAATACAGCACAACACAACCCAATGTAACGTTGACCGCACCACACCACACCACACCACACCACACCACATCACATCACACCACACTACACCACACCACACCACACCACACCATTCTACTCCACTCCACATCACTCCACTCCACTCCGCACCACACCACACCACATCACACCACATCACATCACACCACACCACACCACCTCACACCAATCCACACAAGGCAGCAAACACAACACAGCACAGCACTACACAATGCAAACATGGCACTCACCCACACACCACAACACCACACCACATCACACCACACTACACCACCACACCATATCATACCACACAGAGTAGCAACACAACTTTGACCACACAACACCACACCAAACCACTCCACTCCACACAACGCAGCAAACACAACATAACACTACTTCACAATACAGCACATACCCACACCACACCACATTTCACAACACTACACCACACCATGAAGTCCATGATCGCCAACGCCATGCGGCAGGGCACCTGATGATGATGATGATGATGATGATGACACCACACCACACCACACAACACAACGCCAACACACAACTCTACATCAAACCACTACACCACACAACACCATACCACACCACACCACACCACACCACAACCCTCACACCCCACCACATCACACCACATCACAGAACCACAGCACACCACCACCACCACCACCACCACCACAGCCACAGCCACAGCCACAAACCCTAAAGTAGCTGACACACGAGTCGTTTCACCCATACGGTTAAGGAAAATCATTTAACCCTTTTGACTCCCGCACCCTGCCCACCAGCATCCTGCATTGCCGATCGTGCTAGAAAAGCAAAAACTTAACCCGTTGACTCCCCCACCCTATCCACCAGCTTCCTGGGTTAAGGTTTTGTAGTTGGTGGACAGGGTGCAGGAGTCAAAAAGGGTTAAACCTATGTGATCAGACCTGTCAGTGTGGAACAGACAGAGTGCTGCACGATCTTTTTGAAAAAAAAAAAAGAAAGAAATTAAATGAGGTGTAGGTCATTGTGAATTTCGCTGTATTGCTTATCAGGCGTCGAGAGCAAAGACATGGAAAGCACAAAATTGTCTTCTCCTGATAATGTTTGTTTTCGTAAATTTTGCTTTGGTTAATTATTCCAAAGAAATCCAAAAACAAGTGTGACTGCCCGCGTTCAAGCAAACAGGAACCAGACAAACACGAAAATAGAATCAAAACGCGTATTTAATACAACCAGACAAGACATACCGTCTAAAAGCACATATGTGAACAGACGTTAAAAGAAATAACGAACGAACAAGACAGGCGCAAATTGCCAGTTTGTCAAGCGTAAACGTAAGATCACAAACGAATAAACATCAAATACAAAAATTAGGAGAAAAAGACTTACCCTTACCCACGAACACATTTTGATTTCATTTTAGTCCTTTTCTCCCACGGGGACGAAGCAGTAGGGAAGTTTCAGTCGTTTTGTCCTAATTTTTATATTAATTGGTGCTTATTCGTTTGTGATCTTACGTTTACACACTTGACAAAGGCCAGTTGGCCGAAAATGTGCGCCGTATGAAATACGTGCTTTTTTTCTGGTTCCTATTCCAAAGAACATTTTAACTTGATACAACCCTTATCAAATACTTCGTCTCCGGAACTGGAGAGTTTCACATTCACAAGAAGACGCCATTTGCAAAAATGGTCGTTGGCTCACTGCCAAGCGTTGATTGGCCGGAGGATGCCAGCCGTCCGTTTGGAATAGATTCTGCGTTTGGAATAGATCAGAATCTGTTTCAAACAGTTGGGTTGGACACGATGTCTAAGGCCGTTTGAGTCGTACGTTTCCTATGACAGACGATCCGTTTCAGTTCCGTTCCATCCCCATCCTCTGGAACGGTACAGCCCCCCCCTCTCCCCCCCCCCCCCCCGTGGGGATGCTGGGGGATCTTTCAGTATAAATAGTATCCCCACCTTCTGGAAATTCTGTACTAGAAATTTCCTCTTTTCTGTCAGTCTCTTTGTTTCTTTCTTCCTCTTTTGCTTTCTGTCATTTCTTCCTATCATTTTCTGCCTTGCTGGTCCATTCACCTGTATGTGTTCGATAAAGTCTTACGTAGGCTACTTTCTCTTAGGGTTGATGATTGGGTACATGTGTTAAGTGCATTTTTGGCTCAGGGGATATGAGACATGTGGAAACAATTTTAGGTGATTTATGCCTGTATATATATATGTTTTGGTGTCCTTAGGTAAACTTAAGTTTGTATTCAGGAGTGTTTCTTAAATCCCCTGTCTGATAAATTGGACGGAGTGGTCAACACCAGGGGCACGTCCCCAGATTATATGCACGGATGCATTGATATGTGTACTTAATTTTCTTTTTCTTATTTTTCCTGTTAAAGTTTTGTATGTTTTGAAGCCGTTATAGCCCTGATATGGCTGTACGCAATCGGCTGGGCTTTAAACAACAATAACAGTAACAGAATCGTATGGGCGAAACAGGTCGTGTGTCAGTGCCTTAATTAACGGATGTTGGCAGATACCGGGAGATTCTGGACCAGGAGGATCGGTCCATTCTGGAGAAGCAGACAGTGATCGGCATGACGACCACGGGGGCCGCCCGTTACCAGTCCATCCTGCACGAGATTGGGCCTCGCGTCATCGTGGTGGAGGAGGCTGCTGAGGTGTTCGAGGCTCACGTGGTGGCCACGCTCAGTGGGGAGTGCCAGCATCTTATTCTGATCGGTGAGTAAACACGTCCTACGTTGGCTCTGTCTGTATCAATGGACGCTTGATGTTTTAATCAGTTTTGTGTGTTTCGTTGTTCTTTGTCTATTTGCGTATTTGTTGTACTGTCCCATTTGTTATTGTTATAGTCGTCAAAAGCCCGACCGCCTCCACAAAGCCATATCAGGGCTAAAGTCGTTTGAAGAAACACACAATACCTCGCTTAAAAGTCGCGTATGAAAAATATCATATTACATGTATATCAGTGCATTCGCGCATATAATCTAAGGACATGCCCCTGGTGTTAACCACTCCGTCCTTACCGTGATGATAATGACGATGAGAATGATGGACATGATGCCATGGAGATACATCTAGCTAGCTAGAAGTGGGACTGCGTGACAGGGCTGTATTTTACGTTGACTATCGTAATATGTCAACAAACAAAGCCAGAACAAGACTGAGGCAGCCGAGATGTGGTTTCTAAGAAGAATGTTGAGGGTTCCATGGACAGCAAAGAAAACAAACGAGACAGTCTTGATGGAAGCAGACACAAGTAGATCACTCACAAGAAGATTAGGAAAAGACAGGCAACATTTATAGGCCATTTTATGAGGAAGGGGGATTTGGAGCACCTGGTCACGGCGGGAAAGCTGGAGGGAAAGAGAGCACCGGGTAGACCCAGGGTGAAAATGCTGGACGGACTTGCAGAATGGCTGGGGTCGGGGAGGGTGGGGGAGAAGCTAGGGGCAACGAGAGATAGAGGCAGATGGAAGTCCGTGATCGCCAACGCCATGCGGACGGGGCACCTGATGATGATGATCGTAATGTATCCTGGCATCAACCAGGCTGGAGAGATACAGACACCTGTGGTTTTGGTCAGAAGATTTGAGTAACACGTCAGTGACGCATCAGTGAAGCGGATGAGACTCGACTGTGTGGTACCAGTCTTCCCAATCACTGTGTGGTACCAGTCTTTCCAATCACTGTGTGGTACCAGTCTTCCCAATCACTGTGTGGTACCAGTCTTCCAATCACTGTGTGGTACCAGTCTTTCCAATCACTGTGTGGTACCAGTCTTTCCAATGACTGTGTGGTACCAGTCTTCCCAATGACTGTGTGGTACCAGTCTTCCCAATCACTGTGTGGTACCAGTCTTTCCAATCACTGTGTGGTACCAGTCTTCCCAATCACTGTGTGGTACCAGTCTTTCCAATCACTGTGTGGTACCAGTCTTTCCAATCACTGTGTGGTACCAGTCTTCCCAATCACTGTGTGGTACCAGTCTTCCCAATCACTGTGTGGTACCAGTCTTCCCAATCACTGTGTGGTACCAGTCTTCCCAATCACTGTGTGGTACCAGTCTTTCCAATCACTGTGTGGTACCAGTCTTTCCAATCACTGTGTGGTACCAGTCTTCCCAATCACTGTGTGGTACCAGTCTTTCCAATCACTGTGTGGTACCAGTCTTTCCAATCACTGTGTGGTACCAGTCTTTCCAATCACTGTGTGGTACCAGTCTTCCCAATCACTGTGTGGTACCAGTCTTCCCAATCACTGTGTGGTACCAGTCTTTCCAATCACTGTGTGGTACCAGTCTTCCCAATCACTGTGTGGTACCAGTCTTTCCAATCACTGTGTGGTACCAGTCTTCCCAATCACTGTGTGGTACCAGTCTTCCCAATCACTGTGTGGTACCAGTCTTCCCAATCACTGTGTGGTACCAGTCTTTCCAATCACTGTGTGGTACCAGTCTTCCCAATCACTGTGTGGTACCAGTCTTCCCAATCACTGTGTGGTACCAGTCTTTCCATTCACTGTGTGGTACCAGTCTTTCCAATCACTGTGTGGTACCAGTCTTTCCAATCACTGTGTGGTACCAGTCTTCCCAATCACTGTGTGGTACCAGTCTTTCCAATCACTGTGTGGTACCAGTCTTTCCAATCACTGTGTGGTACCAGTCTTTCCAATCACTGTGTGGTACCAGTCTTCCCAATGACTGTGTGGTACCAGTCTTCCCAATCACTGTGTGGTACCAGTCTTTCCAATCACTGTGTGGTACCAGTCTTCCCAATCACTGTGTGGTACCAGTCTTTCCAATCACTGTGTGGTACCAGTCTTCCCAATGACTGTGTGGTACCAGTCTTTCCAATCACTGTGTGGTACCAGTCTTCCCAATGACTGTGTGGTACCAGTCTTCCCAATCACTGTGTGGTACCAGTCTTTCCAATCACTGTGTGGTACCAGTCTTCCCAATCACTGTGTGGTACCAGTCTTTCCAATCACTGTGTGGTACCAGTCTTCCCAATCACTGTGTGGTACCAGTCTTTCCAATCACTGTGTGGTACCAGTCTTCCCAATCACTGTGTGGTACCAGTCTTCCCAATCACTGTGTGGTACAATCTTTCCAATGAATGCGTGGTACCAGTCTTTCCAATGAGCCCATAACACGCTTAACTCTGGATAGGAGGCGGTTTAAGCCGAAAAATCTCAGTATGATTTTGAAAGTACTGATGGGGATTCAAACCGCACAATCTCTGAGTCGGTAGTCCGAAGCACTAATCACTACACCAAGGCGGCTGCTGATGTACCATGTACCAGACCTTACAACAAACCATGGTACCACGCAAGAAAAAACAGCAAATATGCGTTTTTCCTAAAAGGAGATAACCAGAGAAAGACACTGACAAAATCAATGAAAATGAGAATGATACTTTATTTTCCAATAGTACAATTTAGCAAAGAACAAGATTGAGGCAGCCGAGATGTGGTTTCTAAGAAGAATGTTGAGAGTTCCACGGACAGCAAAGAAAACAAACGAGACAGTCTTGATGGAGGCATACACAAGAAGATCATTCATAAGGAAGATTAGGAAAAGACAGGCAACATTTATAGGCCATTTTATGAGGAAAGGGGAATTGGGGCAACTGGTGACAACAGGAAAGCTGAAGGGAAAGAGAGCACCGGGTAGACCCTGGGAAAAGATATTGGACGGACTTGCAGGGTGGCTGACGACAGAGAGGGTGGAAGATGTGCTGGCGGCAACAAGGGATAGAAACATATGGAAGGCCATGATCGCCAACGCCATGTGGCAAGGCACTTGATGATGATGATGATGAAAATTTAGCAGTAAAAACGCATTTTTCAGAGTGTCTGTTGCTAATCTATGAATCTGCTTAAAACCAGAAATACTTTAACACAAACATCAAGGAATCAATAATTCAAAATCTATCTATCTATCTATCTATCTGTCTATCTATCTATCTATCTATCTATCTATCTATCTATCTATCTATCTATCTGTCTGTCTGTCTATCTATCTATCTATCTACCTATCTGTCTGTCCGTCCGTCCGTCCGTCCGTCTGTCCGTCTGTCTGTCTGTCCGTCTGTCCGTCTAACTGTCTGTCTGCCTGTGAATCTATCTATCTATCTATCTGTCTATCTATCTATCTATCTATATATCTACCTGTCTGACTATCTGTCTATCTATTTGCCTATTTGTCTGTCTATCTATCTGTCTGTTTGTTTGTCTGCTTATCTGTCTGTCTGTCTATCCATCTATCCATCCATCCATCCATTTATCTACCTATCTATCCATCTCTATCTCTATCTGTTTTTCTGTCTGTCTGTGTATAATGGGGGGGAGGAGGGAGGGGGAGGTATCGTGTGTAAAACGCTGAGACAGACAATTTACAAATTGATGATTTAACGTGTAATAAAGCATTCAGCCCAAACAAGCAAGGGGGCTTATTACAAAATAATTCCAACTTGCAATAGCATTGAAAATAATAAAATTCACTGACAGACAGGTTAGACCACAGATATGTCCACGCACACACACACACACACACACACACACACACACACACACACACACACATACACACACGCGCGCGCGCGCGCGCGTGCGCAAGCACACATTCACACATACAAAGAGAGAGAGAGAGTCGCAAATAAGACAATAATGTGTGTGTGAATTTGTGTTTGTTTGTTTGTGTGTGTGTGTATACGTGTGTGCGTATGTACGCACGTATGTGTGTGTGTGTGTACGTGTGTGTGTGTATGTGTGTGTGGTTGTGTGTGTGTGTGTGTGTGTGAGAGAGAGAGAGAGTCGCAAATAAGACAATAATGTGTGTGTGTGTGAATTTGTGTTTGTTTGTTGTGTGTAATGTGTGATGTGATTACGTGTGCTGTGTTTATGTGTTGTGTGTAACTTGTGTGTGTGTACGTAGTGGTGTGTGTGTATTAAGTGTGTGTGTGTGTTTTTGTGTGTGTGTGTGTGTGTGTGTGTGTGTGTGTGTGTGAGTTGAGAGAGAGAGATGAGGAGAGAGAGAAGAGAAAGTCGCAAATAAGACAATAATGTGTGTGTAAGTTGAATTTGTGTTTGTTTGTTTGTTTGTGGTAGTGTGTAGTTGTGTGTAGTGTTGTACGTTGTGTGTGTATGTGTTTGTACGTACGTGTGTTGTGAGGATGTGTATTTGTGTGTGTTGTGAGTGTGTGTGTTTTGTGTGATGATGTGTGTGTCTAACGTGTGTGTGTGTGTGTGTGAAGAGAGAGAGAGAGAGAGGATGATGAGAGGAGACAGACAGCAGACAGATAGACAGACACAGACAAGACACAGACATAGACAAGACACAGAGAGACGCCAAACAAACTACAAACATGTGTCAATGCTGCTCTGCCCAACAGGAGACACAGCTGCTACGGCAGCCCACTGTGCAGACTGGCAAGAAAGCAACTGGACATCTCGCTGTTCAGAGGAGGAAGACAACGTGCCTTGACGTCTGGGCTTCAACACCATGGACCGACATCTTTGTGTGATGAAGCTGCTCTTCGATAGTGTGTGTCTTGTGTGTTTTTGTGTGTGTGTGTGTGTATGTGCGTGCGTGTGTGGTGTGTGTGTGTGTGTGTTGTCTTGCGTGTCTTGTGTGTGTGGTCTGTGTGTGTAGTGTGTGTGGTGTGTCTTGGTGTGTGTGTGTGTGTGTGGTGTCTGTGTATGTGATTGTTGTTGTTGTTTTTGGATGTGTGTGTGTGTTGTTTTGTTACGCTTTTCTCTGTGTTGTCTGTCTGCTATCTGTCTGATGTTTCTCTCTTTTTGTCTCTCATCTTCTCTCTTTTTCTTTCTCTATTCTTTTTTTTCTCCACTGTCACTTGTTTCTGTCTCTCTCTCTCTGATCTCTCTCTCCCCCCTCTCTCTCGATCACTGATGTAATGGTGTTCTCTCTCTTCTCTCTTGTGTGTCTGTCTGTGTATTGTTCTGTCTGTTGTCTCTCTTCTCATCTCTCTCTCCTACTGTCAGTCTTCTGTCTGAGTGTCTGTGTGTGTGTGTGTATTCTCTCTCGCTGTGCCTGTGGCTGTTGTCTAAGCTGCTTTATCTGATGTTAGTGAACAGAATTGTCGTTGTCTGTTGTGTCTGTCTGTCGGGCTGTTGTCTGTCTCTTTCTCTCTGTCTCTGCTGTCTATCTCTTCTCTGTGTGTGTGTGTGTGTGTGTGTGTGTGTGTGTGTGTGTGTGTGTGTGTGTCTGTCTGTCTAAGCTGCTTTATCCTGATGTGAGGGAAGCAGTGTGTTTTGTCTGTCTGTCTTTGTGTGTGTGTGTTGTCTGTCTGTCTGTCTGTCTAAGCTGCATTATCTTGATGTGAGTGAAGCAGTGTTGTCTGTCTTGTCTGTCTGTCTTTGTGTGTGTGTGTGTGTCTGTCTTTGTGTGTGTGTGTCTGTCTGTCTGTCTAAGCTGCTTTATCTTGATGTGAGTGAAGCAATGTTTGCCTTGTCTGTCTGTCTTGTCTGTCTGTCTCACTTTGTCGGTATGTGTGTCTGTCTGCCTGCCTGCCTGCCTGCCTGTCTGTGTGTCTGTCTGTGTGTCTGTCTTGTTTGTCTGTTTGTCTGTCTGTGTGCCTGCCTGCCCGCCTGCCTGCCTGTCTGACTGTCTGTCTGCCTGTCTGATGTCTGCCTCCCAGTCTGCCTGTCTGTCTGCCTGCCTCTCTTATACAGTGAACAGCGTGCATGATGTGTTTGTGGTTTCGCGAAACCGCTTAGACACGAATTTGGCACTATTCACTGTATGGTAAATCATTCCTTATCTGTAGGAGAAAAGCATATATCGAAATAATGTTTGTGGAATACATGGAAGTGGTGTAGCACAGTTTAGGGTGGGCTGGGCGTGTCCTAGTTAAGCGTTCACCGATATTTTTCGCCCACGACTGAGAACACTTTATGTCCAGTTTGTCCCAATATACAAGAAAACTTAACCCTTTGACTCCCGCACACCATCCGCCGACTGCGAAATCTTAAACCTTTGACTCCCTCGCCCTGTCCACCAGCTTCCTCCACAAGGTTGGTGGATAGGGTGAGAGAGTCAAAGGGTTAAGTTTTTGCTTTGCTAGCACAGTTTACGATGCAGGATGCTAGTGGACAAGGTGCGAAAGTCAAAGGGTTAAATGTCATATTATGATTATGTCAGACACCGATGTAATGTAGGTATCACTGAAGGCGACGATTTAGAAGACGTTTTCGTTAGCAAAATGACACAAAGGATTCGTAGTACATGTATAGGAACAGTTGTTAACTTGGCGAAGTTTTTGTCGCTGCCTTTCAGTTAAGAGAAAACAGTTTTCTAATAACAGACATGGGCTGTTATTTCCCTTTGTCCTTTTCTGTATTCACAGTTTATAGAATATTCTGAAATATATACATTGATGTACGTTGGTTTTGCGTTTAATTGTGTATTAAAGAAAAATGTGTCTGATGATTTTCCCATACGATGGGCAGTAGGCCTAAATTCATCAATTTTTTTTGTTCCGCATGCTTTTCTTCATCTGCCTCTTCAGTAAGCCTTCTTCTTAACTGATTGATTTGGTTCAGTTTTTACGTCGACACCCACCTCAGGTGATATGACCGACGGGGATAACTATCCCAGGGAAGTGGGGGAAGGGGGACTTATCTAATCCTATACTGACACCACCAGAACAACAATGTTAAGATGGGACAGTGAGAAGGCCAATTTTAAAGTAGCGCACCCCGGGATTTGAACCTCAACCATTAGGCTCAAAGCAGCTGAGCTACTGGGGCCCGCAGCCCTCTTCTTCTTTGCTTCATATTTATTTTCTCTTCCTCGTCCTCATCTCTCTTCCCTCCTTCATTTCCTCTTTTCTTCTGTCCCCCCCTCCCCCCCCCCCGCTTTACCTTCTCATCTTTTTCCATAAATTTCAGTTTTATTTTTATTCTACGAAAGCAGCCTCGGTATAAAACACCGGAGAGATAGGTTGATTTCCCAGGCTCCACCGCTTGAAGACCAATGAGCATTCTTGCCTTTCTGAAGTCTTGGTTAAAATAAGTGAATATGAACATGACTTTGAAGCGAGGGAGAGGGGATGGGCGCGCCCTCGTGGTGCTGGTCCCGGGAAAAATCGATGTATCTACCATCTCGCTCGCCTACGAACCTAGGGTTATGGAACTATCTAGGTAGGACCTCAGAACCTGGCCAGCTCGTGGGTTTATGTGCAGGTTTATTAAGGCTGGATCTTCTCCACCACGTGCCACCTGTGACGTAAGAGTGTATGGAATACAATACAATACAATACAATACAATACAATACAATATTTTATTTGTATTCATTCCGAGCGCGGGGACGTCATCTTGAGAAATTGAAACTGAAATTGAAACTGAAATCTACGAAAGCAACAAGAACGAATGTAACTTTACTGTGGCAGCGATGACAAACAAAACAACAAAACCATGTAAAACAACAATACCAACGCGTATTTAATACAACAAGACAGGACAGGCGCAAGTTTTCAAGCGTAAGATCACAAACAAACAAACACCAGATACAAAAATTAGGAGAAAAAGACTGAAACTTCCTTGCTGCTCCTTCCAGTGTGAGAAAAGGAACAAACTGACTAAAATGACCAGTGTGAGAAAAGGAACAAAACTGACTAAAATGACCAGTGTGAGAAAAGCAAAAAACTAACTAAAATGACCAGTGTGTGAGAAAAGGAACAAACTGACTAAAATGACCAGTGTGTCAGAAAAGGAACAAACTGACTAAAATGACCAGTGTGTCAGAAAAGGAACAAACTGACTAAAATGACCGGTGTCAGAAAAGGAACAAACTGACTAAAATGACCAGTGTCAGAAAAGGAACAAACTGACTGAAATGACCAGTGTGTCAGAAAAGGAATAAACTGACTAAAATGACCAGTGTCAGAAATGGAACAAACTGACTAAAATGACCAGTGTCAGAAAAGGAACAAACTGACTGAAATGACCAGTATGTCAGAAAAGGAATAAACTGACTAAAATGACCAGTGTCGAGAAAAGGAACAAACTAACTAAAATGACCATATGTCGAGAAAAGGAACAAACTGACTAAAATGACCAGTGTCAGAAAAGGAACAAACTGACTAAAATGACCAGTGTCAGAAAAGGACAAAACTGACTAAAATGACCAGTGTGTCAGAAAAGGAACAAACTGACTAAAATGACCAGTGTCAGAAAAGGAACAAACTGACTAAAATGACCAGTGTCAGAAAAGGAACAAACTGACTAAAATGACCAGTGTCAGAAAAGGCAACAAACTGACTAAAATGACCATGTGTCAGAAAAGGAACAAACTGACTAAAATGACCAGTGTCAGAAAAGGAACAAACTGACTAAAATGACCAGTGTGTCAGAAAAGGAACAAACTGAACTAAAATGACCAGTGTCAGAAAAGGAACAAACTGACTAAAATGACCAGTGTGTGAGAAAAGGAACAAACTGACTAAAATGACCAATGTCAGAAAAGGAACAAACTGACTAAAATGACCAGTGTGAGAAAAGGAACAAACTGACTAAAATGACCAGTGTGTCAGAAAAGGAACAAACTGACTAAAATGACCAGTGTGTCAGAAAAGGAACAAACTGACTAAAAATGACCAGTGTGTAGAAAAGGAACAAACTGACTAAAATGACCAGTGTGTCAGAAAAGGAACAAACTGACTAAAATGACCAGTTGAGAAAAGGAACAAACTGACTAAAATGACCAGTGTGTCAGAAAAGGAACAAACTGACTAAAATGACCAGTGTAGAAAAGGAACAAACTGACTAAAATGACCAGTGTCAGAAAAGGAACAAACTGACTAAAATGACCAGTGTCAAAAAAGGAACAAACTGACTAAAATGACCAGTGTCAGAAAAGGAACAAACTGACTAAAATGACCAGTGTGTCAGAAAAGGAACAAACTGACTAAAATGACCAGTGTGTGAGAAAAGGACAAACTGACTAAAATGACCAGTTGTGTAGAAAAGGAACAAACTGACTAAAATGACCAGTGTGAGAAAAGGAACAAACTGACTAAAATGACCAGTGTGAGAAAAGGAACAAACTGACTAAAATGACCAGTGTGTGAGAAAAGGAACAAACTGACTAAAATGACCAGTGTGAGAAAAGGAACAAACATGACTAAATGACCAGTGTCAGAAAAGGAACAAACTGACTAAAATGACCAGTTGTAGAAAAGGAACAAACTGACTAAAATGACCAGTGTGAGAAAAGGAACAAACTGACTAAAATGACCAGTGTCAGAAAAGGAACAAACTGACTAAAATGACCAGTGTGTCAGAAAAGGAACAAACTGACTAAAATGACCAGTGTGTAGAAGGAACAAACTGACTAAATGACCAGTGTGTCAGAAAAGGAACAAACTGACTAAATGACCAGTGTGTCAGAAAAGGAACAAACTGACTAAAATGACCAGTGTGAGAAAAGGAACAAACTGACTAAAATGACCAGTGTGAGAAAAGAACAAACTACTAAATGACATGTGAAAAGGAACAACTGACTAAAATGACCAGTGTGTGAGAAAAGGAACAAACTACTAAATGACCAGTGTGTCAGAAAAGGAACAAACTGACTAAAATGACAGTGTGTAGAAAAGGAACAAACTGACTAAAATGACCAGTGTGCAGAAGGCATACTAAATACAGTGTTCAGAAAAGGAACTGACTAAAATGACCAGTGTGAGAAAAGGAACAAACTGACTAAAATGACCAGTGTGTGAGAAAAGGAACAAACTGACTAAAATGACCAGTGTGAGAAAAGGAACAAACTGACTAAAATGACCAGTGTGAGAAAAGGAACAAACTGACTAAAATGACCAGTGTGAGAAAAGGAACAAACTGACTAAAATGACCAGTGTGAGAAAAGGAACAAACTGACTAAAATGACCAGTGTCAGAAAAGGAACAAACTGACTAAAATGACCAGTGTGTGTGAAAAGGAACAAACTGACTAAAATGACCAGTGTGTGAGAAAAGGAACAAACTGACTAAAATGACCAGTGTGTCAGAAAAGGAACAAACTGACTAAAATGACCAGTATGTCAGAAAAGGAACAAACTGACTAAAATGACCAGTATGTCAGAAAAGGAACAAACTGACTAAAATGACCAGTGTCAGAAAAGGAACAAACTGACTAAAATGACCACTGTCAGAAAAGGAACAAACTGACTAAAATGACCAGTGTGTGAGAAAAGGAACAAACTGACTAAAATGACCAGTGTCAGAAAAGGAACAAACTGACTAAAATGACCAGTATGTCAGAAAAGGAACAAACTGACTAAAATGACCAGTGTCAGAAAAGGAACAAACTGACTAAAATGACCACTGTCAGAAAAGGAACAAACTGACTAAAATGACCAGTGTGTCAGAAAAGGAACAAACTGACTAAAATGACCACTGTCAGAAAAGGAACAAACTGACTAAAATGACCAGTGTGTTAGAAAAGGAACAAACTGACTAAAATGACCAGTGTGTCAGAAAAGGAACAAACTAACTAAAATGACCACTGTCAGAAAAGGAACAAACTGACTAAAATGACCACTGTCAGAAAAGGAACAAACTGATTAAAATGACCAGTGTGTCAGAAAAGGAATAAACTGACTAAAATGACCAGTCTGTCAGAAAAGGAACAAACTGACTAAAATGACCAGTCTGTCAGAAAAGGAACAAACTGACTAAAATGACCAGTGAGTCAGAAAAGGAACAAACTGACTAAAATGACCAGTGTGTGAGAAAAGGAACAAACTGACTAAAATGACCAGTGTGAGAAAAGGAACAAACTGACTAAAATGACCAGTGTGTCAGAAAAGGAACAAACTGACTAAGCTTGAACAGGAAGTATCTCTCTGTGGAAACAACTGCAAAACTCGTTCTCTCCTTCATAATGTCTCGCATT
>JAPXFY010000031.1:5774355-5776855 GCA_030674185.1 Monoplex corrugatus | reverse complement strand
AAGAAAACTAAATCCACTGTGACAAAAAAAAAAGAAAAAAAGAAAACTAAATCCACTGTGACAAAAAAAAGGAAACCTAAATCCACTGTGACAAAAAAAAAGAAAAAAAGAAAACTAAATCCACTGTGACAAAAAAAAGGAAACCTAAATCCACTGTGACAAAAAAAAAATAAAAAAAGGAAACCTAAATCCACTGTGACAAAAAAAAAAATAAAAAAAGGAAACCTAAATCCACTGTGACAAAAAAAAAATAAAAAAAGGAAACCTAAATCCACTGACAAAAAAAATAAAAATAAAAAAAGGAAAACTAAATCCACTGTGACAAAAAAAAAAATTAAAAAAGGAAAACTAAATCCACTGTGACAAAAAAAAAAAAGGAAAAAAGGAAAACTAAATCCACTGACAAAAAAAATAAAAATAAAAAAAGGAAAACTAAATCCACTGACAAAAATGAAAAAAGGAAAACTAAATCCACTGACAAAAAAAATAAAAATAAAAAAAGGAAAACTAAATCCACTGACAAAAAAAAAAAAAAAAAAGGAAAACTAAATCCACTGACAAAAAAAAAAAAAAAAAAAAAGGAAAACTAAATCCACTGACAAAAAAAATAAAAATAAAAAAGGAAAACTAAATCCACTGACAAAAAAAAAAAAAAAAAAAGGAAAACTAAATCCACTGTGACAAAAAAAAAAGGAAAACTAAATCCACTGTGACCAACCCCCCCCCCCCCAAAAAAAAAAAAAAAAAAAAACAAACCCGAATATGAATATGAGTATAAATGCAAATCTTCCATTATTGGATATTCATATCATTTTTGTTCTCCACAGAATGTCCACTCAAAAAAAGAACGTCCGTGTCATTCATGATATAAAAGCGTTTTCAGACACGCATGCAAGTGAGAGGATTGCTATAATTATCTGGACCCTATTCTTTTGCCAGGCCCCCGAAGGTGGATGTCACAAACCGTGCAACATTCGACTGCCGTGCGGTCACCTGTGCATGAGCATATGCCACCCGAATGAAGGTCATTCAGTGTGCCTTTTGAAGTGCAGTCGCACGTGCGCGGAGTGCGGGCAGCGTTGTGACGGGGACCACGCGTGCTGCGCGCACCAGGGCTGCACGAGGCCGACGGAGAAGGTCATACCCCGCTGTGGCCATCCTCAGATGGTGCCTTGTGGTAATCATAACAGATATCCCCCCACCCCCACCCCCACCCCACCCCACCCACCTCCCTCGTTATAACAACGACAGTGATAATAACGATAATGATCTTGAGGAGGAGGAGGATGGTGGCGATGATGATTGATGATGATGATGATGATAGTAATGATAATAAGATGATGATGATAGTGATGATGATAATTGATGATGATGAAAGTGATGATGATGATGATGATGATGATAATTATAATAATGATGTATTAATAATAGTGATGATGATGATGATAGTAACAACAATAACAGTAATAAATGATGATGATGGCAATAATTTGTTTTGTGTAATGTAGGTCATCTGTACAGGCATTTGTCCATAGAACTGTCTGTTGCAGTTTATATAGTAGATGGGTAATAATGACTGGTTATTGTTTATGATCATAATAACAATAATGATAATAATCGTAATAATAATGATAATAATCATAATAATAATGATAATAATATAATGATAATATTAATAATGATAATAATAATAATAACAATAATAATAGTAATGCTACTAATGATGATGATGGTAATAATGATAACAATGTTAACAATAATGATGATGATCATGATGATGTATTATTACAGTGATGATGATGATGATGATGTCGTCGTCGACATCATCATCATCATCATCATCATCATCATCATCATCATCTCATCATCATCATCATCAATGTTATCATTACTATAAACAATACATCATTATTATCATTAACATCATCATCATTATTATTATTGTTATTATTATTATTATTATTATTATTATTGTGTTATTATTATTATTATTGTTGTTATTATTATTATAATCATCATTATCATCATCATCGTTATCATCATTATTATAGGGTGAGGGAGTCTAAGGGTTAAGTTTTTACTTTGGTAGCATGGTTGGCAATGCAGGATGCTGGTGGACAAGGGTACTGGCGTCAAAGGGTTAGATTAAGCCAAGCCACCCGCTCAATTTCTCTTCCCAGGTACGGATGCTATACGGGCGGACTGCCAGGCCCCTTGCAAAGAGGTGTTGCCATGCGGACACCAGTGCCAGAGCACATGTGGACGCCCCTGCACCCGTCAATGTCAGGTGAAGGTGGTGGTGACCAACGAGCGGTGCGGGCACCAGTACCAGGCTGCCTGCTTCGAGAAGGACACGGCCATGTGCAGCGACATCTGTGGGTAGGTTGACTGCTTGGCTGATTACCCCCCCCCCCACCCCCGGTGTGTGTGTGGGGGGGGGATGGGGGGGGGAGGATGCCGGGGGCTTTTTCAGTATGAATAGTATCCCCCCACCTTCTGG
>JAPXFY010000031.1:5759355-5769355 GCA_030674185.1 Monoplex corrugatus | reverse complement strand
TACAATAACAACAAAAATAACCGTCATAATGTGTGTGGATATGAATACAATAAAACAAAAATAACCGTCATAATGTGTGTGTGAGTATGAATACAATAACAACAAAAATAACCGTCATAATGTGTGTGTGAATTTGAATACAATAACAACAAAAATAACCGTCATAATGTGTGTGTGAGATATGAATACAATAACAACAAAAATAACCGTCATAATGTGTGTGTGAGATATGAATACAATAACAACAAAAATAACCGTCATAATGTGTGTGTGAGATATGAATACAATAACAACAAAAATAACCGTCATAATGTGGTGTGTGAGATGAATACAATAACAACAAAAATAACCGTCATAATGTGTGTGTGAGATATGAATACAATAACAACAAAAATAACCGTCATAATGTGTGTGTGAATATGAATACAATAACAACAAAAATAACCGTCATAATGTGTGTGTGAGATATGAATACAATAACAACAAAAATAACGTCATAATGTGTGTGGATATGAATACAATAACAACAAAAATAACCGTCATAATGTGTGTGTGATATGAATACAATAACAACAAAAATAACCGTCATAATGTGTGTGAGATATGAATACAATAACAACAAAAATAACCGTCATAATGTGTGTGTGATAGAATACAATAACAACAAAAATAACCGTCATAATGTGTGTGAGATTGATACAATAACAACAAAAATAACGTCATAATGTGTGTGATGAATACAATAACAACAAAAATAACCGTCATAATGTGTGTGAATATGAATACAATAACAACAAAAATAACCGTCATAATGTGTGTGTAGATATGAATACAATAACAACAAAAATAACCGTCATAATGTTGTGAATATGAATCAATAACAACAAAATAACCGTCATAATGTGTGTTGTATGAATACAATAACAACAAAAATAACCGTCATAATGTGTGTTAGATATGAATACAATAACAACAAAAATAAGTCATAATGTGTTTTTGGATGAATACAATAACAACAAAAATAACCGTCATAATGTGTGGTGAGATATGAATACAATAACAACAAAAATAAATGTCATAATGTGTGTGTATGAATACAATAACAAAAAAATAACCGTCATAATGTGTGTGTGAAATGAATACAATAACAACAAAAATAACCGTCATAATGTGTGTGTGAGATATGAATACAATAACAACAAAAATAACCGTCATAATGTGTGTGTGATATATGAATACAATAACAACAAAAATAACCGTCATAATGTGTGTGTGAGATATGAATACAATAACAACAAAAATAACCGTCATAATGTGTGTGTTGAGATTGAATACAATAACAACAAAAATAACCGTCATAATGTGTGTGTGAGATATGAATACAATAACAACAAAAATAACCGTCATAATGTGTGTGTGAGAATGAATGCAATAACAAAAAAATAACCGTCATAATGTGTGTTGTGATGAATACAATAACAACAAAAATAACCGTCATAATGTGTGTGAGATATGAATACAATAACAACAAAAAAACCGTCATAATGTGTGTGTGAGATATGAATACAATAACAACAAAAATAACCGTCATAATGTGTGTGTGAATATGAATACAATAACAACAAAAATAACCGTCATAATGTGTGTGTGAGAATGAATACAATAACAACAAAAATAACCGTCATAATGTGTGTGTGATATGAATACAATAACAACAAAATAACCGTCATAATGTGTGTGAAATATGGATACAATAACACCAAAAATAACCGTCATAATGTGTGTGAGATATGAATACAATAACAACAAAAATAACCGTCATAATGTGTGTGTGAGATATGAATACAATAACAACAAAAATAACCTACCATGTTTATGGCTTTTTTTTCTGTTTTGCCACAGGTGTTGCCATTCAGTCTGCGACAGACGCTGTGGGGAGGCCTGTGTGCCTTGCGCCATGGAGTGTGCCTGGCAGTGTCGGCACCACGCTTGCAGCCAGCGGTGCGGCGACCCCTGCGATCGCCAGCGCTGCGACAAGCCCTGTCCGAAGCGGCTGGACTGTGGCCACCGGTGCCCTGGGCTGTGCGGCGAGACCTGCCCCCCGTTCTGCCTTGAGTGCGATCGTGAGGTGGGTTCAGTCGCCAGGACTGTGGCGCTGCCGGTGCTTGGCCAAGGCCGTACCGCGCGCGGTGTGTTTGGGATGGTGGTGGTGGTGTGCTTGGTTTGCGCTGGTGTGTGTGGTGATGATGATGATGATGCTGCTGTTTGTGGTGGCTGGTTTGTGGTGAGATGATGATGGTGATGATGTTGGTGATGGTGGTAGATGTAGTTATTGGTGATGGTCGTCGTCGTCGTAGTGATGAGGTGATGGTGATGAAGATGATTGTGATGGTTGGTTTTTAATGAGATGATAATGATGATGTTGATGATGGTGGTAGATGTAGTTATTGGTGGTGGTGGTCGTCGTCGTAGTGATATGGTAATGGTGGTGATGATGATGATGATGATTTTGTGTTGATTGGATGTGGCAGGATGATGGTGATTGTGTTTGTGGTGGGTGGTTGTCGTGAGATGATGATGATGATGATGATGACGTTTGTAGTGGGTAATTGTGGTGAGATGACAAAGATGATGACGTTTGTGGTGGTTGGTTGTGGTGAGATGACAAAGATGATGACGTTTGTGGTGTTGGTTGTGGTGAGATGACAAAGATGATGACGTTTGTGGTGGTTGGTTGTGGTGAGATGACAAAGATGATGACGTTTGTGGTGGTTGGTTGTGGTGAGATAACAAAGATGATGACGTTTGTGGTGGTTGGTTGTGGTGAGATAACAAAGATGATGACGTTTGTGGTGGTTGGTTGTGGTGAGATAACAAAGATGATGACGTTTGTGGTGGTTGGTTGTGGTGAGATGACAAAGATGATGACGTTTGTGGTGGTTGGTAGTGGTGAGATGATTAAGATGATGATGGTTGTGGTGGTTGGTAGTAGTGAGATGGTGACGATGACGACGACGATGATAATGATGATAATGATGATGATGATGATCGTGATAGTTGGTTGATGATGATGATGACGATATTTGTGGTGGTAGGTATTGCAAGATGATGATAATGATGTTTGTGGTGGTTGGTTGTAGTGAGATGATGATGATGATGATGATGATGATGGTTGTGGTGAGATGATAGATGATGATGTGTGGTGGTGGTGGTGGTGGTTGGTTGGTTGTGGTGAGATGATGACAGTGGTCATGATGATGGTGATGATGATCATGTTGACTGTGACGACGATTGTGACAGTTGGTTTTAGTGAGATGATGATGGTGATGACGACGACGACGATGATGGTGATGGTGATGGTGATGATGATTGCGGTGATTGGATGTGGTGAGAAGAAGATGATGATGAAGATGATGATGATGATGATGATGATGATGATGAGGGATTGCGGATTGTGGTGATTGAGATGATGTGAGAGAAGAAGATGATGATGATGATGATATGATATGGATGATGGATTGTGGTGATTGGATGTGGTGAGAAGAAAAGGAGGAAGAAGAAGAAAAAGAAGAAGAAGATGATGATGAATGATGATGATGATGATGATGATGATGATGATAGGATTGCGGTGATTGTAGTGATTGGATGTGGTGAGAAAAAAAAGAAAAAGGAAGAAGAAGAAAAGAAGAAGAAGAAGAAGGAAGAAGAAGAAGAAGAAGAAGAAGATGATGATGGAGGATAATGATGATGATGATGATTGTGTTGATTGTAGTGATTGGATGTGGTGAGAAGAAGAAGAAGGAAAAGAAGAAGAAGATGATGATGATGATGATGAATGATGATGATTGTGGTGATCGGATGTGTGAGAAGAAGATGATGATGACGACGACGACGACGAGAGATGATTGATGATGATGATGATGCAAGTACGGTTGTCTGACTAATACTGATGTCAGGGTGGTCAGTGACTTTCACTCTCATGCTTAATAATAAGTTCATGTTAATAAGTTCATGCTGACGATAAGTTCAAATTAATAATAAGTTCATGTCAATAGTAAGTTTATGTCAGTAGTAAGTTCATGTTAATAATATGTTCAGTTTAATAATAAGTTCATGTTAATTGTAAGTTCATGTTTACATTAATTCATGTTAATCGTAAGTTCATGTTAATACTACCTTCGTGTTAATAATAGGTTCATGTTAATAATAATTTCATGTTAATAATTAGTTCATGTTAATAATAAGTTCATGTAAATAGTAAGTTCATGTTGATAATACGTTCAAGTTGATAATGAGTTCAAGTTAACAATAAGTTCATGTTGATAATAAATTCATATGAATAATATGTTCATACTAATAATAAGTTCAGGTTTAAAGTATGTTCATGTTAATAATAATTTCAATTTAGTAGCAAGTTCAAGTTAATAATAAGTTCAGGGTAACAGTAAGTTCATGTTAATAGTAAGTTCATGCTAATGATAAGTTCATGTTAATAATAAGTTCATGTTGATAATAGGTTCGTGTTAAAATAACAAGTTCATGTTAATGATAAGTTCATGTTAATAATAAGCTAATGTTAATAATAAGTTCATGTTGATAACAGGTTCGTGTTAAAATAACAAGTTCATGTTAATGATAAGTTCAAGTTTATAATAAGTTAATGTTAATAGTAAGTTCATGTTAATATAAGTTCATGTGAATAATAAGCACACGTTGACGTAAGTTCACGTTAACACTAAGGTCATGTTAACAATATGTTTATATTGATAATGAGTTCATGTTAATAGTAAGTTCATGTTAACAATAAGGTCATGTTAACAATAAGGTCATGTTGATAATAAGTTAACATTAATGGTAAGTTCTTGCAAATAATAAGTTCAAGTTAATAATAATATAGCTCATGTTGATATTAAGCTCATTTTAATTACAAGCTCATGTTCATGATGAGTTCACGCTAATGATAAGTTCGTGTTAACAATAAGTTCATATTAATAGTAAGTTCATGTTAATGATAAGTTCATGTTAATAACAAGTTTATGTTAATCATAATTCCAAGTTAATGATAATATCATGTTAATGATAAGTTCACATTAAGTTCATGTTAACACTATGCCCGCGTTGATAATAAGTTCATGTTAATGATACGTTCATGTTAATGATATGTTCATGTTAATAATGAGTTCATGATGTGGTAAGTTCATGTTACAAATACGTCTCTGTTAAAATATGTGCAAGTTAATGATAAGTTCATCTTAATGATTAGTTCATGTTAATGATAAGTTCATGTTAATAATAAGTTCATGTTAATAATAAGTTCATGTTAATGATAAGTTCATGTTAATAATAAGTTCATGTTAATAATGAGTTTCATGTTAATAATAAGTTCATGTTAATTTCATCTTAATGATAAGTTCATGTTAGTGATAAGTTCATCTTAATGATAAGTTCATGTTAATAATAAGTTCATGTTAATAATAAGTTCATGTTAATAATAAGTTCATGTTAATGATAAGTTCATGTTAATAATAAGTTCATGTTAATAATAAGTTCATGTTAATAATAAGTTCATGTTAATGATAAGTTCGTCTTAATGATAAGTTCATGTTAATGATAAGTTCATGTTAATAATGAGTTCATGTTAATGATAAGTTCATGTTAATGATAAGTTCATGTTAATAATAAGTTCATGTTAATGATAAGTTCATCTTAATGATAAGTTCATGTTAATTTCATCTTAATGATAAGTTCATGTTAGTGATAAGTTCATCTTAATGATCAGTTCATCTTAATGATAAGTTCATGTTAATGATAAGTTCATGTTAATAATAAGTTCATCTTAATGATAAGTTCATGTTAATGATAAGTTCATGTTAATAATAAGTTCATGTTAATAATAAGTTCATGTTAATAATAAGTTCATCTTAATGATAAGTTCATGTTAATGATAAGTTCATGTTAATAATGAGTTCATGTTAATGATAAGTTCATGTTAATGATAAGTTCATGTTAATAATAAGTTCATGTTAATGATAAGTTCATCTTAATGATAAGTTCATGTTAATTTCATCTTAATGATAAGTTCATGTTAGTGATAAGTTCATCTTAATGATCAGTTCATCTTAATGATAAGTTCATGTTAATGATAAGTTCATGTTAATGATAAGTTCATCTTAATGATAAGTTCATCTTAATGATAAGTTCATCTTAATGATAAGTTCATGTTAATAATAATTTCAAGTTAGAAGTTCATGTCAACATTTAGTTCATGTTAATAATAAGTTCATGTTAATAATGAATTCCTGTTAATGATAAGTTGACGTTAATGATAAGATTGAGTAAATAATAAGTACTTTACTTTACTTTACTTTTTCCTTCCGCTTGTATCGATGGGCGTCGCGGGGAGATACAGTCGTCTGTCAGCAGCAAGGCGGGTGGCCTGGAGAAGGGACATCTCGTGAACTCTGAGGGTGTCTGCCACGGAGTCGCTCTATCGTCGTCTTGGTCTTCCTCTGGCTCTCCAGCCAGAGTATCTGGTGTTGTATGCCCGAAGAGCTGGATGGTTTAGGGGCATACGTGTGAGGTGTCCGAACCACTTGATCTTCATATGTTCGATATGTTGTAGGATTGGTGTTGCTCCTACCATGTCTCGTATCACCTCATTTCTGATCTTGTCCCGCCTTGTCTTGTTTACTGCTTTCCTCAGCATTTCATTTCACAGGTGACCAGTTTTCTCTCGAGGACTTTAGTTAGGGACCATGTCTGGCACTGGTATGTCAGCGTTGGTAGAAAAATGGCGTTGATGAGTTTCGCCTTAGTGTGGTGGGAATGCTGGGGTGTTTCAGGAGAGGGGCAAGTTGGTAGCTGACTGCGTTGGCTTTCTGGCATCTGGTCTCGATTTCTCTGTCTAGTTTGCCATTTTCAGTGAAGATGCTGCCCAGGTATTTAAATTCACTGGCTTGCTTCAACTGGGTTCCGTTGATGTTGATATCCAGTTTGTTTGGTCTCTTACTGACAGTCATGACCTCGGTCTTACTGACGCTGATCTTCATGCCGTATGTCTCGCAGCTTTCATTGAGCTGGTCTGTGTGCTCCTGTAGCTGTATCTTGTCATTGTTCACCATTGCCTGGTCGTCCGCAAACATGAGTTCATTGAGTGCCTCAGGGTCTGGGTTTGCCTCCTTCGTAATCTGATTCATATAGATCACGAAGAGAAGAGGGGAGAGATTACAGCCCTGCCTTACTCCCGATGTCACTGGGAACCAGTCAGATGTTCCACTGGCGGTGCGGACTGCGTTCCTGCTGGTGGCGTAGATGGCCCGAATGTTGTCTAGCAGCTGGCCCTTGACGTCGTACTGCTCGAGGACCTTCCATAGCTTGTCTCTGTTGACTCGATCAAAGGCCTGTAAATTTACCTAAATATAAGGTAAATAATAAGTACAAGTTGATAATACAAGTTAATGATAAGTTCATGTTAATAATGAATTCATGTTAATGATAAGTTCACGTTAATGATAAGATCGAGTTGATAATAAGTACAAGTTGATAATACAAGTTTATGAATGATAAGTTCATGTTAATAATGAATTCATGTTAATGATAAGTTCATGTTAGTAATAAGGTCATGTTGATAACATGGTCATGTTAATACTAAGTTCATGTTAATAATAACTTCATGTTGATAGTAAGTTCATGTTAACCAACGAGCTCTCTTCTTCCAATCGATTCCACACAGTTGTTGACGGACCTGGCTTCAGGGGAACTTGCACCAGAAGACCACCTGGTGTTTCTGGAGGACTGCTGTCACGTGGTAGAGGTGACTTTTCTGGATCAATGGGTGGACTTGAGCAGAAACTTCCAGACGGAAGAGCTGGACGTGGAAGCAGACGACATCACGAGCATGGCCACGGGGGCGGAGGGTGAGGCAGGAAATGAAGGAGAAGAAGGGAGAGCCAGGCGCAGCAGGGTCATCAAGTTTCCGGAATGTCCTCAATGCCGGACACCCATCCGTCAGAATCTGAGATACGGTAAGTGGTTCAGTGTGAGATGTGATAACTGATTATTATAATGTGAGATGTTGTACATGGAGGATGTGTTCTGTCACCAGATTTGTTTTCACTTCACAGTGAAACCATCGTGAGAAACCTAGAAGAATGACCTGGATTAAAGGTTGGAGGAAACATGATTATGAAAATTCGCTAATTGTAGAAAACGAAATGGACTTACAAAATCTTGTGAATATAATAGAAATAGAAAGCAAAAATAAAGGATTGGAGCTAAATAGCAAGAAGACTGAAGTCATGGTAATCAGTAAAAAACATGAAATCCCCTCATACAGAATAACAGCAAATGGCACAACTTTGAGACAGGTTGTTAAGTTAAATTTCTGGGAACGGTCATCTCAGTAGACGGCAGATGCACATCAGAAATAGCCGGCAGAATCGGCCAAACCAGAACAGCATTCAAGAAGATGAAAAGCATTGTTACCAACAAATGCCTATCAATTAACATCAGGAAGAGTTCTTGAATGTTATACAGAACCGATAATGTAGCACGGTTGTGAGGCGTGGACAGTCAACAGGCAAAGCTAGAACAAGATCATTGATAAAGAGGATTAGGAAAAGACAAGCAACATTTATAGGCCATTTTATGAGAACAGGAGGATTAGAGCACCTAGTCACAACAGGAAAGTTAGAGAGAAAGAGAACACCATGTAGACCCAGGGAGAAAATACTGGATGGACTTGCAGGGTGGCTGAGAACAGAGAGGGTGGAAGAAGTGCTTGGGGCGACAAAGTATAGATGCATATGGAGTGCCATGATCGCCAACGCCATGCTGCAGGGCACATGATGATGATGATGATGTGATATGTTGTAGATGGTTCAGTTTGATTCTCCCATGGGGATGCCAGTTGATTGATTTGCTTCAGTTTTTACACCCACGTCGACACCCACCTCAGATGATAGGGCCGACGGGGATAACCATCCCAGAGAAGTGAGGGAAGTGGGATCTGTCTAAGTCTATACTGACACCACCAGAACCAACAATGATGTTAAGATGGGACGGTGAAAAGGCCAGGTTTTATGTAGCGCACTCCGGGATTCGAACCCACAACCTTTAGCATATGAATCCGACACTCAAACCAACTGAGCTACAGGGGCCAGCCTTAGGGATGCTGGGGGCCCTCTCCTCTTGTCTGTCAGTTCTCTTGTTTCTTTCTTCCTCCTTTGCGTTCAGTCGTTTCTTCCTTTCATTTTCTGCCTTGGGAAATGAGATGCAAAATCAATTTTAGGTAATTTAGGCCTGTTTTGATGTATGTTTTAGTGTCCTTAGTTTGTTTAAATTTGTATTCCAGTATATTTTTTAAAATCTCCTGTTCGGTAAATTGTAGGGAGTGGTCAACGCAGGGGCATCTTCCTAAATCGTGTGCGCGATATGTGTACTTAATTTTCTTTTCTTTTCTTTTCCTGTTGAAGTATTGCATATGTTTTGAAACGGTTATAGCCCTTACATGGCTCTACACAGCGGGCTGGGCTTTGAACAAAAATAGCAATAACAGTAATGGTTCAATTGGAGACCGGGTTCAGTGTGAGATATGATCTCTGATTATATGTGGGATGTGGTAAATGGTTCAATTTGAGGCATGGTTCAGGTGATATATGATCATTTGTTTTATGTGAGATGTATTAAATGGTTCAGTGTCTTCTTCTTCTTCTTCTTCTTCTTCTTCTTCTTCTTCTTCTTCTTCTTCTTCTTCTTCTTTTTCTTCTTCTTCTTCTTTTTCTTCTTTTTCTTCTTCTTTTCTTCTTCTTCTTCTTCTTCTTCTTCTTCTTCTTCTTTTCTTCTTCTTCTTCTTCTTCTTTTCTTTCTTCTTCTTCTTCTTCTTCTCTTCTTCTTCTTCTTCTTCTTCTTCTTCTTCTTCTTCTTCTTCTTCTTCTTCTTCTTTCTTCTTATTCTTCTTCATGTTCGTCTTCTTCTTCTTTCTTCTTCTTCTTCTTCTTCT
>JAPXFY010000031.1:5741855-5756855 GCA_030674185.1 Monoplex corrugatus | reverse complement strand
CATTGTCCTGTGATTGTCCAGGTGGAGGCAATCTTTACCAAGGGCGAAGTACAGAGCGAGTCCAAACTGGCCACACAGTTCTATCAGCTGGACATGGTGACCGATGCCAGCCATCTTCTGCAACAGGTCTGTAGATAGTAAGACAGTTCTACTGTAGTCTTCAAATGTCGTGTGCTAACACCCTGTCGGTATACTCAGTCGTACCGGTATACTGAGCCATATCGGTATACGCAGCCCTATTGGTATATTCAGCCCTATCGGTATATTCAGCCCTATCGGTATACTCAACCCTATCGGTATGCGCAGCCCTATCTGTATATTCAGCTCTATCGGTATACGCAGCCCTATCGGTATATTCAACCCTATCAGTACATTCAGCCCTGTTGGTATATTCAGCCCTATCAGTTTACTGAGCCATATCGGTATACGCAGCCCTATCGGTATATTCAACCCTATCGGTATGTTCAGCCCTATCGATATACTCAGCCCTGTCGGTATACGCAGCCCTATCGGTATCTGAGCCATATCGGTATATTCAACCCTATCGCTATACTCAGCCCTATCGGTATACTCAGCCCTATCGGTATACTCAGCCCTATCGCTATACTCAGCCCTATCAGTATACTCAGCCCTGTCCGTGTACTCAGCCCAATCGGTATACTGAGCCATATCGGTATATTCAGCCCTATTGCTGTATTCTGCTCTATCGGTATACTCAGCCTTATCGGTATACGCAGCCCTATCGGTATACTCAGCCTTATCGGTGTACTCAGCCCTATTGGTATACGCAACCCTATCGGTATACTCAGTCCTATTGGTGTATTCAGCCTTATCGATTATATGCAGCCCTATAGCTATATTCAGCCGTATCGGTATATTCAGCTCTGTCGGTATACGCAGCCCTATCGGTATACTGAGAAATATCAGTACAATCAGCGCGGCATACTCAGTCCTGTTGGTATACGCAACCCTATCGGTATACTTAGCTTTCTGGCATTCTTATCCCTATCGGTCTATTCAACCCTATCGGTATATTCAGCCCTATCAGTATACTTAGCCCTATTGGTATACTTAGCCCTATTGGTATACTTAGCCCTATTGGCATTTTCAGCCTTATCAGAATACTTAGCCCTATTGGTATAAACAGCCCTATCGGTATAAACAGTCCTATTGGTATGCGAGACGTGGACAGTCAGCAAGCAAAGCCAGAGCAAGATTGAGGCAGCCGAGATGTGGTTTCTCAGAAGAATGTTGAGAGTTCCATGGACAGCAAAGAAAACAAACGAGACAGTCTTGATGGAGGCAGACACAAGTAGATCACTCATAAGGAAGATTAGGAAAAGGCAGGCAACATTTATAGGCCATTTTATGAGGAAGCGGAATTTGGAGCACCTGGTCGCAGCGGGAAAGCTAGAGGGAAAGAGAGCACCGGGTAGACCCAGGGAGAAAATGCTGGGCGGACTTGCAGAGTGGCTGGGGACGAGGGGGGTGGGGTGGGAGAGATGCTAGGGGCAACGAGAGATAGAGACAGATGGAAGTCCATGATCGCCAACGCCATGCGGCAAGGCACCTGATGATGATGATGATGATCTGCTTCTATGCTAGCTGAATGGGTAGCGCAAACTGTGTTAGATTTGAGACGTACAACATGGGAGATAATTCTCAAAAGTTATGTCCTTTGATTAATATTATAAAAATTATCCCTGCTTCCCTCTTATTTCTTTGGAAAATCTAAAGAATTGTTATAAATAGTGAAACTGAATTATGAAAACAAGAGGCCATACGACAATAAGAGTAAAAAAGCAACCGAAAAAAAAGGAAATCAGAACATAAATAGAAAAAGGGAAAATAACATAAACACTGCATAAAACTGGGAAAGAGGAAAAGCAAACAAACAAACAAACAAATCACAAAATCCAATTAAGAGAAAACAAAGCAAAATCAATTGTTTTAAGATCAAGACCGAAATGGGTTGTTTTATGAGGAAGGGGGATTTGGAGCACCTGGTCACAACGGGAAAGCTAGAGGGAAAGAGAGCGCCAGGTAGACCCTGGGAGAGAATGCTGGACGGACTTGCAGAGTGGCTGGGATGAGGAGGGTGGAGGAGATGCTAGGGGCAACGAGAGATAGAGATGGTTGGAAGTCCATGGTTGCCAACGCCATGCGGCAGGGCACCTGATGATGATGATGATTGGTATACTTAGACCTATCAGTATACTTAGCCCTATTCGTATACTTAGCCCTATTGGCATACTCAGCCCTATCAGAATGCTTAGCCCTATTGGTATACTCAGCCCTATCGGTATTCACAGTCCTATCGGTATGGAAGCAAAACTGACATGTAAGCTGCCCATCATTACGTTTCCGTCCTTCTGCTGATGTCAGCTTAATCCTTTGACTCCCTCACCTTATCCACTAGCATCTTGTATCCTCAATGCTAGCAAAGCAAAAACTTAACCCTTTGACTCCCTCATCTTATCCACTAGCATCTTGCATCATCAGTGCTAGTAAAGCAAAAACTTAACCCTTTGATTCCCTCACCTTATCCGCCAGCTTCCTGCAGGAAGACATTGGACAGGGTAAGGGAGTCAAAGGGTTAAGTGTTCCATAGGTCCCTCTCTAGTTTACCATCACAGTTATAAGACCTTGCCAGCGCGTAGGGTTTTGGGCACACTGCTCAGTGAAGGTGCAAGATTGTACCTGGGACGATTTAGATGAAGCGCATATGGATATGTCCGACTACGATGCATCCCTCTTGAACAAGCCCCAACAAATGCCAGCTAAAATAGTCAGGTGTGTAGAGAGTTCTATTGTTACGTGCTAAACAACAAGGTGTGCCCCCCCCCCCTCCCCCCCATAGGGATGCTGGGGGCTCTTTCGGTATAAATAATATCCCCACCTTCTGGAAGTTCTGTGCCATAAATTTCCTTTTTTTCTGTCACTCTCTTTGTTTCTGCCTTGTTCCTTTGCTTTCTGTCATTTCTTCCTATCATTTTATGCCTTGCTGGTCCATTCACCTGTATGTGTTCGATAAAGTCTTGCGTACTTTTCTCTTACGATTGATTTTAGACTTGCGAGGTTAACAGTGAGTTTGGTTTTTAACTATGGTCTTTTATCTTAACCTGGTTGTCGTTTTTGACGTGGTGTTAGCCCTGATATGGCTGTAGTAGTCGGCTGGGCTATATGCAATATGAACTGTGACAAGGTATGTAGACAGTTCTATTGTTGTGTACTAAACGGCCAGGTATGTAGACAGTTCCATTGTTCATTGTGTACTAAACGGCCAGGTATGTAGACAGTTCTATTGTTCATTGTGTACTAAACGGCCAGGTATGTAGACAGTTCCATTGTTCATTGTGTACTAAACGGCCAGGTATGTAGACAGTTCCATTGTTCATTGTGTACTAAACGGTCAGGTATGTAGACAGTTCCATTGTTCATTGTGTACTAAACGGCCAGGTATGTGGACAGTTCTATTGTTCATTGTGTACTGAACGGTCAGGTATGTAGACAGTTCCATTGTTCATTGTGTACTGAACGGCCAGGTATGTAGACAGTTCTATTGTTCATTGTGTACTAAACGGCCAGGTATGTAGACAGTTCTATTGTTCAATGTGTTCTAAATGGTCAGGTATGTAGACAGTTCCATTGTTCATTGTGTACTGAACGGCCAGGTATGTAGACAGTTCCATTGTTCATTGTGTACTAAACGGTCAGGTATGTAGACAGTTCCATTGTTCATTGTGTACTAAACGGTCAGGTATGTAGACAGTTCCATTGTTCATTGTGTACTAAACGGTCAGGTATGTAGACAGTTCCATTGTTCATTGTGTACTAAACGGCCAGGTATGTGGACAGTTCTATTGTTCATTGTGTACTGAACGGCCAGGTATGTAGACAGTTCTATTGTTCATTGAGTAAACGGCCAGGTATGTAGACAGTTCTATTGTTCATTGTGTACTAAACGGCCAGGTATGTAGACAGTTCTATTGTTCATTGTGTACTAAACGGCCAGGTATGTAGACAGTTCTATTGTTCATTGTGTACTAAACGGCCAGGTATGTAGACAGTTCTATTGTTCATTGTGTGCTAAACGGCCAGGTATGTAGACAGTTCTATTGTTCATTGTGTGCTAAACGGCCAGGTATGTAGACAGTTCTATTGTTCATTGTGTGCTAAACGGCCAGGTATGTAGACAGTTCTATTGTTCATTGTGTGCTAAACGGCCAGATATGTAGACAGTTCTATTGTTCATTGTGTACTAAACGGCCAGGTATGTAGACAGTTCCATTGTTCATTGTGTACTGAACGGCCAGGTATGTAGACAGTTCCATTGTTCATTGTGTACTGAACGGCCAGGTATGTAGACAGTTCCATTGTTCATTGTGTACTAAACGGCCAGGTATGTAGACAGTTCTATTGTTCATTGTGTGCTAAACGGCCAGGTATGTAGACAGTTCTATTGTTCATTGTGTGCTAAACGGCCAGGTATGTAGACAGTTCTATTGTTCATTGTGTGCTAAACGGCCAGGTATGTAGACAGTTCTATTGTTCATTGTGTGCTAAACGGCCAGGTATGTAGACAGTTCTATTGTTCATTGTGTACTAAACGGCCAGGTATGTAGACAGTTCCATTGTTCATTGTGTACTGAACGGCCAGGTATGTAGACAGTTCCATTGTTCATTGTGTACTAAACGGCCAGGTATGTAGACAGTTCCATTGTTCATTGTGTGCTAAACGGCCAGGTATGTAGACAGTTCCATTGTTCATTGTGTACTAAACGGCCAGGTATGTAGACAGTTCCATTGTTTTATTGTGTACTAAACGGCCAGGTATGTAGACAGTTCTATAGTTCATTGTGTACTGAACGGCCAGGTATGTAGACAGTTCCATTGTTCATTGTGTACTGAACGGCTAGGTATGTAGTAGAGTGTTCTACTGTTGTGTGCTAAAAACGGCCAGGTGTGTGGACAGGTCTATTGTTCATTGTGTGCTGAATGGCCAGGTATGTAGACAGTTCTATTGTTCATTGTGTGCTAAACGACCAGGTATGTAGACAGTTCTATTGTTCATTGTGTGCTAAACGGCCAGATATGTAGACAGTTTTATTGTTCATTGTGTACTAAACGACCAGGTGTGTAGACAGTTTTATTGTTCATTCTGTGCTAAATGGCCAGGTGTGTGGACAGTTCTATTGTTGTGTGCTAAACGGCCAGATATGTAGACAGTTCTATTGTTCAGTGTGTTCTAAATGGCCAGGTGTGGAGCAGTTCTATTGTTCATTGTGTGCTACATAACCAGGTGTGTAGACAGTTCTATTGTTGTGAACTAAATGGCCAGGTATGTAGACAGTTCTATTGTTCATTGTGTGCTAAACGGCCAGGTATGTAGACAGTTCTATTGTTCATTGTGTGCTAAACGGCCAGGTATGTAGACAGTTCTATTGTTCATTGTGTGCTGAACGGCCAGGTATGTAGACAGTTCTATTGTTGTGTGCTAAACGGCCAGATATGTAGACAGTTCTATTGTTCACTGTGTTCTAAATGGCCAGGTGTGGAGCAGTTCTATTGTTCATTGTGTGCTAAATGGCCAGGTATGTAGACAGTTCTATTGTTCACTGTGTTCTAAATGGCCAGGTGTGGAGCAGTTCTATTGTTCATTGTGTGCTAAATGGCCAGGTATGTAGACAGTTCTATTGTTCATTGTGTGCTAAACGGCCAGGTATGTAGACAGTTCTATTGTGTGCTAAACGGCCAGGTATGTAGACAGTTCTATTGTTCACTGTGTTCTAAATGGCCAGGTGTGGAGCAGTTCTATTGTTCATTGTGTGCTAAATGGCCAGGTATGTAGACAGTTCTATTGTTCATTGTGTGCTAAACGGCCAGGTATGTAGACAGTTCTATTGTTGTGTACTAAACGGTCAGGTGTGGAGTTGCAGACTCACAGTAAATTTCACGCTCAAGAGGAAAAGGGAACGACGAAAATGTCGGCATTTCATATCACACATCCCAACTGAAAAATTATGAACTTAATTTGTGATATCAACCAAAGGACATAACTCTTGATAGTCACGTAGAAATTATCTCCCATGTTGTTGAACCTCTCAAATCTAACATAGTTTGCGCTACCCATTCAGCTAGCATAGAAGCAGATACAAAGCACAAAAACCGTAAGCTCAGAACACTCCTCAAAAAAGGAGCGCCCAAGCCTACCTTTATACTCTGCAACTACCCTACACACAACTATGAGAGAGGAGAGAAATAATACAATATATTGGTCTTATGTTCAAGATTGACAAAGTCTTTTATTCTTGAACTGACCAAACACACACACATAGACAAGACACAACATATACAGGGTTGCTTCCAAGGCAATATAGGTAATACCAACGAAATAAGAGGGAAGCAGGGAGAATTTTTGTAATATCAACCAAAGGACATAACGTAGAAATTATCTCCCATGTTGTTGAACCTCTCAAATCTAACATAGTTTGCGCTACCCATTCAGCTTGCATACGAAATCAGCCACCCACAAAATGTTCCAAAATCTTTCACCAGTTTCAAATTTTAAAAAAAAGAATTTTTGGAGGTCGCTGCTTGCTTGGAGTATTAGCCAGACTTTAACTGATTGCGAGTGAAATATATGTATGTAGATAATACATTTATGTTCGTTGAGTTTCAGAAATACATGTGTATGGATGTATTTGGCCTTTTTTTCAGTTCAACTGCTATTAATCATAATGAGTCATAGATTTTGCTGTATCCAGTTGTTATCATTTTTGGTTCGTTGTGATTTGTGAAAATTACTACGTAGATATGTACACAAGTTGTATGTATATGTATGGATATGTACACGTGCATATGAATTCGGGGATGTGCATTTATGCATATATTTATGTATCTATGTTTATGTATGTATGTATGTATGTATGTATGTATGTATGTATGTATATATGTATGTATGTATGTATGTATGTATGTACATTTATATTCATATATATGTACATGTTTATCATATGTCGCGTTCTTTATGGTAGTTATATATCGCTGTAACTTCGGCTTGTGGCTTGGCCACTGATATCAGGGAATCGGGCCTGATGATCGCAGGGAAAGACCTGCTGGCTGCTCGGAAAGACGGCAAATTCAGGATCCCTTTTGAGGCATGTCAGACCTTGCTGAACAGCGAAAACTTATGGGCTGTGTTTGGAGCATCGTGCCTAGCCAGTTTTGCGGCCGTTCAAACAACACGTGTTGTTCAAATAAGACAAAGTTGGAAGCTTCCGACTTGTAACTGTCGATACCATAGTAAGGGGAAAGGAGCTGGCAGCTATGCGAGCTGGTGGCAGGGCGGGCTGCCCGAAAGAGAGATGAAAACCAGGGTGGGGTGAGAGAGAGGTCTTCCATTCTCTCTTGGTCTGAAGGCTGGGCTGGACCTGGTTGGTGCGCTTTGTGAGGTTATTTTTTGGGGATTTGTCTTCTTCCCCACCTTGCCATTCGGTTTGTAAGCAAGGTAACTGATAACTAGGTCTGAATGGGTCATGCAACGCACGGACAGCACCCCCTTTGCTTGATTCATTGACTATCGAGTGGCGTCGGGAGTTTGGGAGGTAATTGTCTGGATAGTGGCGAGGTATTGTTGCTCTGAGTCTCATCCGCACCCTCATTATGTTTCTTGTTAACCTCGCTGTAGCATGAAATACATTAAGGCAAGTTTAAAACAAACAAAATAGTCCACATCCCAATACATTAAGGCAGGTTTAAAACAAACAAAAATAGTCCACATCCCAATACATTAAGGCAGGTTTAAAACAAACAAAGATATTCCACATCCCAATACATTAAGGCAGGTTTAAAACAAACAAAAATATTCCACATCCCAATACATTAAGGCAGGTTTAAAACAAACAAAAATAGTCCACATCCCAATACATTAAGGCAGGTTTAAAACAAACAAAAATAGTCCACATCCCAATACATTAAGGCAGGTTTAAAACAAACAAAAATATTCCACATCCCACCGATGCTCACTCGTGAAAACAACTGAAGGATAGAGACGGTGTTTTGTAGGTTATAGACAAGTCATACACTTTGCACTCACTCATAGCCATGAAAAACTGAAGAAGCACCATTCGTGACAGGCAAACTGCATCAGACAACTCATAGCCATGAAAAGCTGAAGAAGCACCATTCGTGACAGGCAAACTGCATCAGACAACTCATAGCCATGAAAAGCTGAAGAAGCACCATGCGTGACAGGCAAACTGCATCAGACAACTCATAGCCATGAAAAGCTGAAGAAGGACCATGCGTGACAGGCAAACTGCATCAGACAACCCATAGCCATGAAAAGCTGAAGAAGGACCATGCGTGACAGGCAAACTGCATCAGACAACTCATAGCCATGAAAAGCTGAAGAAGCACCATGCGTGACAGGCAAACTGCATCAGACAACTCATAGCCATGAAAAACTGAAGAAGCACCATTCGTGACAGGCAAACTGCATCAGACAACTCATAGCCATGAAAAGCTGAAGAAGCACCATTCGTGACAGGCAAACTGCATCAGACAACTCATAGCCATGAAAAGCTGAAGAAGCACCATTCGTGACAGGCAAACTGCATCAGACAACTCATAGCCATGAAAAGCTGAAGAAGCACCATTCGTGACAGGCAAACTGCATCAGACAACCCATAGCCATGAAAAACTGAAGAAGCACCATGCGTGACAGGCAAACTGCATCAGACAACCCATAGACATGAAAAGCTGAAGAAGGACCATTCGTGACAGGCAAACTGCATCAGACAACCCATAGCCATGAAAAGCTGAAGAAGCACCATTCGTGACAGGCAAACTGCATCAGACAACCCATAGCCATGAAAAGCTGAAGAAGCACCATTCGTGACAGGCAAACTGCATCAGACAACCCATAGCCATGAAAAGCTGAAGAAGCACCATTCGTGACAGGCAAACTGCATCAGACAACCCATAGCCATGAAAAGCTGAAGAAGGACCATTCGTGACAGGCAAACTGCATCAGACAACCCATAGCCATGAAAAGCTGAAGAAGCACCATTCGTGACAGGCAAACTGCATCAGACAACCCATAGCCATGAAAAACTGAAGAAGCACCATGCGTGACAGGCAAACTGCATCAGACAACCCATAGACATGAAAAATTAAAGAAGCACCATTCGTGACAGGCAAACTGCATCAGACAGCATCTTTTTGAATGTTTGGACTTGTGCGATGTGAGACTTATGCACTACACAGCAGACTCTTTGAAGAACCTCTTCAGCGATGGTCCTCCAATACACAAGTTTTCACCTTTTTACCAGAGATCAGTGGATTTCATCTGATATGATCCTATGTATGGGAATGATTTCTCAACGCATTTTAAGACTTGAAAGGGATAATCGTGAGCTTGGTTTTTAAACTTCTTGTCTTTTTAATTAAACTTAGACATTTTTAAGGTGATGTTAGACCTGGTATGGCTGTAGTAGTCGGCTGGGCTGTAGACAATACGAGCCTGATCCTGAACTCATTCAAAAAAAAATAAAAATGATGAATACGATGACTACAAAACAGGTGGCGAGTGCCGAGGTCAGGTGGCCGGACATGAAGGACACGTACGACGCGGTGAAGAACGATCTTGACCATCTGATGACCTGGATGTTGACCCCTCGTGCCATCCTGTCGGGCCAGGAGCTGTTTGACGGGCGCCAGGAGTCCCAGCGCCTTGCCGTCGTCATGCACCTGCTGTACTGCCGCCATGCCATTTCTGAGGACGATATCCAGGTGGGTGATCTGCCCGCTGTGTCCATGTGCCATTGTGCTCGTTAGTGCCCCCCCCCCCCTCCCCTGCCACTGGTTGTGCTCATAATGCAAGGGATGGGTCATCATCATCATCATGTGCCCTGCCGCATGGCGTTGGCGATCATGGCCCTCCATATGCATCTATTCCTTGTTGCCGCAAGCATATCTTCCACCCCTTCTGTCCTCAGCCACCCTGCAAGTCCGTCCAATATTTTCACCCTGGGTCTACCTGGTGTTCTTTTTCCCTCCAGATTTCCTGTTGTGACCAGGTGCTCTAGTTCCCTTTCCGTACAAAATGGCCTCTTAATATTGCTTGTCTTTTCCTAATCTTCTATATCAATGATCTTCTTGTGTCTGCCTCCATCAAGACTGTCTCGTTTGTTTTCTTTGCTGTCCATGGAACTCTCAACACTCTTCTTAAAAACCAAATTTCGGCTGCCTCAATCCTGTTCTGGCTTTGCTTGTTGACTGTCCATGCCACACAACCGTATAACAGTATTGGTTCTACATAACATTCAAGTACTCTCTTCCTGATGGTTGGGTACCAAAAGTATACTTGCCTCTGTCACACTGAATACCATCCAGCAAGGTGACAAAATCATCCCTTTCTCTGATTCTTTCAAGAAATTGGGTGTGACTTTAGACAACATTCTTTCTATGCAGAAGTTTCGAACCCAGACCTGCCAATCATGCTTCTATCAGATTCCACGCATTGGTTATATTCGAAGATATCTTTCAACTGAGACTGCTTCTCGTCATCATCATCAGGTGCTCTGCCGCATGGCGTTGGCGATCATGGACTTCCATCTGTCTCTATCTCTCGTTGCCCCTAGCATCTCCCCCACCCTCGTCCCCAGCCACTCTGCAAGTCCGCCCAGCATTTTCTCCCTGGGTATACCTGGTGCTCTCTTTCCCTCCAGCTTTCCCGTTGTGACCAGGTGCTCCAAATCCCCCTTCCTCATAAAATGGCCTATAAATGTTGCCTGTCTTTTCCTAATCTTCCTTATGAGTGATCTACTTGGGCTTCCCTCCATCAAGACTGTCTCGTTTGTTTTCTTTGCTGTCCATGGAACTCTCAACATTCTTCTTAGAAACCACATCTCGGCTGCCTCGATCCTGCTCTGGCTTTGCTTGCTGACTGTCCACGCCTCACATCTGTATAACAGTATCAGTTCTATATAACATTCAAGGATTCTCTTCCTGATGTTAATTGATAGCCATTTGTTGGTAAGAATGCTTGTCATCTTCTTGAATGCTGTTTTGGCTTGGCCGATTCTGCCGGCTATTTCCGATGTGCATCTGCCGTCTGATGAAATGACCGTTCCCAGGTATTTGAACTTATTAACCTGTGTCATCTAAACTTGTGATATCTCTCATTTTGTCTTGATTACTGTAATGCTCTCCTTACTGGACTACCAGCTTCTTCTCTCTTGTGTCTGCAACGCATACAAAACAGCTGCTCGCCTTGTCCTCAAAAAAAAAAAAAAGAAAAAACAAGTTTGATCGAATCAGTCCTCTCTTTCGCTCTCTTCACTGGTTGCCTGTCTTAAAGTGCGTTAAGTGCATTTTTGGCTCAAGGGAAATGAGATATGCAGAAGCAATTTTAGATAACTTAGGCCTGTTGTAGTGTCCTTAGTTACTAATGTTTAAATGCGTGTTCAAGTTTGTTTTTGAAATCCTCTGTGTGACACATTGGGCGGAGTGGTCAACGCCAGGTGCATCTCCTTAGATTATGTGCGCAAATGCATTGATATGTGTACTTAATTTCCTTTTCTTTTTTTTTCTTTTATACTTGAAGTATTGTGTATGTTTGGAAACAGGTTATAGCCCTGATATGGCTCTACGCAGACGGTTGGGCTTTAAACATATGATAACAGTAACATGAATAACAGCCCGCAACATTACCAAAAAAAATCCTGGTTTGTTGGCTGCCCATTTTTAGTGTTTCCATCATTCTGGTGGTGTCAGCTGTTCTGTGTTAGCCCTTTGACTTCTGCACCCTATCCACCAACTGCAAAAATTTAACCCTTTGACTCCCTCAACCTATCCATCAGCTTCCTGCAGGAAGCTGGTGGATAGGGTGAGCGGTCAAAGGGTTAAGTTTTTCTTTTGCTAGCGTGGTTGACAATGAAGGATGCTGGTGGACAGGCTGCGGGAGTCAGAGGGTTAACCCGCCCCCCCCCCCCCACACACACACACACACATCCACGCACGAAACACCACCCCCCCCCCCCCCCACCGTGGGGTTGCCGGAGGGCTCTTTCAGTATAAATAATATCCCCATCTTCTGGAAATTCTGTGCTAGAGATTTCTTCTGTTCTGTCACTCTCTTTGTTTCTGTCTCATTCATTTGCTTACTGTCATTTCTTCCTATCATTTTCTGCCTTGCTGGTCCGTTCTCCTATATGTGTTCGATAAAGTCTTATGTACTTTCTCTTAAGATTGATAAGTGGATACATGTAGTGAGTGCATTTTTGGCTCTGGGAAATGAGATATGCGGAAGCAATTTAATGTAATTTAGGCCGGTTTTTTTAATATAAATGTGTTTTAATGTCCGTAATTGTGTTTAAATTTGTATTCAGGTATGTTTTACAAATCCTCTGTGTGATAAATTGGAATGAGTGGTCAACGCCAGGGGCATCTCTCGGGTTTGGTTGACGCCAGGATATATTGTGTAGCAAGCGTAGAGTACAGCCAAGCCTCAATCCTAGAAGGAACCCCATAGCATCATGATTATCATCCTCATCGACATTATCATCATCGCATTGCAAAAACTTTGCCAGCTTCTACGGCCATTAAGGTGGCGTAGAAAATGGGACGAAAAAAAACAACAAAAAACAAACAAAAAAACAAAATAATAAAACAGGCGAGCACAACCGTATAACTTTATCGGTTCTATATAACATTCAAGAACCTCTTCCTGATGGTTGGGTACCAGAAATAAACTTGCCTCTATCACACTGAATACCATCCTCCCTGAGTGCGATGTTCCTTTAAAAAAAAAAAGAAAAAAAATATATATATATACAGGGGGGTGCAAAATAGGTATACAATTATGAAAAAAGAAAACACGTACAATACTCTTTGCATTTATTATACAAACAAATGAACATTGCATATACATGTAATAACAAGCACAGCCTTAATCTCTCGATACTCAAAATGCTTGCCGTCGGTATTTACACACTCCTCTAATCGAGAGCGGAATTAAGCATTATGATAATGATGTGATACTTACTGTATACCTACTTTTGCACCCCCCTGTATATATACATATGTATGTAATGTATACATGTGTGTGTGTGTGTGCATATATATATGTATATATGTGTATGTAATATATATATATTATTATGTGTATGTATATATATATAATATATATATATATATATATATATATAAAGTTTTTCTTCCTGTCTCTTATGGCAGGTGGCGCCTCGGCTGATGCGCCGTCTGGCGGCCAGCATCCGACAGTTAATGGCGGGCAGGCCCGTGTCGGAGAACGACCTGGAAGAAGGGCGACAACTGAGAGAAGAACTGAAGGACGCGGTTCCCGACCCTTACTCCGCCCTGACGGACAAAGAGAGAGAGGAGATTGTGAAGGCTGTCAGTCTGCCCACTGGCAGCTGGTATGCCTGTCCGAGAGGTCAGTGTAGGCTGCTGTTTCCTCTTTCCGTCCTTCGTTCGTGACCTAGTTCGTTTTATGCTTTATGTTAATAAACACGCAGCTCACGTTATTGATATGGCTGACTAGGATAACCGTTATATTATTATTATTATTATTATTACTATTATTGTTTTTATTATTATTATTATTATATTATTATTATTATTATTATTATTATTATTATTGTATTATTATTATTATTGTTATTGTTGTTATTATTATTGTTGTTGTTGTTGTTGTTAGTACTAGTAGAAGTAGTAGTAGTAGTAAAAATATTAATATACTTTACGTTAACACCCAGGTATGTTTTTAAATCCCCTGTATGGTAAATTGGACAGAGATGTCAACGCCAGGGACATCTCCTTAGATTATGTGTGCGAATGTATTGATATATGTACTTAATTTTGTTTTACTTTTTTTTTCCCTGTTGAAGTATTTTGCATGTTTTTAAACGGCTATAGCCCCGATATGGCTGTGCGCAGTCGGCTGGGCTTTAAACAGCAATAACAATATGTATATGGTTAGACGTTATTAGTGTATGCTCATTTATGCACGTGTATTCATGTCTGTTGTCTTATGTGTATATTGATTATCTTTGATTATGTTAATGCTGTGTGTATTACATTCTGTCTATATGTTTGATTATGTTAATACTTCTGTATGTATTGCACTCTGTGTCTTTTGAAATATGTGATATGCAGTTAGACTAAACAAGTTTGGAAAATAGAGCTTTATTATCATCATCATCATCAGGTGCCTCGCCGCATGGCGTTGGCGATCATGGACTTCCATCTGTCTCTGTCTCTTGTTGCCCTAAGCATCTCTTCCACCCTCTTTGTCTTCAGCCACTCTGCTAGTCCGTCTAGTATCTTCTCCTTGGGTCTACCTGGTGCTCTCTTTCACTCCAGCTTTTCCGTTGTGACCAGGTGCTCCAAATCCCCCTTTCTCATAAAATGGCCTATAAATGTTGAGCTTTATTATAATAATAATAATAATTATTATATTATCGTTGCTATTAGTATTGTTATCATTATTATTGTTATTGTTGTTGTTATTACTGTTGTTGTTGTTGTTCTTCTTCTTCTTCATCTTCTCTGTTTCTGGTCCACTCTCCTGGAACAAACTTCCTCTCTCAGTCCGTCAGCAACCTACTTTTGTCTCCTTCAAGTCCGCTCTCAAAACTCACCTTTTCTCTTCCGCATAAAATCCTAACCTCACTCAACCCCCCCCCCCCTCTGCAGCCTGTCTCCGCTCGGAGGGGAATCACATAGTTATAATATATAATTGTATATGCTATGTTCTCTATAATTTTCCATTGCTTTTATTCTTGCTTTTATTGCTTTTATTCTTTCTCCCCATTTATAGCCATGCGTGTGTGTGTGTGTGTGTGTGTGTGTGTGTGTGTGTGTGTGTGTGTGTGTATGTGTGCGTGCGTGTGTGTGTGTGCGTGCGTGTGCGTGCGTGCGTGCGTGCGTGTGTGTCTGGTTCAGCGCTTAGATTTGATTTTATCAAGATTTTGC
>JAPXFY010000031.1:5731855-5736855 GCA_030674185.1 Monoplex corrugatus | reverse complement strand
TTATGTGTGTGAATGCATTGATATGTACACTTACTTTTTTTTTCTTTTTTTTTTTTCCCTGTTGAAAAATTGTGTATGTTCTGAAACGGTTATAGCCCTGATAAGGCTGTACACAGTCGGCTGGGCCCTAAAGAGAAATAACAATAACAATACCCACAAAAATCTCATCGTCAGTTGGTGGCTTTGTCTGGTAACCCGGAACTTTTAAGTCATTGTAGCGACTGCTTCTCACCGTTACGAGCGCTTCGATATGATTGTTTGAAAGGAACGGGTTTGTACATAACGTTTATGTTAGAATGCTATTGTACATAGTAACATGCGGTCGCGGGTCATTCAGCCATAGTTTAAACAGGACGTTTAAATTTTCTAAAGGTCTGGTGGGGGGGGGGGGGGGGGGGCGGTGTTGTGAGTGAAAAAAAATGTTATGTCTTTATTTTACTAGTGTGCATGCATTGTGCCATCGAGGCTGGGTGGTCGATTTATTTTGTCTGTCCATAGTATTATAGTCTTTTGTTTACCGAACGAAATGGCATTCGCCACATGCTGGAGAAAGATGTCTCACCTGCCTGCACCGTGACTTACATGGATTCTTTTTTGCCAGAGCGTACACTTAGTGTACCGCCTATTCTTTTGTTGCATAATTAGTATGCAATTATCCCCCTTGATTAGTGTGTGATTATCCCCCTTGATCACACCTGCACGAGAGACGTAACACTTCACCTGTTGGTCCTATCAGGAAATGGGTCGTGACAAAGTTACTGGAGATGATGAACCATGTTGGTGAGCGGATGGAGGTCATGATGTTCAGGGGTTGGGATCTGTGATGTGTTTGTGTGGGATGTTGGTTCATTCTGTTTATGGGAGTGGGGTCTGCATGTGTGTGTGTGTGTGTGTGTGTGTGTGTGTGTGTGTGTGTGTGTGTGTGTGAGTGAGTGTGTGTTGTGTGTGTGTGCATAAGTTTGTCTGTGTGTGTGTGAAGTGAGTGTGTTCGTTCGTTGCTTGATTTAACGTCTTTTCACTATAAGTGATATTAGACGGAAAGAGTGAGTGTGTGTGTATGTGTGTGTGCCTGTGTGTGTGTGTGTGTGTGTTCGAGTGTGTCGTGTGTGTGTCTGTGTGTGTGTGTTTGTGTGTGTGTGTGTTATTATTTTTTCAACACTACAGATGGAGACACATTTCACTTACAGTGTACCCTAGACTGTTCCAATGTCAAAGTGTACAAAGATGATATAAAACTCATATACAGGGTAGGACATCAAGACCTTTCTTGCCCTCCGTGGGGATGCCGAGGGCTCTTTCAGTGTTATAGTCCCCACCTTCTGGAAATTCTGTGCTAGAAATTTACTCTTTTCTGACATTCTCTTTGCTTCTGCCTTGCTCCTTTGCTTTCTGTCATTTCTTTCTATCATTTTTGTTTTTGCTGGTTTATTCATATGTACATGTATGTGTTTGATAAAAGTCGTTTTTTTTTCTCTTAGGATTGATAATTGAGTACATTGAGTATATATATTCAGTGCATTTTTGGCTTTAGGGAAATGTGACGTGCCTAAGCGATTTTAGGTAATTTAGACCCGTTTTTATGTGTTTTAGTGTCCTTAGATATGTTTAAATATATATTCAAGTACATTTTTGTTCAATCCCTTGTGTGATGAATTGGACGGAGTGATCAACGCCATAGGCGTTTCCTTAGATTATGTGTGCGAATGCACTGATATGTGCACTTAATTTTCTTTTTCTTTTTTTTTTTTTTTTTTTTGCTGTCGAAATATTCGTATGTATTTTTCCCCGTTTTTTTTTCCTGTTGAAATATTTGCATGTTTTGAGATGGTTATAGCCGTGATATGGCTCCGCGCAGTCGGCTGGGCTTTAAACAAAAAATAAAAGTAACAGTAACTGTGCGTTAAACGGAAATGAGTTTCGTGATTGTCCCCCGTGAAAAGGACTGTGGGCCTAAATTCATGAAAAGTTTTTTTGAGTTCTCTCTTCAGTCATCAATGTATGTGCACATCTGTGTATGTGTTATTTCACACCCTGACCTTGTTGATTGCCGAAATAGTGTAAATCTACCCGTTTTGTAAAAAAAAAAAAAAAAGTTGACATGTGCTTTAGATCTTGATGTTCATTGTTAATACTTCCAGTATGTAAAATATCAGTATGTAAATTCTGTATGCTATGTAGAGTTCATATGTCAACATTGTCTTTTCATGTGTGTATAATTTTGTTGTTGTTGTTGTTGTCATTTTGGTTGCCACATTGTGTGTTAGATGTCCGTTTGTTGAGAAGAAAAGGTGAAGAAAAAATGTTTTAAAAAAATCTACTGGTTTGCCAATGCAAGTCTAGGTGATGGGTCAGTTTTGATTAGAATAATTATGTACAAATTATACTCGTAATCTTAGCAATGAAATAGTTTGACTCTAAACATACTGTTGTCACGTATTTAGATAGTTAATTTTTTTTTAAAGATTTGTAGCAGTTGGGCATTTTTTTTTTGCATATATACACACACAAGCACAGATGCACACGTGCACACGCACGCACACACGCACGCACACACACACACACCACACGCACGTACACACACACACGCGCGCAGGCACACAAACTACACATACACACGCGCGCACACGCACTCGCGAACATGCACACGCACACACACACGCACACACACACACACACATGTATTTGACTGTGATTTTTACAATTTTATGTATTCGTTATTAAATGTCTTACTTCGGAGGATTTTTTCTCAGATTTGTTTACACGTTGTTTAATTCTTTGCAGTTGCTTTTTAACTTTTTGCAGTAGACTTTTTATTCTTTTGCACTATTATGTACTATGCGGTTGTGTAATATTAATAGAAAAGCAACGGCAGATGCGTAAGTTGTCTTGTGCTCTAATATCTATATGTTGGAAAATATAATTTTACATTAAACCGATTATTTCATACACTCATAATTTACGTTGTACCCCCACCACCCCACCCCCACCCCCACCCCGCGGGAATGCCAGGGGCTCTTTCAGCATAAATAGTATCCCCACCTTCAGGAAATTCTGTGCTAGACATTTCCTCTTTTCTGTCACTCTCTATTTGTTTCTGCCTTTTTCCTTTGCTTTCTGTCATTTCTTCCTCTCATTTTCTGCCTTGCTGGTCCATTCACCTGTATGTGTTGGATAAAATCTTACATACTTTTTCTTAGGATTGATAATTGGGTACATGTATTAAATGCATTTGTTGCTCTAGGGAGGTGAGATATGCGGAAGCAATTTTAGGTAATTTGGGCCCATTTTCTTACATGTTTTGATGTCCTTAGGTATGCTTAAATTTGTAATCAGGTGTATTTTTTATCCCCTGTGCGATAAATTGGACGGAATGGTCAACGCCAAGGGCATCTCCTTAGATTATGTGCGCGAATGCGTTGATATATGTACTTAATTTTCTTTTCCTTTTATTTTCCGTGTTGAAGTTTTCTATGTTTTGAAACGATTATAGCTCTGATATGGCTCTACGCAGTCGACAAGGCTTCAACCAGCTAAAACAATAAGAATTTACGTTGTAAGGAAGTCTTAGAATTGTGGATGACGCATTGAAAACATAACAATATATATATATATATATATATATATATAGAGAGAGAGAAGAGAGAGAGAGAGGTAGACATATATATATAATGCATATATATATATATATATATTATATAATATATATGTAGTATATATATGTATATAATATACATGTATATATACATGTATATATATAATATATATATATATATATATATATATATATATATATATATATATTATATACTATGTATCATATGTGTTGGTGTTTTTTTTTTTAATTGACCCAGTGTTAATGAATATTTTGCTTTTCTGCCTAGTTTTTTGTTTTTTTTCTTTCTTTCTTTTTTCTTATTTATTTACTTTTGTCGTGTGCTTGAATACTTTGCTTGTTATGTACGTTTGAGATTATTTTTCACTGTGCTTAGTTTCTCCCTCTTCGGAGGAGAAGGCATACATTGTGTGTTGTATAGCTTTTGGGAATAAAGACGTATCCAATTTATTTTCCTTATGTCAGCACGTACGATGAGTGAAATGCATGTCTGTCTTCATATGTTCTCATATTGTGTGTGTGCGAGAGTGTGTGTGTATGTGTGTGTGTGTGTGTGTATGTGTGTGTGTGTGTGTGTGTGTGTGTGTGTGTGTGTGTGTGTGTGTGTGTGTGTGTGTGTGTTCTGCCTAAAATAATATAATTAAGTTAATATATTCATTATCACTAGTTTCTTAGTACATGTACATCATACACAATATGTAAACGTTATTTTAAATCGTCCTTGTTTACCCCATTGGTGATGCTGGGGGCTCTTTCAGTATAAATAGTATCCCCACCTTCTGTAAATTCTGTGCTAGAAATGTCCTCTTTTCTGTCACACTCTTTATTTCAGCCTTGTTCCTTTGCTTTCTGTCATTTCTTCCTATCATTTTCTGCCTTGCTGGTCCATTCATCTGTATGTGTTCTATAAAGTCTTACGTACTTTCTCTTTGGATGGATAATTGGGTACATGTTTTAAGTACATTTTTTTGGCTCTAGGGAAATGAGATGTGCGGAACAACTTTAAGTAACTGAGACCCGTTTTTATATATGCTTTAGTGTCCTTAGTTACGTTTAAATCTGTATTCAGTATATTTTTAAATTATACACACACACATATACTCACACACACATGCGCACACGCACATGACCATGATCGTCATCATGATCACCATCATGATCATCATTATATTTTTATATATTTATTTGTTTACATGTTTATTCATTTAGTATGTTATTTAATCACATTACTTTTAGTAGTAGTAGTAGTAGTAGTAGTAGTAGTGCGTGTCAGTTGTGTGAGTGGTTGCTGGTGCGTGTGTGTGTGTGGTGTTGTGTGTGTGCGTGTGTTGTGTTGTGTTGTGGTTGTGTTGTGGTGTGTGTTGTTGTGTTGGTTGTGTGTGTGGTT
>JAPXFY010000031.1:5714355-5726855 GCA_030674185.1 Monoplex corrugatus | reverse complement strand
ACTGGAAATTGGTGCAGTTGTTTACTGAAGAACAGGACAAACATCTAGAATTCATATAACAGCCAGTAAATGTTTTTTCTGTGCAGTACTCCATGCATACCTGGGGGTACCACAGTCCAGATGTAAACTTTTTCAGTAGGTTCACTTTTCTGTCCACTGCTCAGCCAATTACTGTGGTCGCCTGACTAATCAAAGGGCTAGAACTGTGTCTTTACTGTGTCTACAATGGACTGTCAAGAAGAACAACCTGGCATGCGCCGAACGGAAAGACTCACAACCAGATCGACTTTGTCCTCACACCGCGGCGCTTCAAATCAAGCATTAATAAAGCAAAGACGAGGACATACCCTGGAGCTGATATAGGCAGCGACCACGACCTCGTGCTGCTCACAATGAAGATCAAATTGAAAAAGAAGTACCAAGCTGCGCAGCCACGCATCAAGTTTGACCTGGAAAAGCTAAAAGATCCAGAGATAGAAGAGGCATTCCAGGCACAGCTCGGGGGGCGGTTCGCGGCACTCAACTTCCTGGACAGCGACATCAACGACCTCACAAACAACTTTGGTGAGGCAGTCCGCGAAACAGCAGAGGAGGTACTGGGGCGACAGAGGAAGAAACACCAAGCATGGATCTCAAATGACATCCTTGACCTCTGCGACAACAGAAGATCACTGAAGAAGACGAAAAACTCCAGCCCTGAAGAAGCCGCACAGTATCGTAAAACCAACAACCTTGTAAAGAAGAAAATGATTGAAGCCAAAGAACAATGGATCAACAACCAGTGTGAGAACATCGAGAAAGGCATGAAAAAAGGAAACAGCAAACATGCCTTCACCACACTGAAAAACCTTACCAAGACGCAGCAAAACAGATCGTCAGTCATCGAGGATACCTCAGGCGAGCTGCTGACAGAAAGCTCCGCTGTTCTGAACAGATGGGCGCAGTACTGCCAAGAACTATACAACTACCCAATACAGCCAGATGACAGTTTGTTTCAGGGGGACTCAACACCATTGAGGGAATCCTCACCGCTACCAGTGATGAGAGAAGAAGTGGAAGAAGCCATCCGCAGCCTACCAGCAGGGAAATCACCTGGAGCAGACAATATCCCAGCAGAGCTGCTCAAACATGGAGGGAATGATTTGGTCACTCGTGTAACATCGATTTGTCAGAAGATCTGGGAGACAAATCAGTGGCCCACAGAATGGACTCAATCACTCATCATCCCCCTGCCCAAAAAGGGAAATATGCGCCAATGCCAGAACTACAGAACAATAAGTCTCATTAGCCACACCAGCAAGATCATGCTCAGAGTCATATTGAATCGACTGAAGAAAGAAGCGGAAGAACACCTTGCGGAAGAACAAGCTGGATTTAGGGCGGGCAGAAGCACAGTAGAACAGATCTTCACCTGCCGGATAATGATGGAGAAACATCTGCAGCATCAGAGAGACCTGTTCCACAACTTCATAGACTTTAAAAAAAGCATTCGACAGGGTGTGGCATAAGGGTTTGTGGCAGGTGCTAAGAAAGTTTGGCATTGAGGAAGGTCTCGTCCAAACCATCCAGGCGCTGTATAACACTGCCAGCAGCGCAGTTCTCCTCAACAACCAGATAGGGGACTACTTCAAGACCACAGTTGGAGTCCGTCAAGGCTGCCTACTCTCTCCCGTGCTGTTCAATCTCTTCCTGGAGAACATCATGCGTGAAGCCCTCCATGACTTCCACTCCACTGTCTCCATCGGAGGAAGAACCATCAACAATCTGAGGTTCGCAGATGACATCGACCTGATGGGAGGCAGCAACGAAGAACTACAAGACCTGACCATGAGACTGGAAGAAAGTGCAGGTGCACACGGAATGGAAGTGAGCACAGAAAAAAGCAAAGTCCTGGTCAACAGCACAACCAACACCCATGCTGAAATCTACATGAACGGGCAACAGCTTGAAGAAGTGGACGCTTTCAAATACCTTGGCGCCACTCTCACCAAAGACGGTCGCTCTACAACAGAAATCAAGACCAGACTAGCGATCGCAACAGCAGCGATGGTAAAGCTAAACAAGATCTGGAAGAGCAGAGAGATCGGCTTTCCATCGAAGATGAAGCTGTACAAGTCCCTGGTGCTCCCCATCCTGCTGTATGGATGCGAGAGCTGGACCATGACAGCAGAGACCACCAAGAGAATCCAGACGTTTGAAACTAAATGCTTCAGGCGCTTGCTCGGGATCTCTTGGCAAGATCGGAAGACAAACGACTTTGTGTGGAGCCAAATAACAACACTCGCAGGCCCACAAGAACCCCTCCTGGCAACAGTCAAGAACAGAAAGCTGTCGTGGTTCGGGCATGTCACACGCCACAACTCACTGCCCAAAACGGTCCTCCAGGGTACACTGGGAGGCGGCAGACGAAGGGGACGACAAGCCAAATGCTGGATGGACAACATCAAAGAATGGACCAGGTTGGATGGCCCCACGCTGGTGCGACAGGCGGAGGACAGGACCGGTTGGCGACGGCTGGCTTCAAGAGTGTCTCTCATCTCTCCTCTACGCCCATCACGGGCAGGAGAATGATGATGATGATGACAATGGCCCAGGAACCATTATCAGTGTTACCTCCCTTCGTAGACCAGCAAAATCCGATGATGAAAAAGGTACGAGATGCGCTCGTACAGTATGTAGGCGCACAGAATACCGGAAATAGGTACGAGGCTATTTCGTAGCAGGCAGTTAACGGGATGCTAATTTCATTTTGAATTTATGTCCCATTTCATATTAATTTTTATTTTTGTCACGATACATTTATCAAGTGATGAAAAAAAAACAACAAAAAAAAACATGGCGACAGCAGCAGGGCATCCAGGAGTCATGACCTGGATACGGCCTGGCCCCCTTAGAGTGTCAGGAGTTATGGGCCGAAACCTGTGCTTATCGGGGGTTTCTTTTTTGAGAACTTTCTGCTGTCCAGAGTTTCTCCAGAGTTTCTTGCGACTGTGAAATTCTTTACTGATTTTCTCTGTGAGAGCACATCACCGCACTGCAGCGCCACCTGTTTATACGTGTGTTTCGGTTTACCCCATGACAATGACTATTTTTCTTCGTAGAGTATTTTAAAAGGGACAATTGACTTGTTGTCGTGAGCTCTTTAACGGCAGTCTGTCTATGTGTGTGTATATGTATGTATGTATGTACGTGCGTACGTACGTACGTACGTACGTACGTAAATTCGTGTGTATGCATGTATGTATGTATGTTTGTATGTATGTATGTATGTATGTACGTACATACGTATTTACGTGTATACGTATGTATGTATGGATGGATGGATGGATGGATGGATGGATGGATGGATGGATGGATGGATGCATGCATGCATGCAAGTATGCATGTGTGTATGAATGCATGTATGAATGCGTGTATGTATGTATGTATGTATGCATGTATGTATGTATGTATGTATGTATGTAGGGCCTATGTATGTATGTATGTGTGTGTATGCATGTATGTATGTGTATGTATGTATGTTTGTATGTATGTGTGTATGTATATATGTATGTATGTATGTAGGTGTGCATGTATGTATGTATGTATGTATGTATGTATGTATGTGTGTATGTATGTTTGTGTGTATGTATGTACGTGTCTATGCATGTATATATGTATCTATCTGTCTTATCTGTCCGCCTGACTATCTATCTGTCTATCTATCTATCTACCTATCTATCTATCTATCTATCTATCTGTCTATATATCTGTCTATCTGTCTGTCTATCTATCTATCTATCTACCTATCTGTCTATCTCTCAATCTTTTTATGTATTTATGTATCTATATATCTGTCTATCTATATGTCTATCTATCTATCTATCTGTCTGCCTGTCAGCCTGTCTGTCTATTTGTCTACATGTCTGTCTGTCTGTCTATCCATTCATCTATCTATTTATGTGTCTGCGCCCAAAGTGATCATGGTATACACCTCAATCCAGCACACAGGTAAGACAAGGTCGTAAGGTCCTATGTGACGTATGGATATTTTGTCTCTCCCCACCCACCCACCTGCACACCCACCCACACATTTCTATGCCACGACAATGGCCACAGAATCTGGCACAGTTTTTACAATGTGATGATGATAACGACGATGAAGATAACAATTATCATGTTGTGGAGATCCGTCTAGGATTGAGACGGCGTGACAGGACTTGTAGTCCACACCTACTATCATAATAATATATCCTTGGCGTCGACCAGGTCCGAGAGATGCAAACACCTGCGGTTTTGATCCGAGCAATACCCTCAATGACGCAAACGTGAAGTGGATGAGACTCGACCGTGTGGTCCCAGTCTTCCCAAATGAGCTCAGAAAACACACTCAACTATGGGTAGGAGTCTGTTGGTGTCGAAAAAAAACAACCCTCAATGGTTTATTAAAGTGAATGTGGGGTCTGAAACCAACAACCTTCCAGTCGATATTCCTTTACGCTAACCACTAAGCCAAGTGGGAAAGCGTGCAGCAATAAAGGCCAGAACCAGCTCTGCAGAGCGTTCGTTACACTGAGTGTCCACAATGCGGCCGCCTGTGTGCAACAGACTTTGACCTGAAATCCCACATGAGGGTACACAAATAAAGTGTTAAGTTTGGAGTTTCTCGTCCACGATAGTCGACCATACATACAACCACTACATCACTGATGACTGGAATTTGTCTGTGTTTGTATCAATCTTGACAGCTCGTGTTGTCTTCACCAGACGTATTCCACCAGAAAAAACAAACAAACGAACCAGTCTGTGAATTTGTGAATTAGTAGGATGATCGATGATAACTGCCAGGACTAAAGCGAAGAGGCTTTGGACCCCAAACAGAAGAAGGTAGCCTGTGTACACACACACACACACACACACACACACACACACACACACACACACACACACACACACATACACACACACATACACACACATAAATACTTGCACTCACTCACAGACGCACTTACACACACAATTCCCCCTCCCCACACACACACACACACGTACGCATGCACGCGCTCACACACACACACACACACACACACACACACACACACACACACACACACACACACACACACACACATACACACACACAAACCGCCGTAATGAACCATTTATGGTCAGGTCAATTAAAAGTTATACTGACATATAAAGAAACATGTATAAATGAACGCGGACACAATTGTAAAAAAGAAATCATGAATGAGACTCGGGAAGAAATGCTAAAGTTGTGAAATTGCAAACTGATTAAAATTCTACTAAAGCATTGTAATTTAAAACTTGGGCTGAAAATGCGGACACACACACACACAAACAGACACACACACACACACACACACACACACACACACACACACACACACACACACACACACACACACACACACACACACACACACACACTCACACATACATACACACACACACACACACTCACTCACTCACGCACATTTATGATAAATCATGTATATATGTATATGTATATGTATATATATATATATATATATATATATATATATATATATTATGTATCAGATGTACATATATCATTAATACACATACACACATGTACACAGAGACGTTCACAAACGCACACACATTTATGAAAAGTCATGTATATAAACATTACACATACAAACCACACACACACACACACACACACGCACACACACAATTGAAAAAAATCAAGTATGTATACAATTAATAGCACAACACATACAAACACGCACACACACACGCACATGCGCACTCACGTACATGCGCGCATACTTATGAAAAACCAAGTATTATATAATTAGAACACGCACACACACATACACACACACACACACACACACACGTACATTCTCTCTCTATGTAACACACACACACACACACACACACACACACACACACACACACACACACACACACACACACACACATGTACACACGCACACACGCACACAAACGCGAGTACTTTATGAAAAAGTAAAGTATGTCTATAATTAAAACATGCACACACATTTACGAAAAAAAAAATATAATGCATGTAATTAAAACACACACGCACACAGGTGCACATTCTATGAAAAATTATGTAATATACAATTAACATATACACATATACATACACACGCACGCATGCACATACACACACACGTACATTCTCTCTCTATGTAACACATAATGGTTGTTTGTGTTGTAGTTGGTTATCTGGCTGTGTGTGTTGTGGTTGGTTGTCTGGCTGTGTGTTGTAGTTGGTTGTCTGGTTGTTTGTGTTGTAGTTGGTTTTCTGGCTGTGTTGTAGTTGGTTGTCTGGTTGTTTGTGTTGTAGTTGGTTGTCTGGTTGTTTGTGTTGTGGTTGGTTGTCTGGCTGTGTGTTGTAGTTGGTTGTCTGGTTGTTTGTGTTGTAGTTGGTTGTCTAGTTGTTTGTGTTGTGGTTGGTTGTCTGGCTGTGTTGTAGTTGGTTGTCTGGTTGTTTGTGTTGTAGTTGGTTGTCTGGTTGTTTGTGTTGTGGTTGGTTGTCTGGCTGTGTGTTGTAGTTGGTTGTCTGGTTGTTTGTGTTGTAGTTGGTTGTCTGGTTGTTTGTGTTGTGGTTGGTTGTCTGGCTGTGTTGTAGTTGGTAGTCTGGTTGTTTGTGTTGTAGTTGGTTGTCTGGCTGTGTGTTTTAGTTGGTTGTCTGGTTGTTTGTGTTGTAGTTGATTGTTTGGTTGTTTGTGTTGTAGTTGGTTGTCTGGCTGTTTCTGTTGTAGTTGGTTGTCTGGTTGTTTGTGTTGTAGTTGGTTGTCTGGCTGTGTTGCAGTTGGTTGTCTGGTTGTTTGTGTTGTAGTTGGTTGTCTGGTTGTTTGTGTTGTAGTTGGTTATCTGGTTGTTTGTGTTGTAGTTGGTTGTCTGGTTGTTTGTGTTGTAGTTGGTTTGTCTGGTTGTTTGTGTTGTAGTTGGTTGTCTGTTGTTTGTGTTGTAGTTGTTGTCTGGTTGTGTTGTAGTTGGTTATCTGGTTGTTTGTGATGTAGTTGGTTGTCTGGTTGTTTGTGTTGTAGTTGGTTGTCTGGTTGTTTGTGTTGTAGTTGGTTGTCTGGTTGTTTGTGTTGTAGTTGGTTGTCTGGTTGTTTGTTGTAGTTGCTTATCTAGTTGTTTGTGATGTAGTTGGTTGTCTGGTTGTTTGTGTTGTAGTTGGTTGTCTGGTTGTTTGTTCTAGTTGGTTATCTGGTTGTTTGTGTTGTAGTTGGTTGTTTGCTGTGTGTTGTAGTTGGTTGTCAGGTTGTTTGTGTTGTAGTTGGTTGTCTGGTTGTTTGTGTTGTAATTGGTTGTCTGGCTGTGTGTGTTGTGGTTGGTTGTCTGGCTGTGTTGTAGTTGGTTGTCGGGTTGTTTGTGTTGTAGTTGGTTGTCTGGTTGTTTGAGTTGTAGTTGGTTGTCTGGTTGTTTGTGTTGTAGTTGGTTGTCTGGCTGTGTGTTGTAGTTGGTTGTCTGGTTGTTTGTGTTGTAGTTGGTTGTCTGGCTGTTTGTGTTGTAGTTGGTTGTCTGGTTGTTTGTGTTGTAGTTGGTTGTCTGATTGTGTTGTAGTTGGTTGTCTGGTTGTTTTGTGTTGTAGTTGGTTGTCTGGTTGTTTGTGTTGTACTTGGTTGTCTGGTTGTTTTGTGTTGTTAGTTGGTTGTCTGCTTGTTTGTGTTGTAGTTGGTTGTCTGCTGTTTGTGTTGTAGTTGTTGTCTGGTTGTTTGTTGTATTGGTTTCTGTGTTTGTTGTTGTAGTTGGTTGTTGTTGTTTTGTGTTGTAGTTGGTTGTCTGTTGTTTGTTTGTAGTTGGTTTCTGTTGCTGTTGTTGTTGTGTTGTCTGTTGTTTTGTTGTGTTGTGTTTCTGTGTGTGTAGTTGGTTGTCTGGTTTGTTTGTTTGTTGTTGTTGTTGTTGTATTTGGGTTGTCTGGTTGTTTGTGTTGTAGTTTGGTTGTCTGGCTGTTTGTGTTGTAGTTGGTTTCTGGTTGTTTGTGTTGTGGTTGGTTGTTTTGGTTTTTTTGTGTTGTGGTTGGTTGTCTGGTTGTTTGTGTTGTTGTTGGTCGTCTGATTGTTTGTGTTGTAGTTGGTTGTCTGGTTGTTTGTGTTGTAGTTGGTTGTCTGGTTGTTTGTGTTGTGTTTGGTTGTTTGGTGTGTGTGGTTCGTTAGTTGGTTTGGTTGTCTGGTTGTTTGTGTTGTAGGTTGGTTGTCTGGTTGTTTGTGTTGTAGTTGGTTGTCTGGCTGTGTGTTGTAGTTGTTTGGTTGTTGGCTGTGTTGTTGTAGTTTGGTTGTCTGGTTGTTTGTGTTGTAGTTTGGTTGTTGTGTTGTTTGTTGTGTAGTTGGTTGTCTGGTTGTTTGGTGTTGTTGGTTGTCTGGTTTGTGTTGTATTGTCTGGTTGTTTTGAGTTGTTCTGGTTGTTTGTGTTGTTGTTTGGTTTATGTGAGTGTTTGTTTGTGTTGTAGCTGGTTGGTCTGGTTGTTTGTGTTTGTGTAGTTGGTTGTCTGGTTGTTTGTTGTAGTTGGTTATCTGGCTGTTTGTGTTGTAGTTGTTTGGATGATTTTTGTTGTGTTGTAGTTGGTTGTCTGGTTGTTGTGTTGTAGTTGGTTGTCTCGTTGTTTGTTTGTAGTTGGTTGTCTGTCTGTTTGTGTTGTAGTTGGTTGTCTGGTTGTTTGTTGTAGTTGGTTATCTGGCTGTGTGTTGTAGTTGGTTGTCTGGTTGTTTGTGTTGTAGTTGGTTGTCTGGTTGTTGTGTTGTAGTTGGTTGTCTGGTTGTTTGTGTTGTTATTTGTTGTCTGGTTGTTTGTGTTTGTAGTTTTGTGTGTGGTTGTTCGTGTTGTAGTTGGTTGTCTGGCTGTTTGTGTTGTAGTTGGTTATCTGGTTGTTTGTGTTGTAGTTGGTTGTCTGGTTGTTTGTGTTGTAGTTGGTTGTCTGGTTGTTTGTGTTGTAGTTGGTTGTCTGGTTGTTGTGTTGTAGTTGGTTGTCTGGTGTTGTTGTGTATGTTGTAGTTGGTTGTCTGGTTGTTTGTGTTGTATTGGTTGTCTGGTTGTTTGTGTTGTAGTTGGTTGTCTGGTTGTTTGTGTTGTAGTTGTTTGTCTGCTCTTTGTGTTGTAGTTGGTTGTCTGGTTGTTTGTTGTAGTTGGTTATTTGGCTGTTTGTGTTGTAGTTGTTTGGATGATTTTTTGTGTTGTAGTTGGTTGTCTGGTTGTTTGTTGTAGTTGGTTGTCTGTCTGTTTGTGTTGTAGTTGGTTGTCTGGTTGTTTGTTGTAGTTGGTTATCTGGCTGTGTGTTGTAGTTGGTTTGTCTGGTTGTTTGTGTTGTAGTTGGTTGTCTTGTTGTTGTGTTGTAGTTGGTTGTCTGGTTGTTTGTGTTGTAGTTTGTTGTCTGGTTTGTTTTGTGTTGTAGGTTTTTGTGTGGTTGTTCGTGTTATAGTTGGTTGTCTGGCTGTTTGTGTTGTAGTTGGTTATCTGGTTGTTTGTGTTGTAGTTGGTTGTCTGGTTGTTTGTGTTGTACTTGGTTGTCTGGTTGTTTGTGTTGTAGTTGGTTATCTGGTTGTTTGTGTTGTAGTTGGTTGTCTGGTTGTTTGTGTTGTAGTTGGTTGTCTGGTTGTTTGTGTTGTAGTTGGTTGTCTGGCTGTGTGTTGTAGTTGGTTGTCTGGCTGTGTGTGTTGTAGTTGGTTGTCTGGTTGTTTGTGTTGTAGTTGGTTATCTGGCTGTTTGTGTTGTAGTTGGATATCTAGCTGATTGAATGTTTGCCTTTCTGATTGGTTACTTGCTTCGTTATCACTCAGTTGGTCACGTGATTAGCTAGCCCGTTCCTACTCCCGTTCGTTTGACATTTTGATCATCATCATCATCGAGTCCCTGCCCATGGCGTTGGCGATCATGGCCCTCCTTATGCATCTGTCCCTTGTTGTCGCAAGCACATCTTCCACCCTCTCTGTCCTCAGCCACTCTGCAAGTCCGTCCAATATTTTCTCCCTGGGTCTACCTGGTGTACCTGGTACCAGATAGACCCAGGTAGACACACTATCCACCACCTCCAAAATCTTAACTTGTTGACTCCATCACTCTGTCCATCAGTTTCCAGCAGGAAACTGGTTGATAGTGTGATGGAGTCAATGGGTTAAGTTTTTGTTTTGCCAGCATGGTTGGCAATGCAGTTTGCTGATGGACAGGGTGCGGGAGTCGAAGGGTTAAGGCAGGTTCCTTTACTCACACAATGCAGGCCGCATGTCGCTGCACAGTCTGCATACTCCCCTAGTTGGTGTCGTACAATACTGGTGTGTTTTCATGTTTCCATAAGCCAGCCACTGACATGACGTACATGATATCCAACGTACAATGCTGGGTGTTTCCATAAGCCAGCCACTGACATGACGTACATGATATCCAACGTACAATGCTGGGTGTTTCCATAAGCCAGCCACTGACATGACGTACATGATATCCAACGTACAATGCTGGGTGTTTCCATAAGCCAGCCACTGACATGACGTACATGATATCCAACGTACAATGCTGGGTGTTTCCATAAGCCAGCCACTGACATGACGTACATGATATCCAACGTACAATGCTGGGTGTTTCCATAAGCCAGCCACTGACATGACGTACATGATATCCAACGTACAATGCTGGGTGTTTCCATAAGCCAGCCACTGACATGACGTACATGATATCCAACGTACAATGCTGGGTGTTTCCATAAGCCAGCCACTGACATGACGTACATGATATCCAACGTACAATGCTGGGTGTTTCCATAAGCCAGCCACTGACATGACGTACATGATATCCAACGTACAATGCTGGGTGTTTCCATAAGCCAGCCACTGACATGACGTACATGATATCCAACGTACAATGCTGGGTGTTTCCATAAGCCAGCCACTGACATGACGTACATGATATCCAACGTACAATGCTGGGTGTTTCCATAAGCCAGCCACTGACATGTACATGATATCCAACGTACAATGCTGGGTGTTTCCATAAGCCAGCCACTGACATGACGTACATGATATCCAACGTACAATGCTGGGTGTTTCCATAAGCCAGCCACTGACATGACGTACATGATATCCAACGTACAATGCTGGGTGTTTCCATAAGCCAGCCACTGACATGACGTACATGATATCCAACGTACAATGCTGGGTGTTTCCATAAGCCAGCCACTGACATGACGTACATGATATCCAACGTACAATGCTGGGTGTTTCCATAAGTCAGCCACTGACATGACGTACATGATATCCAACGTACAATGCTGGGTGTTTCCATAAGCCAGCCACTGACATGACGTACATGATATCCAACGTACAATGCTGGGTATTTCCATAAGTCAGCCACTGACATGACGTACATGATATCCAACGTACAATGCTGGGTGTTTCCATAAGCCAGCCACTGACATGACGTACATGATATCCAACGTACAATGCTGGGTGTTTCCATAAGTCAGCCACTGACATGACGTACATGATATCCAACGTACAATGCTGGGTGTTTCCATAAGCCAGCCACTGACATGACGTACATGATATCCAACGTACAATGCTGGGTGTTTCCATAAGTCAGCCACTGACATGACGTACATGATATCCAACGTACAATGCTGGGTATTTTCCTGTTTCCGTAAGCCACTGACATGACGTACAGGATATCCAACGTACAATGCTGGGTGTTTCCATAAGCCAGCCACTGACATGACGTACATGATATCCAACGTACAATGCTGGGTGTTTCCATAAGCCAGCCACTGACATGACGTACATGATATCCAACGTACAATGCTGGGTATTTCCATAAGCCAGCCACTGACATGACGTACATGATATCCAACGTACAATGCTGGGTGTTTTCCTGTTTCCGTAAGCCACTGACATGACGTACAGGATATTCAGCATACATATTTGATGTTCTCCAAGCATGTACAGACGCAAAAAGAAAAGAGAAAGACAGGAAGAAAGGAAGAAAGAAAGGAAAAAGGAAAAGGAAAGAGAAAGATAAGAAGAAAAGGAAAAAAAATGAACAAAAAGAAAAGTAAAAGAAATAAAGAAAGAAAAAAAGAAAAGGAAAGAGAAGAGAAAGAAAAGAAAGAAAAGGAAAACGACAGGAAGAAAGAAAAAATAAAATAAAAATTAAAGACAAGAAAAGACATGAAAAATAAATTAAAAAAGGGAAAATTCGTCTTTTTACAGCCTCAGGCAGCGGCTCTGTGACCAAGGCAGAGTTTACCAATTCCTGGAAGCAGTCTGGCTTTGGGACCTCCGATGTTGGTGCTGGCATCTTTGCTAGTTTGGACACCAATCATGACGGTACCCTGACTGTCGCCGAGATGAATGCTCTCTTTCCTCAGTATGATACCAGCCGTGAGTAATGTGGTGTGTGTGTGTGTGTGTGTGTGTGTGTGTGTGTGTTGTGTGTGTGTGTGTGTGTGTGTGTGTGTGTGTGTGTGTGTGTGTGTGGTATGTGTATGTGTGTGTGTGTGTGTGTGTGTGTGT
>JAPXFY010000031.1:5696855-5709355 GCA_030674185.1 Monoplex corrugatus | reverse complement strand
TTACAACAGTTTCGAAAGATACAATATTTAACTGGGAAAAAAAGGAAAGAAAATTAAGTACGCATATCAATACATTCCCGCACACAATCTAAGTAAATGCCCCCGGCGTTGACCACTCCATTGAATTTGTCACACAGTCGATTGACAAAACTGAATACAAATTATAGCACATCTAAGGGTACTAAAACTTACATAAAAACGGGTCTAAATTAGCTGAAATTGCTTCCGCATATCTATTTCCCTAGAGCCAAAAATGCACTTAATACATGTACCCAATTATCATTATTTTGTTTTTTTTTGTTTAAGGCCCAACCGACTGCGTAGAGCCATATCAGGGCTATGACTGCTTCAATACATACAAACTTCAATAGAAAAACAAAAATTAAGTACGCATATCAAAGCATTCGCGCACATATAATCGAAGGAGATACCCCCAGCGTTGACCACTCCGTCCGATTTACCTTACAGGGGATTTAAAAACCACTGAATTCAACTTTAAGCATACCTATGGATATTAAAACATATATATACACACACACACACAAAATATATATATATATATAATAAAATATATATATAATATATATATATATATATATATAAAACGGGTATTAATATATGTAAAATTGCTTCCGGACATCTCACTACCCTAGAGCCACAAAATGCACTTATTATTGTTGTTTAAAGCCCAGCCGACTGCGCAGAGCCATATCAGGCTATAACCACTTCAAAACACACAAAACTTCAACAGGAAAAAAAAGAAAAAGAAAAGAAAATTAAGTACACACACCAGTGCATTCGCGCACATAATCTAAGGACATGCCCCTGGCGTAGGACTATTCCGTCCGATTTATCGCACAGGGGAAATTAAAAAACACACCTGAATACAAATATAAGCATACATAAGGACACCAAAATATAAAAACAGGCATAAATTACCTAAAATTGCTTCCGCATATCTCACCTCCTTAGAGCCAAAAATGCACTTAATACATGTACCCAATTATCAATCCGACGAAAAAGTACATAAGACGTTATCGAACACATACAGGTGAATGGACTATTAAGGCAGAAAATGGCAAGTAGAAATGACAGAAAGCAAAACAACAAGGCACAAACAAAGAGAGTGACAGAAAAGAGGAAATTTCTAGCACAGAATTTCCAGAAGGTGGGGATACTATTTATACTTAAAGAGCCCCCGGCAAACCAACAGGGGTAAAAAATGCACTTAATAAACGTACCCAATTATCAATCATAAGAAAAAATACATAAGACTTTATGAAGCACATACAGGTGAATGGACCAGCAAGGCAGAAAATGATTGAAAGAAATGACAAAGCAAAGGAACAAGGCAGAAACAAAGAGAGGGAAGACAGGAAATTTCTATTACAGAATTTCCAGAAGGTGGGGATACTATTTATACTTAAAGAGCCCCTGGTATCCCTATGGGAGGAACACATACAGGTGAATGTACTAGCCAGGCAAAAAAAAAAAAAGAAAAAAAAAAGAGAAATGGCAGAAAGCAAACATGCAAGACAGAAACGAAGGGAGTGGCAGAAAAATTTCTAACATAGAATTTTTATAAGATGGGGATATTTATACTGGAAGAGCCCCTAGCACCCCCATGGGGGGTCATCTAATCTAATTCTCCCCAAAACTAAAAAGTCATCAACAAAACATTTAGCAGACCTCTCCCTTTCACAGTTATATAAATCAAGTACGTATAAACCAATCTCAGAATAAAGAAAAAAATAAAAGGGGGGGGGGGGGCAAGTTGTCATACAGACCCGATTACAAAACGCACAAAAATAGGCCAAATAAACTGAAAAAATTTAACACATTTTGCCTGAAAATTTGAAAAGATGCGCACATGCACCCACAAATCATAAGACATTATGGGTAGAGTAAATTTAAATCAACATCGTTCTGTCTACAACAGATATTGTAACGGACATTTTAAATCCACATCACTCTTGTCTATAAGAATCGTTACTGTGACAAAACTCTGAAATCAACATCAGTCCGTCCAAAGGAATGGATTGTTACTTTCGCTTAAATCAACAATTTGTCTTAACACATACACTGGTAACCACACATACTGCAACACAGCGTATTCGCCCACCACCCCCACACTGACCTAAACAACCACAATATCCGCCATCCCCACCCTCCCACACACACAAAATAAACACGTACACACACACACACACACCGCCAACACACAAACGTTGTCCGTAACCCACCATAACCCCCCCCCCCCCACTCCCAATACACACACAACCAACCACATATACATCAACGACACGCACACCACACACACACACACATATACATATATATGTATATGTAGAGATAGAGAGAGACAGAGAGAGAGAGAGAGACAGAGAGAGACAGAGATAGAGAAAGAAAGAGAGAAAGAAAGAGAGAGAGAGACAGGGAGAGAGAGAGACAGAGACATAAAGAAAGAGAGAAAGAGAAAGAAAGAGAGAGACAGGGAGAGAGAGAGAGACAGAGAGAGAGACAGAGACAGAAAGAGAAAGAGAGAGAGAGAGAGACAGAGAGAGAGAGAGGAGGGGGGGGGAGAGGAATAATTTCCATAAAAGGCAGGAAAATGCCGTTCACGTTCATATATTTACAGTATGGTCCAGTCGACCGCTAAAGGCCATATCAGAGCTAACATCACGCTAAAAACATGTATAACTGAACAGACAAATAACCAAGCTCACCATTATCATTTCAAATGTAAAATGCATTCATAAATCAATCCTGTACATATGATCACACGAGGTGAAATCTATTGATCTCTTATAAAAACTTGAACCTTGCATATAGAGGAATATTTCTTAAAAAGTACTTGAGGGAACCTGTTGCAAAACGCAACTTGGATTTTTTTTCACATGACGAATAAGCTTCTCAACAACGTGTAAACAGACATACAAAAAATAATTTCCAGAAATATAAACAAAGTCTAAATAAAATACAGTCATACAAAATATCAGAAACAGGAGTGTTAAAAGCAGGCAATGTTTAAAATACAGGCTCTTTTTTTTCGTTATTGTTGTTTAAAGCCCAGTTGACTGCGTAGAACCATATCAGGACTACAATCGCCTCAAAACATACACAACTTCCTTCCTTTCCTTTGGTGCCCACGATCTTGAGGATGATCATTCCGGCACATAAAGGGGGGGGGGGGGGGGTCTTTCAATAGATCAAATAGCTTATCGATTAATCAGTTGCAGTGCATCGACAAGTTCATTTATATAAATACATTAGATTACATCAAGCAATCAAGCAATCGGTTAAATAAATCAAACTAATGTCACGTACCTCAACAGTCAATTCATGACGTGTGTGCGCGCACGTGGGCGCGCGCGCTCGCGCATGTGTGTGTACGTGTATGTGTGTGTGTGTGTGTGTGTATTATGTGTGTCTGTTTCTGCATTTCAGTGTGTATGCGTGCGTGTGTTTGTTTACGTGTTTGAGTGTGTGTGCGTGTGTTTGTTTATGTTTAAGTGTGTGTGTGTGTGAGCGTGTGAGTATGTATGTGTCTGTGTGTGTGCGTTTCTCTCTCTCTCTCTCTCTCTCTCTTCTCTCTCTCTCTCTCTCTCTCTCTCTCTCCCTGTCTGTCTGTTTGAGTGTGTGTTTGAGAGAGAGAAGAGAGAGAGAGAGTGTGTGTGTGTGTGTGAGCGCGCGCGTGTGTGTGTGCGTGTGTAAGTGTGTAAGTGTATGTGTGTGTGTGCTTCTGTGTGTATGGATGTGTACCTCTGTGTGTATGTGTGTGCGTTTGTGTGTGTGCGTGGGTGTGTGTGTCGTGTGTGTTTGTGTGTGTGTGTGTGTGTGTGTGTGCTTCTGTGTGTGTGTGTGCGTGTGTATGTGTACATGTGTGTGCCTCTGTGTGTGAGTGTGCCTCTGTATATAAGTGCGTGCGTGCGTGGTGTGTGTGTGCATGGTGTGTGTGTGTGTGTGTGTGTGTGTGTGTGTGTGTGTGTGTGCGTCTGTGAGACTATGCATCCATACATAATATATGTGAGTGCTGGACAATATGTCCATCGAGTAAGAGTGTGTGGATTTAGTTTTCTAACTGAAACATTCAAAAGATAGTGCCAAACATTCACGCAACAAACATACATACACACACGCGCGCGTGCGAGCGCGCAGACACACACACACACACATACACTAGCGACACTACACACACACAACACACATGCACGCACGTACACACACGCACACACACGCACACACACGCAAACACACACAACACACAAACACAACAGACGCACAACATACACGCACCACACACACAAACACACACACAACACACACACACACACACACACACACACACACACACACACACTAACACAGAGGCACACGCACATACACATACACACTTTCTCTCCCTCCCTCCCTTCCGTCTTGTCTCTCTCTCTCTCTCTCTCTCTCTCTCTGTCTCTGTCTGTCCCTCTCTCCTCTCTCTCGCTCTCTCCCTCTGTCTCATTCTTCTCTCTCTCTCTCCCTCTCTCTCTCTCTCTCTCACTCTCTATCTCTTCATCTCCCTCTCATTCCCTCTCTGTCTCTCTCTTCCTCCTCCGTCGCTCTCACTCTACTCTCTCTCTCTCTTTCTCTCTCTCTTTCTCTCTCACTCCCTCTCTCTCTCCTTCCCTCCCTCCCTTCTCTCTCTCTCTGGTTTAGTTTTTGGTTTGTGGGTGATGGGTTGACTGGCTGATAGGTTTAGGGGATGGTTTGGTTGTTTGTATGTTGGTTGAGCTAAGGTTTAGGGGATGGTTTGGTTGTTTGTATGTTGGTTGAGCTACTGCTTTGGTTCCAGAAAACGTTTCTTTTCCTGAAAACCTGCTGTTGGTGAGGACATCACCGTTATCAGGGCACATCACACCGAGAGGGAATTACGGTGTACAGATCAGTAAACGTACTTTTGAAATGACTCGAAATATCCCTGTCCCTGCTGGACATGCCGTTATGATCAGTCTGAGAAAAATGGTGAAATATTATGAAGACGAAATATGTCAGACTGTTTGCACATGATAGTACTGGATCTCGTACCTTTGTGTGGGAAGACTTTGAGCAATGGCGGTATAACTGTGTGTTCCATACACAAGCACTCACAGTTAGATACCACAACGAACTATGCAAGGACGTGGTCTGTTTCAGACTGTTCTTTTCCTTTCACCCTGAAAGTCAAACACCTCAAAAGTTACCCACTGGTTTGTTCAACTGTTCTGTTGATCACTATTCCAGCTTTCAGCACACCTGGACTGTAACCTGAAGTCAGAGTGTGAAGATGGACAGGATGAAACAGAACGCTGTCCCTTCAGCAGTCCTGATTGTCAGGGTTTGGTGGCGTTATGTAACCGTTGCTACAAATTTGTATGTGTCCCAGATATGGATAGTGCTAAAGCTGATTTGTTTGAAGTATCACACACCTACTGCAAAAATTTCGGAGGCGTGTCTAGTGTGCCCAAATGTGAGGAGGACTGGTCTGGAATAGTTGATAATTTAACCAGTCCTTATCGGTATATTTCTAACCTGGTGTGGCTTGGCTTGACCACTGGCGACATGTCGTTTCCCAAATGTACAGAAAGAACGTCATTGGTGAAGACAGGACTGTCTATTACCACTCTGTTCCATTTCGAGATTACATGTTTTATATGGCGGAAATTCAATTATTTGTCTCTTCAGGTCTGACAATCAGCTTGTGAGACACGTCTGTAACTGGGCTTATTTTTATCATTTTATACCCTTTTCAATGTCAAGATTGTCTATTTTGTGAATTTAGGAAAAGTCTGACCCACTCTCCTTCACAAGTAGTGATGTTGACCAGGACATCTTTTCCTTTGCACACACACCAATCTCTGATGACGTGTCCTGATGGTCACGTGACACACACATTTCTGTTGTGTGGTTCACATCAGCATAACGTGTGCGGTCAAGGTCGTGCATCTTCGTGTACATTTTCTGATCACTTGTCACACCACATGGTGGATTTGATTCAACGGTTGGTCACATCATTTTTGTCCCTTTATTTACCTGCAATGATGACGCCACCACGCTGTCATACACCCTGGTATGTAACTTCCTACAAGACTGTCAGGATAAGAGTGATGAGTCGTTCTGTAAATACCCTCTGTGTGTCTATATGTTTACCTGTACTAACGGTCAGTGTGTGTCCTATGATGTTGTCTGTGACCATGTGTTCCATTGTCAGGACGAATCAGATGAACTGGACTGTAATAACTACAGACACAAGAAAATTGAGCGGGCGCCAGTTTTTCCATCTCCTGTTATCATCGATTTTGATGGTATCAACACTTTTATTTCATCTCCAATAAAGTCCAATGAGTCCTGTCCTGACAGCCACTATCGTTGTCCTGGTGAGTTCAATGACTGTCTGCCTGTCTACACACGATGCAATGGAATGTACGACTGCATGGACCATGAAGACGAAGAGGGATGCAATGAATTGACTTGTCCAGGTTCTTTCGATGTAGAACTTCCATAATATGTCTACATGATGACCACCTGTGTGACGGCTGGCCTCACTGCCCACTGTATGATGATGAATTGTCCTGTGGTTTGACCTGTCCTGTAGGTTGTCTGTGTCAAGGTCACACATTTCTGTGCCATCAGCCATTCTCTGCTCACCTCTTTCCCCAGCTCCGTTACTTGGATGTCACAGGTACAGGAATGAGTCTGTCTGATATGAGTAAACATATCTATCTTATTCATCTGATTCTTGTTCAGTGTTCTTTGACTATGTTGTCCAACATAAAGTTGCCCAACATACAGTTTCTTGATCTCACTGGCAACAAACTACAATATGTCAACATGACTTATTTTGTTGGATTAGAAAATCTACAGACACTGTCCCTGTCCAACAATCCCCTCACCTCACTCTACTCTGATCCCATGTGTGATATTCAACAAAGTGCACTCACAACGATAGATTTGTCATACACCACACTGACTGTGTTTGACACCAAAGTCTTGTCCAGGTTCTTCAAATTGCAGACACTGAATTTAACGTTTACGACTATCGATACTGTCAGCACTGGTGGTTTTCAGTTTACCCCAAAGTTAATGGCATTGTACATGGAAGATAGTCCTGTGAAAACATTTCCACCTGACATATTCAAAGATCTTTTCCATCTGCACATCATATCGACACAGAATTCTAAATTGTGCTGCAATGAAATACTGCCACGTAACTTTGATGATACGTTTTGCTATTCTCCCAAAGACGAAATTTCATCATGTGAAGATTTACTTCAGTCAGAAATCTACCGAGGGTTTCTCTGGCTGATCAGCTGTCTGTCAGTGACTGGTAACAGTTTCTGTTTTGTTATACGTTTGTGTGCACAGAAAAAGACGTCTTCAAGTGGCTTCAGTGTATTTGTCACCAACCTGACCATGGCTGACTTTCTGATGGGTGTCTATATTGCTATTATTGGGTGTGCTGATGAACTGTTCCGTGGTAGATATCTTTATTATGATGACAATGGACAAGCAGTGTGGCCTGTAAGGTGTCTGGTTTTCTGTCTCTGCTGTCAAGCGAAGTATCAGCTCTGACCATCTGGCTCATCACACTGGATCGTTTCATTGTCCTTCAATTTCCATTTAGCATCATGCAATTTGAGAAAACATCAGCAACAGTGGCTTGTCTGTTGACTTGGTTGGTTGGCTGGCTTATTGCCTTGTTGCCTTTACTTTCGGTGACATCACACTGGGAGTTCTACAGTCAGACAGGCATCTGTATTCCACTTCCTGTCACTCGTAAATCTTTTAAAGGGCGAGTTTATTCCTTTGGCATTTTGATCGTCTTTAACTTCATTCTGTTTGTGCTGATTTTCAGCTGGCCAAGCTTTTATCTACTGGTCAATACAGAAGAACACCCTGACAACTAACACGACCAAAACATCACAAGACATGACCATAGCTCGGCGGTTGATCACTGTGGCTGTGACAGATTTCCTGTGCTGGTTTCCTATCGGACTGTGTGGATTTCTGGCAGTGGCTGGAATTCCTATCCCTGGAGAGATAAATGTTGCCTTGGCAATCTTCGTACTGCCCTTAAACTCTGCTCTGAATCCCTTTGTATATACCTTTAATACACTGGCAGAAAAACGAAGAAAATCCCGAGAAACAGAGCTGTTAAAACGGCTGGAATCTCATACTGACTTGCATGACAGTAAATAACTAAATATGAAATAGCTCCGTGTTATACCAAGATATTGACAGCCTGTGTACATTCAGTACAGTATCATTCTATATGCTGAAAAGTGCGTAGTGGCGTTTTCTTCACTTTAATTCAGATAGCCTCTGGTCTAAGACATTTTCCAGATAACCAAGGCTGCATATAATACACAGAACAACTCTAGTGTCATTTCAATTCTTTAAAAATGATAAGGGTGAATATTCATATTGTCCAAAAGGGATGAATATTTATATTGTCCAAAACGGATGTGTGTCTGCATGTATGCGTGTGTGTTAATGCGTGTTTGTGTGTATGCGTCTTTCCATCTGTGTGTGTACGTCTTTCTGTCTGTCTTGCTATTATGTCAAGTAGGCCTACAACGTTTATATTATTTGACAACATACAATTTTATTATGTTGTCTAGCTGTACCAAAAATGTATCAGCAAGTTTTTTTGTCCCAGCTGTTGCGAGATGGATCTTTACTAAATTCTGATCGAGATGTAGATCATTTCGGAATCGACAATGCATGAATTTTGAAGGGAAGGTGCATTAGGGACACGGTCACATGGACTCAAACATCAACTAAATTCATCATTTTTGAAAAAAAATGTATGTGCGGTTCTGAATAATTTCTGAAGTTTTTTAATTTGTTTTCACAATTGTGACACTTAAATATTGCCCTCAGTTTCATTTTCAGTTTCTCAAATGACGTCTCCACATTAGGAATGAGTTCCATATACACTGATGTCGGTGGTACCATATGATGGAGAATATCCAAAAATGATCATGGCACAAGCTTTAAGCCTGAACATAAACCCAAGAGCAGGCCACGGTCTGCATATTTTATTCGTATCAGTCTGTGACTGGATCAAGATGATTGGCTACATTGTAGTGCCAGTGTGTATTGGTGTATTTCAACTTAAAAAGACAGAACAAAATAGCAAAATGCAACACCTGACATCCGTTCATTATAAACATTGTTAAAATAATGTCTCCTTTATCGTACTTCCTAAAGTCTCTCGTCCATCTCCGACAAAAAGAAGGTAAATACAATAAATGAATGAAAGTGACAAATGACAAATAACAACAAATACATACGCACAAAAACACGCGCACGCACACACATATACAAATAAACACACACACGCACGCACACACATATACACATAAACACACGCACGCACGCACACACTCACCACACATCACGATAGCAGAAAACGATACAATGAATCACAAAAACAAACAAAACAAAACAACAACAAAAACAGAACACACACACACACACAAACACAAACACACACACACACATACACACACACACACATACACACACACATACACACACACACACACACACACACACACACAACATACATACATACACACACACACACACACACACACACACACACACACACACACACACACACACACACACACACACACACACACACACACACACGAAAACATAAGCAAAAAAACAAACAAATACCATAACGAACCTAAGACATACAAACACTGCATACAACAAACACACACAACAAACAATGTGACAAACACAACAAACAATGTGACAAACACACAAACATGTGACAATCTTCACGGTTTTCCTGCTACATTTTCCATTCCTGTCCCTCTGAATCAAGAAAGCCCAACAATATTCCATTCCACGCTGTAGGAGTCTCTGCAATGTTACTTTATAGATTGTACCAGTATTTGATTGATGATGGCTTCTGTTTTTTTCCTTTCGTAGTAGACAACAAAGAAAACAAACGAGACAGTCTTTAAGGAGGCAGACACAAGAAGAACAGAAATAAAGAAGATCAGAAAAAGACAAACAACATTTGTAGGACATTTTATGAGGAAAGAGAATTTAGAGCACTTAGTCACAACAGAAACACTGGAGGGAAAAAGAGCATCAGGTAGACCGTGATAGAAAATATTGGATGTACTTGCAGAGTGGCTGAGGACAGAGAAGGTAGGAGATGTGCTTGCAGCGACAAGGGAGGGCCGTGATCACCAACGCCAGTGGCAAGCCACATGATGATGATGATGGGTGGTCCTTCAAAGTTCTTTTTTATAATGTGTTCTTCGTTTCTGTCATCCTCAAAATGGTCTTTAATGTACTTTCCCCATCTGTCTAATATTTTGTCTTTTCCATGATAAGCGTGCATCTTTGATTTTAAGCAACCAGTTGATGTGCATGTATTTTTCCTGTGGACAATTTCTTCAATTCGTCTGTACATATCCTGAGGATCCATTTTGTGTCGTTCTTCTATCTCTTTGCATTTTGTGTTCAGCGAAGCTTCCTTAGCTTCATTGCACCTATACCTGATTTCTTTGTTTATCTTCCTGTATATCTCCTCGTTTCTCTTTGCCTTCCTCCTTTCCTCCATCAGGCCCAAATGTCATTAGTCATCCAGCTCTTTTGTGCTTTTCTATTTGCCTTAGGGATTTTTTCACAAGCTTCATTTATAGAACCTCTCAACTTTGTCCGTTGTTTCTCACTGTCACCAACGTCTTCCAGAGCACTAGATTTGTTTTGAACATGTACATTAAATGTTTGACGTATCATTTCATCTGACTTTAAGAGTCCAAGGTTTAGTTTGATGTTGCTTTTGGTCTGTTTCCTTTTCCTCAATTTCAGCCTAAACCTTCCCACTACAGGATTGTGGTCACTGTTGCAGTCTGCGCCTGGTAGTGTTTTTGCTGACAGTAAAGAATTTCTAAATCTTTAGTTTATCAGGATGTAGACAATTTGATGTTTGGGTATTATCTCCTGGACTCATCCAAGTCCATTTTCTTCTGTTAGGCTGCTCAAACCAGGTGTTTCCTATTATGAACTCATTCATCTGTGCCCATTCTACAAGCTTCCTCCCTCTTTCCTTTTAAGTAAGACGATCAATTGCTTTGTTATCAAGGGTGCAGTACAGTACATGTGCTTTGATAGGGTTGACTGCTCTTCCGTTTCTTGACACCTCCACGCTACCTTGTTGAACGGTTCTCCAACTATTTTGCTGCTTTCTAAAACATTTTACCTGTCGTATAAATGAGTCCGCCATCAGCAGATGTGAGTACACGGGCTGGTTTGTTGTTATTTAGGGTATTATGTATTGACTGAATCTCAAACTGAAACTGTATTGACTGTATGTGTGGCTCTGAGGAAATGTCCTGTGTAGGAACAATGTAGATAATTTAGGACATTTTGATGTATGTTTTAGTGTCCTTGGTTATGTTTGTGTTTCTGTTCAGGTTTGTTTCTTGAAACCCTCTGGTGATGAATTGGACAGAATGGTCAACGCCTGTAGCATGTCCTTGGATTATGTGTGTGCATGCATTGATATGTGTACTTAATTTTTTTTCTAGTTTTGTTTTCAACAGATGTTGTGTACGTATTGAAATGATTGTAGTCTTGATGGAGGCAGACACAAGAAGATCATTCATAAGGAAGATTAGGAAAAGACAGGCAACATTTATAGGCCATTTAATGAGGAACTGGAGCACCTGGTCATAACAGGAAAGCTGGAGGGAAAGAGAGCACCAGGAAGACCCAGGGAGAAGATATTGGACTGACTTACAGAGTGGCTGAAACAAAGAGGGTGGAGGAGGTGCTTGAGGCAACAAGGGATAGAAACAGATGGAAGGCCATGATCGCCAACCCCATGTGGCAAGGCACTTGATGATGACGGTGTTGCTCTTAATTAAGTTATATAAAACTAACACTGTACCTATATTATTGTATTGGTGCGTATCATGGAAGATGTGAGAACTGAAACTTGGTTGAGAAATTGCAGATTTGATTTCTGTTGTATTTGTTACCATTACTGAAAAAACGCAATGACTGAGATGGCATGTGGTGAAATGTGGGTATATCTAATTTCACTACTGGTTAATTCTGAAATGATTCGTTTTTTGTGTCTGTAGGCCTTTTGTCATATGACAACGCAGAGAAATACTCTCTTAGAGCATACAAACGTCTCGTAATAATATATATGTAAAAAATCATACACTATTCAGACTAGATAGTTCAATCAGAAATATTGATTGACACGGGTTTTCATTTTGCTTGAGAATCTCAAAGTTTTGATGAAAAAATACACATTTTACAAAAAAAAAGTTTACTCACTCACTGCAGGATAATTACCAGCAAGTCTGGTAGAGAGCTTTGGAAAACCAGTAGTAAATGCATATTATATCAAAATTTGAAAACCAAATTAGAAAGTGCACATTATATCAAAAATTGAAAATCAAATTTGGAATAGAGAAATATGTAATACAGTTGCCAGA
>JAPXFY010000031.1:5686855-5691855 GCA_030674185.1 Monoplex corrugatus | reverse complement strand
AAACAGAAAGCAAATGTAAGGGGTTGGAACTAAACAGCAGGAAGACTGAAGTCATGGTGATCAGTAAAAAACATGAAATCCCCTCATGCAAAATAAAAACAAATGGCACAACCTTGACACAGGTTAATAAGTTCAAATACCTGGGAACGGTCATTTCATCAGACGGCAGATGCACATCGGAAATAGCTGGCAGAATTCGGCCAAGCCAAAACAGCATTCAAGAAGATGACAAGCATTCTTACCAACAAATGCCTATCAATTAACAACAGAAAGAGACTCAATGTTGATGGAAAAGATCTACGAATAATCAGGAATATGTACTGGGAACAAACAGCTGCAATGAGAATAGAAAACAATATAAGATTTTTTCAAAACATCAAAAGAGGAGTCAGACAGGGTTGTGTTTTGTCACCAGATCTGTTTTCACTATATAGCGAAAACATTATGAGAAACCTAGAAGAAGACCCTGGATTATAGGTTGAAGGGAAAATGATAAACAACATTTGGTACGCAGATGACACCATGCTAATTGCAGAAAATGAATCGGCCAAGCCAAAACAGCATTCAAGAAGATGACAAGCATTCTTACCAACAAATGCCTATCAATAAACATCAGAAAGAGAGTCCTTGAAAGTTATATAGAACCAATACTGTTGTACGGATGCGAGGCGTGGACAGTCAGCAAACAAAGCCAGAGCAGGATCGAGGCAGCCGAGATGTGGTTTCCCAGAAAAATGTTGAGAGTTCCATGGACAGCAAAGAAAACAAACGAGACAGTCTTGATGGAGGCAGACACAAGTAGATCACTCATAAGGAAGATTAGGAAAAGACAAGCAACATTTGTAGGCCATTTTATGAGGAAGGGGTTTTGGAGCACCTGGTCACAAGGGAAAGCTGGAGGGAAAGAGAGCATCAGATAGACCCAGGGAGAGAATGCTGGATGGACTTGCAGAGTGGCTGGGGATGAGGAGGGTGGGGGAGATGCTGGGGGCAATGAGAGATAGAGATGGTTGGAAGTCCATGGTTGCCAACGCCATGTGGCAGGGCACCTGATGATGATGATGAAACATAATTACTTGTTCTTTACGATGATATATATATACCTCATACTGACCATTGTGGCAGTGAGACTCATTTTGGTAGGCAGGGTCAGATAAAGAGAAATGTCGGCCAAAATAATGCAACACAAAAAAGGATTAGTCCTGTGACTCCCGCATCCTATCCACCAGCTGCAAAAATTGAATCCTTTCACTCCCTCACCCAACCCACCAGCTTCCTGCAGGTGAAGGAGTCAAAGGGTTAAGTTTGTGCTTTGCTAACATGGCTGATAATGCTGGAAGCTGGAGGATAGGGTGAATCTGTCAAAGGTTAAGTTTGTGTTTTGCTATCATGACAGACAATGCAGGATGCTGGTGGACAGAGTGAGGGAGTTAAAGGGTTAAGTTTTGCTTTGCTATCATGGCTAACGAACCAGGAAGCTGTGGATAGTGTGAAGGAATTTAAGAGTTAAGGTTTTGCTTTGCTGTTATGGCAAAATAACAGCAAACGGCACAACCTTGAGACAGGTTGATAAGTTTAAATACCTGGGAACGATCATTTCATCAGACGGCAGATGCACATCAGAAATAGCCAGCAGAATCGGCAAAGCAAAAACAACATTCAAGAAGATGGAAAGCATTCTTATCAACAAATGCCTATCAATTAACATCAGAAAGAGAGTTCTTGAATGTTATATAGAACCAATACTGTTGTACGGTTGCGAGGCTCGGACAGTCAACAAGCAAAGCCAGAACAAGATTGAGGCAGCCGAGATGTGTTTCTAAGAAGGATGTTGAGAGTTCCATGGACAGCAAAGAAAACAAACGAGACAGTCCTGATGGAGGCAGACACAAAAGATCATTCATAAGGAAGATTAGGAAAAGGCAGGCAACATTCATAGGCCTTTTATGAGGAAAGGGGAATTGGAGCACCTGGTCACAACGGGAAAGCTGGAGGGAAGAAGAGCACCGGGTAGACCCAAAGAGAAGATACTAGACGGACTTGCAGAGTGGATGAAGACAGGGAGGGTGGAAGAGATGCTTGGGGCAACAAGAGATAGAGACATATGGAAGTCCATGAATCGCCAACCCATGAGGCAAGGCACCTGATGATGATGATAATTATGGCTGACAGTGCAGGATGCTGGACAGATATTATGAGGGAGTCAAAGGGTGAAGTTTGTACTTTGCTATCATGATTGACAGAGCAGGAATCTGAGGTATGATGAAGGAGATAAAGGGTTAAGTTTTTGCTTTGCAGTCATGGCTGGCATTGCAGGAAGCAGGAGGTTTTGGTGAGGGAGTGAAAGGAACAATGAAGGTAAAGACACCCGCAGTATGATCCCTATTCGGCTATTCCCAATGTGCCTATTCCCGATTTACCCATCTTTGATTTGGTGATCCTGACACACTGAGTCCCAGTTTGCCAATGTAGCCTACCCAATAAAAACTGCACGACAACACGCCTTGCACACCATAGAAAAGGTGGTCTACCGCTTATCTGTTGCACACGCACATGTACACTCTAACACACACAGAGGGAGAGCAAGAGGAGAGAGAAGAGAGAGAGAGAGAGAGAGAGAGAGAGAGAGAGACAGACAGACAGACAGACAGACAGAAAGAAAGAAAGACAGACAGAGAGACAGACTGACAGACTGACAGACAGAGACAGAATGATACATAGAAACACACACAGAGAAATACACACACACAGAAACACACACACATACTCACACACACAGAGAAACGCACACACACACACCACCACCACCACCACCACCACCACACCACTGCCACCACCACCACACAAACACACAACACACACACATTCACACACACACACACACACAACACACACACACACACACACACACACACAACACACACACACACACACACAACACACACACACGCACGCGCGCGCTCATGCACGCAAGCACACACACACATTTTCCACCGTTTAATATCACTTATAGTGAAAAGACGTTAAATCAAGCGACGAACGAATACATTTTCCACTCCAAGGGAAAACCCGACTGAACTCACAAAGAGATTCAGAGAGGGCAAACATTCTTCAGACGGGTGCAAAATCATTGCGATGCAAATTTGTTTCTGCCTTGTTCCTTTACTTTCTGTCATTTCTTCCTATCATTTTCGGCCTTAATGGTCCATTCAACTGTATGTGTTCGAGAAAGTCTTACGTATTTTCTACTGATAATTGGGTACATGTATTACGTGCATTTTTTGGCTCTGGGGAAATGAGATATGCGGAAGCAATTTTAAGTAAATTAGGCCTTTTTTTGTATATGTTTTAGTGTTCTTAGTTATGCTTAAATTTCTATTCATGTATGTTTTTTTTTAAATCCACTGTGCGATAAATTAGACGGAGTCCTCAACTCTAGGGGCATCTCCAGAGATGATGTGTGCAAATGCATCGATATGTGTACTTAATTTTCTTTTCCTTTTTTTGCCTGTTGAAGTATTGTGTATGTTTTGAATTGTTTATACGATAACAGTAACATGTTTGAAGTATTGTTAGGTTTGAAACAGTTATAGCCCTGATATGGCTCTACGCAGTCGGCTGGGCTTTAATCAACAAGAACAGTAACGGTTAGCAACCACAACCAACCCAACCAACCAAACCAACCAACCAACCAACCAACCAACCCAACCAACCAACACCAACCAACCAACCAACACAACTGCGTTAAACAACAAAACAACAACGTAACCAACCAACCAACCAAACCAACAACCAACCAACCAACCAACCAACCAAACAACCAAACAACCAACCAACCAACAACAACCAAAACCAACAACCAACAACCAAACAACCAACCAAACAACCAAACAAACAACCAACCAAACAACCACCAACCAACCAACCAACAACCAAACAACCAACAAACCAACCAACAACAACAACCAACCAACCAACCAACAACCAAGCAAGCAAGCAAGCAAGCAACCAACCAATCAACCAACCAACCAACCAACCAACATCACCGAGGCTCAAGGAGAGAGACAAATCCTCGCGTTGTGACTTACTTTCTCTTTAAGTGTACCACAGTTGCTGAACATTCTGAGACCTTCATCGCCTGTGTCAAATGTACAAGTTCTTTATTGTTTCTAAAGATCTTCAGACGATCAACTTCCAAACAAGTTCTATGGTGACTCTGTAATCTTTTCAGATTAAAAGTGCGGAAGAGTGGCAGAATGGTTCTGTCATCTTTTCAGATTAAAAGTGCGGAAGAGTGGCAGAATGGTTCAGACATTCGCCTGCCAATAACTAAATTCGAGGTTCCAGGGTTTGCTTCTCGTTGAGGTCTCGACTTTTCTCCTGTTTGACCGGAAAATCGAACTGAACTTCTAGTCCTTCGAAAGGGACGAAAAACGAGTCGGACCCATGTGCCTTTGGGCTGCGCATGCTAAAGATCCCAGGGCATTGTCCAGCTGCCTTGGTATAAAACATTGGAGAGAAGGGTTGATCTCCAAGTTCCCGTCCCTTGAAGACCAATTAACCTTCTAGTCTTTCTGAAGTTTTGGTAAAAAAATGTAAATATGAATCTGAATTTGAATGGAGGGAGAGGGGATGGGCGCTGCCCTCGTGGTGCTGGTCCCGGGAGAAGTCGAGGTCTCTGCCACCTCACTCCCCTACGACCCCAGGGTTATGGATTTAACTATCTAGATAGGACCTCAGGGCCTGGCCAGCTCATGGATTTATGTGCAGGCTTAAGGCTTGTGCTGTGATCATTGTGGATCTTCTCCATCACATGGCACCTGTGACGTTAGTGCATGTGGCATTCGTTTCGAGCGCAGAGAAGTCATCTTGAGAAATTGAAATTGAAACTGAAACTGAAACTTCAGACTAAAGATCCTGTAGGATGTAAGGTCCGGCCGATGAGCGTCGAGCAGCCAATGCTGATCTGATCCTGTTGTAGTCCTCTCTGTTCCTTCAGT